>VWZI01015955.1:534272-550462 GCA_013396835.1 Psilopogon haemacephalus | reverse complement strand
CCCCCCCCCCCTCCACTATTCCCTGGGTTTTTGCATCGGGGGCAGGATGGAGGTTGGGGGGCGGAGGGGTGTGCGTGCGCCGAAGCTATTCGAGGAGTTGTGATCTCTGCATTTCATTTTGCAGTTCAGCTGGAAAGATCTCGTTTCCAAATACACCCACATACAGGCACAGCAAGAAAGAAAGAAAGAAAGAAAGCAGGAGGGGGAGCTGCTCGGGGGATGGGGAAGGCTGGGTGCTGTCAGTACCCGGCTCTTGGGAATCCTACTGCATCCTATTTGGAATGGTCTGTAGCCTTTATCTGGCAGCAGGAGATGATGCTCTCTGCCTCAACCCTGTACCTGAAGGCCATGGCTGTCGGCTGCACCCATGGGTGCCTGGCAGCTTTAGGGCAAAAGGGGAGTGGGAGCAGCCAGGAGGAGTGAGGGTCCCTCAATAGAGCCCTTACATGGAGCCTGACAGCAGACCTGGGAGCATCTGGGAAACTCCAGGGCAGTTGTAGGGTTGCACATAGGATCCATGTATGTATGTGTAGGTGTACCCACCACAGGTTGAGCAGAGCCAAGGTCATGGCAGCCTGGTGCTGAGTGAGAACTACTTTCACAGTGGAAGAGCAAAGGACAAGAGAAAACAAGTTCACCATGGGAGGTTTAGGTTGGACATGAGGAGAAATTTCTTCCTTGAAAGGGTTGTCAGTCCCTGGACCAGGCTGCCCAGTGAAGTGGTTGAGTCCCCATCCCTGGAAGGGTTTAAAAGACATGCAGGTGTGGTGCTGAGAGGCATGGTTTAGTGGTGAACTTGGCCGTGCTGGGTTGACAGTTGGAGTTGAAGATCTTGAAGGTCTTTTCTAATGTAGGTGATACTGTCACTCTACAAAGAGGGACACAAAACTCCTCTCCCAGTGACCTTCAAGCCAAAGTCATCTCATGTCCAAGGAGGAGCTGATGGCTCCTGTAACTCCTCATCTGCACCACCTTCTTCCAGTATTTTCCTTGCCAGCTAGGTCTTGGCTCTTGTTCTTTGTTTCTGGAGGAGCTGATGGTGATGTGGATGTGTCCTGCATCCCTCAGTGCTGGGAGGGATGTGGTTAGCAGAAAGCAAATCCTGATGGATATGAGTGTGCAGCAGCAAGTTAAATACCAGGGGCTGGCTCAGAAGCTGAGTGGATGAGAACTCAGTGGTGGTGGTGGAAGGCTTTGGAGAGACACCTCAGCCTGCCTGGGCTGCGGGCAGACACCAAACCTGCCTTTACACAGCGTGCTAGGGTGTCTGGGTCCTTCCCTGGCTTTGGGGCTGTGGAGCATCCCCTCTTTCAGGATAGTGCCATAGATGCCTGCATCTCCTGCCCCAGCTCCATGCCGGACCCTTTGGGTGGATGCTGGTGGCACAACTCAGCTCAGTTCTGATGTGTCCCGTTGGGGTCAGTGTGTGTGTGTTTTTTTTCCCCCATCACTCATAGAGCAGTATTGCCTGGGCCAGCACTGCTCCTTTTTGGAATTCCTTGTTTTGGTATTCCTCAAACTCCATATCTTCAGGCATGAAGCACGACACCCCTTGGCACCGGAGGCTTTTCCTCAGTGCCACAGCATCGTGCTGCCTGGTGAAACCACTGTCCCAGCCTTGAGCCACCAGAGGATGCCAATCCCTCACAAACTTGCCAGAAGTCTCACATCGGTGCTAGAGGAGGGTCCTCTGGCCGCCCTGGCTGGCCAGAGCATGCTGCCCTGGCTGGCAGGGGCAAGGCAGCCAGCAGGGTGTGCTCCCAGCGGTGTTTGTCTTAGCTGGGAGCCATGGCTGGAGCCGAGGCTCTGCCAGGCAGGGAAGATGCCAGAGGAATGAGCTGATCCCACAGCGTTTGCTTTGCGGTTGTGGAGGAAGTCGGGCTGGGAGTCCGCGTGGAGGATGTGACACAAAAGAGCAGTTTTGAGGCGGTCACAGAGACGTCTCTTGGTGCCAGAGGCTGGCATCTTTCTCTTGACTTTTCCTTCCCCCACTGCTGACCTCGCAGGCTGCGAGGTGAAGTTTTCTGGGAGCAGTAGAGGCTGTTCCGGGAAATCCTTTGCCTGGCTCCCGTTGTTGGATTTTCTTTTCTTTTCCTGGCAGTGGATGAAGGAAGCAGGAGCAGAAGCTTGGCTGCTGGGTTATTGGTCCAGAAATCAGCCTGGACAGCGAGTGCCTGCTTTGGTGGGGGAGAGAAAAAAATCAAAAGTGGACGAGGTTTTAGTTGCTTTTCTTCCTCCCTCTTCCCAGCCTCACTAACAGATGGCTCTGAGGATGCCACGAGGGTGCTCAGAGGGTTGCAGCACCTCTGCTCTGAGGACAGACTGAGAGAGTTGGGGCTGTGCAGGCTGGAGAAGAGGAGGCTCCCAGGTGACTTTATTGTGGCCTTCCAGGATCTGAAGCAGGCTACAAAAAAGCTGTGGAGGGACTTTTTAGGCTATCAGGTAGTGACAGGATTAGGGGGAATGGAGCAAAGCTGGAGGTGGGGAGATTCAGAGTGGATGTGAGGAGGAAGTTGTTGAGCATGAGAGTGGTGAGAGCTTGGAATGGGTTTCCCAGGGAAGTAGTTGGGTCCACTTACCTGGAGGTGTTTTTGGCCAGGCTGACAGAGGCTGTGGGCAGCCTGGTCCAGGTGTCCTGATCCAGGTTGTCCCTGGGCATGGCAGGGGGGTTGGGACTGGCTGATCCTTGTGGTCCCTTCCAACCCTGACTGATTCTATGATCCTGTGCTGTCAAACCAGGGATGAATGCATCTGAAGGCAGGGACCATCAAGGCAGGGATGTGCATTGATGGTCTTGGCCTCTCATTCATTGTCATTGATTAAAATCTGGATTTTTTTTTTTCCCTTTCTCTTCCTGTTCAAGATTTTGGGGGTTCTGTGTGGAGCTGCAGAGTCTCTATGGCAACAGCTAAAGGCAGATTTTATCTCTCTCTTTTTTTTTTTTTTCCTCCTTAGAGGGAGGAGGGGAAGGGAGAGCCAAACAGTCTTTGAACCCCCCCCCAATATTTGGGTAGTGAGCAGGGAGGCTGCTTGAGCTGAAATGCAGAATTGCCTTGTGCCTATGAAGCCAAGGGACTGCAACTGGCTCTGCCCCTGCTGGGCCCCTCTCCCTTTCTGCCAAAAAAAGTCATTTTTTGTCTTTGAGAGAGAGACAGTGAGGTTCTGTCCATCATGCCCTGAGGCCAAAGGTTTTGCTGCTCAGGTTTGTTGTGTCGGAAGCTGCTCTTGGAGCATGGCTGCGGCAGCATTCAAGATGCAATTAAAGCCCCAACCCCTTCAGGAGAAGTCCTGCAGTGTGTAAGAGAAAGGAAAGCAGCTGGGCTAGGCTGGAAGATGAGAGGTTTGGGGGAGTAATTTTTAGGCTCCCATGCTGTAGGTCTTTCTAGAAAGATACTCCACAGTTTAATAGCCTGTTCTATTCCTGTATGTGATATTTAAATCAGCCTATAGTATTGTGTAGGAGGAATCTAATTTTCCACTACATGGAAATTTACCTTTCTATAGGTTCTCAGTTGTGGGTTTGGTGTTGGGGTTTTTTTTTTTTTTTTTCCCTCTTCTGTCCAACGGAGTCAAATAATGAGAAAAAAAAATTACAGCCTTCCTAAGAAATGTAACAAAATAATTAGAAAATAATACCTTTGTTAAATAAAGCATGCAAGCATTTTCTGTAGAGGTTGACATGGCCACATAAAACTCCACTCTGAACTTTCTGAGGAGAAGGTTCACGGTCAAATAGAGAATGGTCCAGCTGTGGCCCTGCCAGGGCAGTGTGGGGGGCTCTGCACTGGGGCTCAGCTGTCTCTAAAGTGGGGGAAAAAAATAGAAAATAGAAGCCAGGGATTTCTTGCATCTCTGCTTCCCCTCCCAAAGTGCTGTTGGAGAAGAGACAGAGCAGCAGGATCAGGCCTGTGGCCTGAGCCAGGGTACGAAGTCACACTTGGCAGATGGGTGAGGCTGGGAGCCAGATGCTTTGCTGGGCTCCTGCAGGCTGGGGACTGCTAACCTCGGTGTCTGCAGAGGCTGGAGGAGGGATCAAGGGTCTCTCTGAACTTGGAGAAATGGCAACAGCAAACGCCAAATGCACTGTGCTGTGTGGCCGTTTGCAGCAGGCTGCTGCAGGCAGGAGGAGGGGAGGAAGGGAGGAGCTGACAATCTGGCCGTGGAGGTGCCAAATGAACCTATGGGCAGTCACTGCACTGGTCCTTGGAGAACAACTGAGCAGCTCTCAGGTCTTGGGTGATCTCACAACAAAGTGAGGTGGCCTTGGGCCCTAATGTTTTTTTTTAGCCTCAGTTCACCATGTGGAAGTCCAGGTTAGGGTTGTCTGCAGGACCTTCAGGTGAATGATGCTCCTATGTTTGTTTTGCAGTGTTGCCTTGCTTGTTGGGACTGAGTCCTGTTGTGGTTTTGCTTGGTAATGTGTGGTTTTAGTCACGCAGTCACCTCCAAAGAAAGCAAAGATGTTTTTTCCATGCTGCTCTAATGAGAGGTGCCACAGAATTGAGTGAGCTGATAATGGCAGGACCCTTCCACATGCTCACCTTGTGTGTTGGGTGGGGTCAGGGTCTCTGTCGCTGTAACCTCACCAGTAAATCCCTGTTGCTGGGATGCTCTGCTCACGTATGGATAAGGGACACATGATGGCCTTGGGGCTGGGTAAACGTGAGGCTGGACTCCCTCTTCATCTTAGCTTGTCACCATGGCCTCAGGGAGCTGATGACATCCCAGAAAGAGGCAGGCTTCCCAGAGGAAGCTGCTGGTGGTGGTCCTCGGAGGTCCCCAGAGGACAATTGCTTTTTAATGGCCATGGCAACTAATAAGCTCTGCATGGTGACAGCCCTGCTGTCTCCATGGCAACGGATGGAGCATCACATAGCAACATGTGCCTGGCGTACCCATGGAAACGGGCCGGGGGCTTTCTTAGCAGTGCTCTTGGAATCTCTGCTGGCTGGGGTGGTGCTGAGCTTTACCCCAAGGTGAACCCACTGCTGTGAGGAGGGGTGACTGAGCAAATTCCAGGGGCTGCAGGACCTGCAGGTCTTCCCAAGAATGGGGCTGGTAACAGAACTGAGGGTGCAGCCCGGTGGGATGGCCTCAGGCTGGTTAAGAAAGGGAAGGTGGTTGTTTTTCCCACGTTATTTTTCACAAAGGCTGCAGCTCTTATTGGGGGCTTGGGGGGGATAAAATATTCTGAACTGTCTTTGTGTTGCTGAAGGGGGAGAAAAAAAACTACAGGTGTTTAGGGCTGGAGGTTCTAGAAAGCCAACCAGGTCCTGGGCTGCATCAGCAGAAGTGTGGCCAGCAGGGCCAGGGAGGTGATTCTCCCCCTCTACTCTGCTCTGGTGAGACCCCATCTGGAGTACTGCATCCAGTGCTGGAGTCACTATTACAAGAGGATATGGACATGTTGGAGGTGTCCAGAGCAGGGCCACAAGGATGCTCAGAGGGCTGCAGAACCTCTGCTGTGCTCCCAGGTGACCTTCTTGTGGCCTTCCAGGATCTGAAGTGGGCTACAAAAAAGCTGGGGAGGGACTTTTTAGGCTCTCAGGTAGGGGGAATGGAGCAAAGCTGGAGGTGGGGAGATTGAGGCTGGAGGTGAGGAGGAAGTTGTTGAGCATGAGAGTGGTGAGAGCCTGGAATGTGTTTGGGGCCAGATCTCTGGAGGTGTTTTTGGCTGAGGCTGGCAGAGGCTGTGGGCAGCCTGCTCTAGGGTAGGGTGTCCCTGGGCATGTCAGGGGGGTTGGAACTGGCTGATCCTTGTGGTCCCTTCCAACCCTGACTGATTCTGTGATCTCTGGTTTCTGTGAATTCTCTTGTGAATAAATGTGGTTGCTTTGGGGAAGTTCACAGACCTGAGTTTTTTGTTTGTTGTTTTTTTTTTTTTTAAAGGCTGAACTGAGCTGCTTAATACTTTTTTTTTTTGGGGTTGGGTGGGGGTGGTGAACTTTCAGGCCAACTTTTTTATTCCTTTGTTTTTTCTCTTCCTGGCTGGTGCGTGAACTGCAGGGTGCTGGGAGACATTGTTAGATGTTCAAGTGCTGCAGGCTTTCTGGAGAGAGTTTAAGCCCTGACTTTGCTGATGTGTTTGGTGACTGTGACCAGGGGACTTCCAAACAGTCAAGGCCCTTTGGAATTTTACCTGTGATTTATCTGTTGTGGGAAGATAAATGCTGTTGCTGCAGGAGAGTTGGCTCCTGTGAGACAGACTGGAGTCATGGGTCTGTCCTGGTTGGCCATGAAATCAGAGCAGGGATGGATGGACTGTGGAAAATCTCTATGCTAAAGATCTTGTGGCTGTTTGGGCTAACAGCAAAGAGCCACCTCTGCAGTTGTGCTGTGCCTGTTTTCATCTGCCCATTGACGTGCTGGGGCTTTTGGGGGAGTAGCTGCTGTCTTCCCCTCCTTCCTAGCTCCATCCTTGATGGCAAGTCTCTGCCCTCACCCCAGCACTCTCACTGCACATCTCGCCCTGTGGAAGGTGGCTTCTGGTACAGTAGGTCCAAAGTGCTTTGCTGCCTCTGCTGCTTTTGCTGGCTGCTTAGCAGTTCAGAATCAAGGGGATGCTTTCCCTGCTCCTCCTCTGCCTAGGTGGTGATTTTGGATGCAGATCTGGGGGAGTTTAGTTATCTTTCAGGTGTCTTCTCCTACTCCTCTTCAGAATTTTGCTGGAACTGCTCAGGGTAGCTGTCGAGGAAGTGCAAAACACCTTTTTTTTTTTTTTTTGTGTGCCTCTGCTTTTCATTGGCTCTGCAGCTTGGAAACCTCGTGTAGGCAACTTGCTCTACCTCAGGCAAATAGAAAACGCCAGCCTGAGGAGGTCCTTGTCACAGCTACCTCCCCACTGTCTGTCCCCAGAACTTATTGTCCCTAGGCAGAGAACTAACCTGCAGTTTTGGGTGGCTTTATTGGGTGCTCCTGCCTGTGCTGGAAAGCTCTTTCCTTCTGCACAGAGCCAGAGCTGGGAGTCCCCATGGGTGCCCACTGCACCCTGCTCTCCTCCTTTAGCACTGGAGACCCAGGAGAACCTTCCTTTGAGTTTGAGACTCCAGGCAGAGCTGGGACTCACAGCCTGTCCAATGGAATGAAGTCAGCTTTGGATTTCTAACGTGGTTTTGGCACCAGGCTGAAGATCCCAGGGCTCCATTCAACCAGCAGTGAGCTGGTGAAACCCAGAGACCGACATGGAATTGGGGCAACATGTCCAACTACTGGCTTCTTGCCCTGACAAGTGTGTGATACTTCTGGGATGAGAATTAGCCCCAAGTCATGGTCTTTAGCAGGGATGCCTGTGCCAGCATCAGTCAGGAGTTCCTCCAGACCCTTGGCACTGCCATGGGAGCGCTTTGGCGACCGTCTCCTGCCGTCTGAGAGAGGCTCGATGGTAACGGCATCAGCGCTGGCCTCAAAGGAGGGCTGCAGCCAGCTCGGCGAGCTTTAATTAAATGCGAAATCCTGGCTCTTCTCTCTCGCGGGCTTTGGCTTGGGATGCCACGGGTAGGAAATCAGCGGGAGGAAATAATGAGAACGAAACCGAGTTCGGGCAGTGCGGCGCTCCCGGCTGGCGGGGAGCTGGGAGCCAGACGAGCTGTGGTGGGACAGAGCCGTGGCCCTTTGCGACGCGCAGGGCGAGGACAGGATAACTCCCCGGGAAAGGCTGCGCCGTCGCTTCAGCTGAGCATCATCCCAGCCCGGGCTTGGTTCGAGCCAGGAGCTGGCAGTGTCATCTACAAATCCGCCCTAGTGACCGAGGGGCTCGGAGTCTGGCGGTATAAACATCCTTGGCCCCCTTCGCACACTCGCCAGGGCTGCGCCGAGCCCTGCAGACGAGGCGCAAGTGCGAGGGGAGCAGCCTGCTCCCCGGCCGCCCGAGGTGTTCTGCTGTTTGATCTGCAGAGCGAAGCCGGCAAAGGGAGAGGGGGGAGGGTGGGGAAAACGGCAAAACGCCTCTAATTGAGGTGGGTATTTGAACAGTAAGGACCAATTAATGCTCCTGGATCGATAGGTCTGTGTGCCGCAGCTAAGGCACCCGCAGCGAGCCTCCGTGTGCGTGCCGAGCCTGCCCTGCCTCTGCACAGACCCAAGGCAGAGGGTCTGCTGTTAGCAGCCCTGCAGGGTGCTGTACCCCCTTAGGGTCACTTAACAAGGGCACTGGTGGGCAGTTCCTTCTGCCTGCAGCCTTCCAGGAACCTGTGATAATCTCCTGTTCTAGCAGGAGTTGTCCCTGCCTATGGCAGGGGGTTGGAACTGGATGATCTTTGAGGTCTTTTCCAANCCCCCCCCACCACTATCCACTCAATTTTTCAAGCTGAAGTGGATTAACCTGGGGTTGGTTTCCTGGCTGGGGCATGCTGGCAATGCTGTTGTGCTGGGGTGCAGCAGAGGTACCATGTGGGTCCCCATCAAGGTGTGCTGGAGCTGTAGGTGTCCCTCCACTTGCCTTTTTGGTGGCTTAGGAAGTGTCCAGCGTTCCCAGCCTCACATTTTTCTTCTCCTTTGTTGCTCTTCCAAGGGAAGGCCTGCGTGGGGAGAGGAGATTATCGCCTTAGTGGTGAATGCCTTGGGGAAAAGTGGGGAGGGCAGGCTACACTCTTTGTGTCTGGACTGCCTTTCAAGGACAGGCAGCCCAGGCAAAGGCACCTGCTTGTGCTGTGTGGCACTCACAGTTGCAGACATGCTGGGGGCACAGTGGCATGCAGGCAGCTGGGGCTGTCCTGAGCAGCCTGCACCCCCAACTGGCCCCAGAGAACACTGTGGTGAGGAGGATCAAACCCTTGCTCTTATTCCAGGTGTTTCACATGCTGAGCTGATGCATGTGGCAGATGAGATGCTTTGCCTCCGGGCATACAGGAAAAGCTGTGTGAGGCAGGATCATTTTGGCAGTCTTGTGTGTTAATCAGGAGGGGAAGTTCTCCTGGGCTGGGAAGGGGGCAGAGGGGCCACAGTTTGTGCACCTGTGGGTCATATTGTCCCTGCACTGTTGCTGGGGCTGCCCACAGAGCCAGGTGAGGCTGCAGCTTGTCCCTACAGTGCTGCTTTTCATCTCTGTCTTTCCAGGAGAGGGAAGGAAGCCGTTGCTATTTCCACCATCTTGCTCCATTTCCAGGTTAGGAATCCAGGACGCTCCCAGGTTTGCCGGAGGAAGGTGGAGGAAAGGCTGCAAAACCTGGCTGTGCTCAGGAGATTATTTATGGCCAAGTTTGGTGCCGTGTACCATACCTTTTGCTGCCTCATTCCCACCTCCCACGGCCCCATGCTGCAGCTGGGCTGGAGGAGGGGGAAGGAGAAACTGCAGATCCCACGGGACATAATCCTGCCCTGCTCAGGTGGTGATGTGGGAGATGAGTCTGTTGGATCTTTGCAGGGGTTTGTGCTGCCTGGTAGGGCAGGGAAGCAGGTGCCCTCCCATCACATCTCACACTGTCCAGCCAGAGCGGTGCAGAGGACAGCAGGTTGGTGTCAGTGTCCCTGTGCTGGCTCCCTGTGGGGTGACACGGATCCTGAGAATCTCCCCCAGCCCTTCCACTATTACTGCCAAGGGCATGTGGGCAGCCAGGATGAATGAGTGGTGCTTTTGGAGCTGCTTGCAGCAGGTGTGGCTCGAAATACCTCCTCACTGTTAAATGTGTCCAGGACAAAAAGCAGAAAAAAAGATGGTTTGCTGGCCAGGAGTGTCAGTGGGAGCATCCTCCTCTCTTGCTGCCAGCATTGCCCTGTGGCCAGTGAGGATGCTGCAGGCTTGTGAGGGTGGTGGGATGGGTGCAGGATACGTTCCCCTGTACTGCTCTGGGTGCAGCAGCATGGGCAGGCTGTGATGCTGGAGGGCTGTCGAGATTGGAACGCTCCAGATGGCTCCTTGGGAGTCAAGCACAGCTCTCGGAGGTGCCTGCAGTCTTGGCATTTCAGCCCTTGTCCCTGGCTGTCATTTCCCTTCAACCAGTAGAGACTGAGCGAACCCAGCACCAACCCAGCAAGTCTAGAAATGGCACAGGCAGCGGCTTCCCCTCGCCTCCAGCCCTGTGCTGAACTGCAGATGGGGAGTGTGATTTATGTTTTCATGCTTTTCTAGCGATTTCTGGTGTGTTCCCACGACTCCAGCTGCTGGGACAGCCTGGGGAGCAGCTGGCTGGGTGAGCTGGCAGCACCAGGCGCTCCTTGCTCCTACTGGCTGGCCCACGCCTGCCCAAACGAAAGCTGCGGAGAACGTGGAGCTCGCAGGCTGGTGGCAATGGAGGTGCGGGGAGAGGGGGGCTTAGCAAACTGGCATCTTCTGAAATCGCCCAGGCTGCTTCTCTGCTGCGGGAATCATGCAGCGCTGTGACTGAGCAGGGTACTGTGCGCACCACTTCCCTGGCGTCTGTTGGCTGCTGGAGAAGTTTCTGGCTTAGCATCTCCCGCAGGTGGAGAGATGCCAGCGGTGGAACCGGGCGGCTGGCGGGGGGCGGGCTGCGGGGACCCGGCGCATGTGTGTTTACGGGGAGGTAACACGATGCCACCTCACGTTGGTGTCCTCTCCTGCCACCGCTGCTGCCTGCCCGCACCCCGAGCACGGTGGCCACAGCCAGGGGTGGCTGCCAGCCAGACCCCGAGCGAGCGCTGCGAGCTACGCTCTGTGCAGCAGCCTCGCTGCTTAAACCACTGTGGTGTAACCTCGGAGGAGGCTCCCGGGGCCGGCTCACGGCCACCTGCTGCTCTCCCCGCTGGTGGAGCTGCCCTCTGGGGTGGAGGCTGCACCACCTCCTGGCTCCAGTGCTGAGTGGTGACTTTTGAGGCTATCAGGTAGGGACAGGACTAGGGGGAATGGAGCAAAGCTGGAGGTGGGGAGATGCAGAGTGGAGGTGAGGAGGAAGTTGTTGAGCATGAGAGTGGTGAGAGCCTGGAATGAGTTGTCCAGGGAGGTGTTTGGGGCCACTTCCCTGGAGGTGTTTAAGGCAAGGCTGGATGAGGCTCTGTCCAGCCTAATCTAGGGTAGGGTGTCCCTGGTCATGTCAGGGGGGTTGGAACTGGCTGATCCTTGTGGTCCCTTCCAACCCTGACTGATTCTATGGTCCTTCTGATGCTAGGATGGGGTCAGGGCAGCACCTTGTGCATGTGCTGGGGATGTGCTGAGAGTTTGGTGCTGCCTTGGGTGGGTGCAGAATGAGGTTGCTGCTGCCCTGGCATCACTGAGTGACTGAGCTGCTGCTCACCTGATGAGCATCTGTGAAACTGCAGAGTGCTGCTGCCCGGAGGGAGGAAAGAGCTGAAATATTTACCTTGGAGAGAGGAGGGAGCTAGGAAGGGAGGGCAGGGTGGGATGGCAACAAGCTGGCTCTCAGCAGAGAGCCAGAGAGGTTGGCTCCTTGCTGCAGTGCCCCTGAAGGCTGAGCATGTTCCCTTAGTCCCAAATTCTCTCTTGCCAACCTGCAGCATTGGCACCAGCCAGCAGAGCCAGGGGTGCTGCTGGGGAACCTGAGGGATTTTGGCTTTGCTATAAATGAAACTAGAAGAGGGCAGGAGGTCCCTGTTGGCATGGGGGGAGTCCAAGCCCTGCTTCCCTGCTTGGGACCAAGGGAACAAAAGAGTAACCCAGGGTGACATTTTGAGTGTTGCACAACTTGGCACAATTGGCCATGGCTTGGCTTTTTCAGGGTGTTCCCTCCACCCATGCCCTTCTTTCCCAGCCCCAGCTCTCTTCTTCCTCGCTGGGGGAGCAGCTGGTGCTGGAAGCTGCTCTCTCCTGGATGCTGGCCCTGGGCAGGACATGCCCATGGGCCTCTTTCCAGTCCAGAGAAGGAAAGTTGTGTGATGGAACTCCCCAGCTGGGAGGCTGATGGTCCCACTTTCCCTCTGTGCAGGCCCCAGGAGGCAGGGAGGGAGGGAAGGTTGGTGCTGAGCCCCACAGGATGCTCAGTCCTGCTTGGGGATGGTGGCAGTGAGGGAGGCAGACCTCCCAGGAGCGTGATCTTTGATGCTGAGCCAGCCCTGTGCTCCCAGTCCTGTGGGGCAGGCACTGGATGGCTCTGTGTCCCTCAGCCAGCTGCTCTGCCCCCACCCCAAGGACCCTTCATCTCAGCTAGGGGAGCCCTGTGAAAGAGGCCTTGGTCTGTGGAGGGGAGGGGCTCTTCTGGCTTGCCTCTTTTTTTCTGTTTTGCATCCCTCAAGCAGTCCTGCCGGAACACATCCTCTGCGTGTCAGCAACATTCGGGGTGGCTGTCTCAAGGGATCCATCTTTTCACTGGCAGCTCCTGAGAGTTTCAGGTCACAGGGAGCTCAGGAAATTCCCAAGTCTGTCCTGCTTATTACATACCTGTATCCCCATCGGGAATGTGGGAATTACAAGGGGTAGAGGCCATCCTTGCCCGGCGGTGTGAAATGGATATTGGGAGCTAGCTACATTCTGGCTTCTGTTCCACTGCTCATGACCTTCCCCTTGCTCAGGCAAACAGCTTTGGTGTTTTACTTCTTTACAGACAAATATAAATACAGGATCTTGGCAGCCACTGTTCTTCAATGCCTGCTGTTCCCTGGGACTTGCTAAGGTAACAGCCTCCTTAGCTTCTGGAGCCTCATAAACCTGGGTGCTCTTCACATCACCCCACGGCAGCCTGCTCACCTCACCTCTGCTCTCTGCCCCTAGGTGTCTCCCCAGCTGGACCCTGCTGCAGCTGGATGAGCTCCTCTGCAGTTGCCTTCCCCTAGTCCCTACTTGGGATTTGCCAAGGCCTAGGGATGGTAGCTCTTTGTGGTCGTTGAGGAGTTTGAAGACACAGGGCAGGGCTGGTCCTGACTGGGTCTTGGTGCAAATCCTGCAGTGTATCCTTGAGTATGGAGCTGCTGCTTTCAGTTTGGCTTTCAGTGTGTCACTGTCTCTAACAATAACTGAGGTGTGTTTGTGGTCTGCACGGGTGACCTGCTGAGGGCACTGCTCAGGGTTTTAATAATGGCCAGACAAGCCTGTGGGCTGAGGAGGCTGCTGGCATCCGAGGGATTTGGCTGCAGCGGGTGGGGTCAGCCCTCTGCTCTGCTGCTGGGCCAGAGGCTTTGCATGGATTCTGCCCTCTCTGGGGGCTTTGCAGCTTGTCCCCGCTGCCTTCTGCTGTGGCTTTGGGACCCTCCTGCTGCTCCTCTTTCTGGCACTAGGACAGGCTGTGTGGTGATCACCTTTCCTTTTGCTGCGGTGGTGGAGGCTTGGGGCATCGCCCTCCTCCGCTCCTGGGGATGCTGGACTCCTGCTGAGGAAAGCCTGGCCCGGAGGTGTCTGCAGGGTTTTGTAATGCTGCAAATGCATCCCAGCTGCAGCTCTGCCTTTGGAGCGTGGGGTCACTCACTGCCCAGGAGCAGCAGCTGGTTGAAGAGGGAAAGCAAGTCGGTGGGGCTGGGCTGGGCTGGGCACGGGAAGGCGTGCTGGAAGCAGAGCTGCTCCCTGCAGAGCAAGGGCTCCCTCGCTCCAGGCAGCTGTGGCACCATGCTGCTTTGGGGGAATTTTATTGCACACCCCACTGCGTGTCCAGAGTCTTGAACTTCATTGTTTGCTCCCACGTAGGGTGGCTCTGGTTTGAGTGAGCCCAAAAAGCTGTAAGCTGGACGGGTGGGTGAGTGCCTCAGGTAGGGTGCAGCAACCCCCAGTTTCTGTTTGTGATCAACCACGAACTGTCCCAGCTGCACTGCACTGGCCTTTGTCTCACATCTTGCAGCTCTGCTCATGAAGAAGTTGTTAAGCTGAGGTGTGGTGTTGTGGCAACAGCAACTGCCCCACAAGGGCACTGCTCTCTGGTTGATGTGGGGCAGGTGAGACTGGGGCAGGGGAGACTGGGAAACCTGGGGGTTCCAGGCTGTGGAGCCCACTCTACCCACAAGTGAAGCTGGAACTTAGGGTGTGTGGAGTATCTTGGAGGACATGCAGTGGTTGTGGATGTGCCTGTGTGTAAGCAGCAGGGATGCTTTGGATGGCAGGCAGTGGGCCAGCAGATGTGGCCCTTGGAGAGGGACACTGAGCTGGCAATGCAGAGGCAGGTTGCTCTGCCCACCTTGGTCATTCTGGGGACCCAAACAAACCATGCCCTTGCTGTCACCTGTCATGGAAACCCGTGTGGACCCTGGCACTCGGCATGGCCCCCAACAGGGCATCCTCAGCTTCCCTAACTTCCCCACTTGCCCCCTTGCTGCGCTGCAAACTGCCCAAACCTTTCATCGCTGTGCTGAGTCCCTCCTGGGAGCCTCGGCAGCAAATTCTTGACGGGGGCTTCTGGCTCCTGTTGGGGTCCCAACCATGCTCAGCTCCTCACGGGGATGGAGAGCTGGGCAAAAAATTCATCCTGCTAATTTAATGGCTGGATGGACGTCACTGCATTCCTTCCTTGGACCGCCCACCGGCAGATCCCAACCTTCCTAAAGTGGGGAGCATTCCTTCCCCGGCCGTTCGTGCTGGCTCGTCCCGGCTCGCTCTTTTTGGTTGCCAGCAGCCCCTTGCCATGCGCTGTCTGGAGCACCCTGGCTGTGCCTGCATCTCACTGGGATGCACCCGGGGGGAGGGAGGGTGCTGACCCTCGGTGGGGGGGAGATGTGGCTCTGGGAACCAGGGCTTTGCCCTCAGCAGCTGCAAGGTTGTTTTTTTGTTTTTTTTTTTAACGTGGAGTTTGTTTTCCACAGCCGATCGCTGATTTTTCTCACTGCTGCTCTTCCTGCAGACGGGAGGATCCCGTGGGAAGCAGAGGGAGAGCAGGCGGTGGGGCTGGCGAGCGGCGGGTGGTGCACGCAGGGCTGTTGGGCTCTCCCCGGATGGCTTCGGGAGTGGTTGCTGCTCCGGTTCCTGGCACTGGGATGGGGCAGGCGATGCTGCTTCAATCGGAGCTGCTCTTCTCCAGAGCGAGAGCTCCGTGAGCCTGCCGTGTCGGGGTGCAAGCTGCCCCAGGCTCCCCACCTTTCCCAGGATCTGGGTTCGAGCACCTCTTTTCCAGTGCCTGAGGGACCGATTTGCTCATGAATCTTTCTGGAGCAAGACCAAGGCCAGCTGGGACCCTGTTTCCACTCAGTCCTGCTTGGGTACAAAGTCTGGGTGGTGAATGGGGTCAGGACCCATGCCCTGAGGTATTTTGGGCTGCAGTGGGGACCGGAGCAATAACCCAAGTAGGGGCTGCATCCCGGTCTCAGCCTGTAAGCCAATCCTTAAAAATACATGCTGAAAGCAGAGCTTTCTGCAGAGAGGGCCACCCTCTGTCCTGCAGAAAGCACAGGCTGTCCTGTCCTCTCGAGAGCCACGGAAGGGACAGCTGCCAGAGGAGAGGATAACCCCATGGAAACCTGGGACTGAGGCAGCTGAGGTACTTGCTGAGCCCTGACACAGCTCAGTCTCACCATGCACGCAGCCTGGTCCCAGGACTGGCTGATGAACCCGTCATGATGATTTGGCCACCTCCTTTGTCTAGTTTGTTCCCTCTTACTGCTTGACAGCAAATTAATCAGACAGAGGTGCTTGGAACTGCTGGGTCTGAGAGCTGTGGTGTTCTGAGCTGGGGAGGATGGGCTGAGGTGGGGGTGTTGGTTGTTCCTCAGTACCTTTTCAGAGCCAATTTTTCCCACTGCAAGGAAGGCTCCAGAGGGAGTGGAGGTTGCTCCCTCTGCCAGTATATAGCTCTGGGAGATGTCTCTCTCCTGGCTTGGTGATGGGAACCTGTCTCCCTCAAGCCTTCTCCAGGCAGCTCTTGGCTTTGGCCATCATCTCTGTGCGAGGAAGGAGTGGAAGGCAGCAGCTTTGCCTCTGCTTGGGCTCTAGGGTGAGCGCTTTCCCGGTCTGGTCAGGCAGTGGTGTCGCTGCGCTGGGCTCCAGCGGGTGAGTGGCAATGCCTCTAATTGTGCCCTGAATTCCTCCGAGCCACAAGTGAAATCTGCAGAAATGCAGGAAGTAAACAGCTCAGGGCTGAAATTCCCAGCACTTTAGGGAACCTTCCACTAGGAAAAGTTTCGGAGCTGCTAATGAAAAGTCCACTTCTTCCGTGTGGAGATCCCCCGGACCTGGAGGGATGCAGCCACAGCTCCATGGGGACCGTGCCAGGAACCCCATGGGACCAGGCTATCTGCGTGCCTTACAGCAGCTGGAGAAAGAGCTCTTCTTGACTGCTGTTGTGGATTTGTTGTTTGCTATTTTTATTTTGGATTGTAAAATTTCTTTTAGATTTTTAATTAAAAAAAAAAAAATTAGATTTTTAAAAGAA
>VWZI01015955.1:522113-534034 GCA_013396835.1 Psilopogon haemacephalus | reverse complement strand
AAGAGTTTTTTTAGGGGGGTTAATTTTTTAAATTTTTTTTGAGTTTTTTATTTTTAGGGTTTTTTTTTTATTTTTATTTTTAGGGTTTTAAATATTTTTAGGGTTTAAAAAATTTTAGGATTTTTTAATTTTGAGGGGTTTTAAAATTTTGAGGTGTTTTTAAATTTTGAGGGTTTTCCTTTAGTTTTTAGAAAAGTTTTGGCTTTTAAAAATTTTTATTTTTAGTTTTAAAAATTTGGGTTTTTTTATTTTTAGTTCTTTCAATTTTTAGGGATTTTATTTTTAGTTGATTTTAGGGGGGTGTTTTTGGTGGTTTTGTTTTTGGGTTTTTTTTTTAAGATTTTATTTTTTCTTCTGCCACTGATATCTGCCGAGCAGGGAGGTTTAGCCTCTCAGTTGCAGATTGTGAGGACAATTGCCCAGCATGCTGGAGTGGCCTTTTCTGAACAGACTGGGGATAAGAAAAGGGCAGTGTGAGCCAGTGCCCTGCTGCAGCCTGACCATTGGTCCTTGGATCTGGGGGGCTCCACTCACCCCCACTGTGGATGCTGGAAGGGGCCAAAGGGCTGAGTAGCCCTGCTCTGTCCCTGCCTGTGTGCTGACAGGGACCGCAGCATGGGTGCTGTAGGTGGTGGGGAAGATGATGTCCCCTCAGCATGTCCCCTAGCAGAGCAGTGCTTCTGCCCAGGTGTAAGCACCTCTTGTACCTTCTGTGGCCTTCCTGCTCATGATGATGATTCCCCCCAGTGCCGTTCTGGTCTTAAGGAGTGCTGCTCAGGGCTGCGAAAGTGATGTGGAGCCCTTTTGCCCTGCTTAGGATAAAACCCTGAAGGGGAGAGGAGCCCAAGAAAGCTAGAGAGTATTCGAGGATCACCAAGCCCAAGAGCCTGACAGAGAGGAAGGTGAGCAAGAATGCATGGGGGAACAGAGAGCTGCTGGACACTAAGTGTTGCAGTGTCATGGACAGTGGGATTGAGGCATTCTCAACAAGTTTGTGGATGACACCAAGCTGTGCGATGCAGTCAGCCTGCTAGAGAGAAGGAATGGCATCTAGAGTGACCTGGACAGGTGGGCCAGTGGGGGATTTAAGCTTGGAGCAGGGTAGATTTAGGCTGGACTTTAGGAAGCTCTTTGCTATGAGGGTGGTGAGACACTGAAGCAGGTTGTCCAGAGAAGTGGTGGACACATCTCATCTCTGAAAGTATTTAAGACCAGGCTGGGTGAGACATTGATCAGTCTGCTCTATTGGAAGGTATCCTTGCCCATGGCAGAGGAGTTGGAACTAGATGGCCTTTAAGTTCTCTTCCAGCTCAAGCTGTTCTGTGATTTGCATCCACACTGCTGCTTGTTGGCTCTGTCCCTGGGCAGCCGGCTGGGCGCCAGCAGCCTGGGACCCAAAATGCTGGCAAATTTGCATGAAGACGACCAGGCTGTGTACATGAGCACCCCGGGATGGCTTTGGGATGCTCTCCATGGGAGGATCCCTGCTTTCCCGGGAAATGTCTCCCCACTGGACCTGTTCTCCCACCCTTGTGTGAGCAA
This sequence comes from Psilopogon haemacephalus, assembly GCA_013396835.1. Classification (NCBI taxonomy): domain Eukaryota; kingdom Metazoa; phylum Chordata; class Aves; order Piciformes; family Megalaimidae; genus Psilopogon; species Psilopogon haemacephalus. Next base: position 532,492 of record VWZI01015955.1, on the reverse strand, counting down.
TTCCCAGCGACCCTTTCCCCTCCAGCGAGGGAATGGCCCCAGTGCCTCCCATCCCTGCAGCCCCATGGGGCAGCTTTGCTTCCCTCGGCCTCTCCCACAGGTCAGGCCTTTCTCTGGCTCCCCTCCAAGGCTTTCAGTCGGCTCTCAGAAAAGCAAAGCCATGAAGCTTGCCCCAGCTGGAGCAGGGACCCGCAGTGGCTGGCTCGGGATTCACAGTGCAGCAGTGAGGCTAAAAATAACAGAGGCTCAGGAAGTTCTGGAGGATGAGAAACTTTGGCATTGGTGCTCAGATGCCAGGGCTGGTCCTGGCTATCCTTCCTCCTTGCTGTCCTGTGTCTTTTGGGGCTCTGTGGGGCCCTTGCTGGGTTGCAGTTTTTGCTGCAGGGATCATCCCTGTTTCTGGAGGTAAAGAGGTGCTGTGGAGAGCCCCAGCAGTCGTGGTGAAGGGTGTCAGGACAGGGCTGTGCTTGGGGATCCTGGTGGCTGTGGACAGGGAGGGGAGTTCAATTGCAGCTCCTGTGCATCTTGCCCAGCTGCTTTTGTTGTCACTGCTGCCATTTGTTCCCCTACCAGGGGTCAGAGGAGTTCCCAGGTCCCCACTCTCTGCATCTCCACAACCAGTGGGCACACCTGGAGACTGTAGCTGTGCTGCTTCCAGCACTTGGAGCCCCTTCAGAGCCTCCTGGAGGAGGGCTTCTGTAGCATGCCCAGCTCCCCATGCTGCCGGGACAGGTAGGCTGGGAGGAGGATGCTTCCCGTTCCTGGCTCTTGGGAGCCAGGCTGGGAATTTTCCTGGCACAGCAGCTTTGTGCAAAGAGAGCCAAAGGGGCTGTTTTGACATCCCAAAACGTGAAGCTGTTTGGTGACACAGCGTGCCCTGTGACATTCTCTTCCAGCCTGCTGAGACACCAGAGCTATGCACAGCCCCTCGCAGGCACATGTCTTGGCATCCACATCTCACGGTGCAGCTCAACCCTTTTCCCTGTTGACACAGTGGCAGCTCTGCTGGAGCTCGCTGGGGCTGAGCAGGGGTGACCTTTCCTGTGTTTGCTGTCTGGGCTCAGGATCCATCTGTGCTTGGGACTGTACAGCCCCCAGTGAAACCAGCAGGTGATGCAGAGCACCCAGCAGTTCCAGTGCCACCTTGCCCTTCTCTTTTCTCTCCTCCTGCATTTCGGCCTCTCCTTGAACCTGACTGTGATTTGTTTCCTCCACAAAGATCTGCCCTGAGTGTGTGCCAGAGGCCAGGCTCAGAGCTGGGGTGGGGCAGGACAGGAGTGTCCCCATCACAGGCTTCCCACAGGAGATACTTGTTCTGGTGGAGGGAAAGGTCTGATCTGCCTCATGTCCACATAGCTGACAGCAATGTAACCCCCTTCTCCCAGGAAAAAAATATCCTCTTTAGGAGGGAACTTCCAAGGTTAACTTCATAGTCAGGGTCTCATTGGGAGGGTGTCTGTCCCCACACCCGGGGGAGATGTGCGGGCAGATAGTCCTGCCCATCTGGGTGATGATGGGGTGGAAAACCATCCCCCTTGCCTGCCCGGGGTCTGCTGGGAGAGAGCATCCCCCTTGCCTGCCCGGGGCCTGCTGGGAGAGAACATCCTCCTTGCCTGCCCGGGGTCTGCTGGGAGAGAGCATCCCCCTTGCCTGCCCGGGGCCTGCTGGGAGAGAGCATCCTCCTTGCCTGCCCGGGATCTGCTGGATTCCTCTAGCGGATTCCTCCCCAGCAGTGCACGTTTCAGGGGGCAGACCCGGTGGCTGCAGGGCAGCTTTGGCAGCTTTTCTAGCCAAGTGAAACAAGGCAGGGATGGAAGTGGAGAGGAGCCGGAGGCTCTGCCGGTGACAGCGGTTCCTGCGGGATCCGTGTGGACTCGCCTGTCTGGCTCCGGGTAGCAGAAGCGATCTGCTAAAGCCCTTGGAGGCTGTCCCCCAGCAGCCCTGGTCCCTCTCTTCTCNAAGTCAGACGAGAAGTTTTAAACGTCTTTATAAAAATACCCACATGTGCTCAGCGCCAAACTCACCGTCTTTACCTAATTTAGCAAATGACTTGATACGGGGAAGAGAGATTTAACAGCGCTCCGTGAAGAGAGGGGAAGAGTAATGAAGGCATCTGTCCCGAAATCACGCTGTCAGCTGGAGATGTCCGAGTGCTTTCGAAAGGCGTTGGGAGAGAAGTAATTGTTCTTCCCCCTACCTTGGTTTTTTAGAAACTGAGGCCCGGGATGAGAGAGCCAGAGAAGTTGAAACTTTGCCTGGCTAATTTTAGCCTTTTTGAAGTCCGGATCTAAAGTACCTAAATAAATGACCTGATTTTAATAGACTGCCGGTCAAGTCTCCAGGGTGAAAAAAACCTGGAAACGAGTCTGGCTCCGCAGGTCTGCAAAGGTGGCCTGGGTCTGGAATGGGAGCTTGAGTTTGGCACTGCCCCTATCAGCTTTGCTGAGACCTAGGAGGAGTGGGTGCAGCTGATGGGAAGGAATTTATCTGGATTTCTCTGAATGGTGCTTTAGGCAGGGGAGCTCGATGCCCTCAGGAGCACTGGGCTATGGGGACTGGATCCCTCTGGATCTGGAATGTGACAGCGGATCCAGGCTTTCCAGCTCCGTTATCAGCCCCCAACCTCTTTGATTAATTTGGAGCTAAGTAGTGCAGAAGTTGAAGCAGTTCAGTGCCTGGGTCTGGAATGGGAGCTTGAGTTTGGCACTGCCCCTATCAGCTTTGCTGAGACCTAGGAGGAGTGGGTGCAGCTGATGGGAAGGAATTTATCTGGATTTCTCTGAATGGTGCTTTAGGCAGGGGAGCTCGATGCCCTCAGGAGCACTGGGCTATGGGGACTGGATCCCTCTGGATCTGGAATGTGAAAGCGGATCCAGGCTTTCCAGCTCCGTTATCAACCCCCAACCTCTTTGATTAATTTGGAGCTATGCAGTGCAGAGGTTGAAGGGAAGGAGGAAACAGGTAACCAAAGCACCTGTGTTAGTCCCTGCTGTATGTGGCCCATGGGCGAGGAAGCTGGAGGTGGGGAGATTCAGACTGGATGTGAGGAGGAAGTTCTTCACCATGAGAGTGGTGAGGCCCTGGAATGGGTTGCCCAGAGGGGTGGTTGGAGCCACATCCCTGGAGGTGTTTTTGCCCAGGCTGGCAGAGGCTGTGGGCAGCCTCATCTAGGGTAGGGTGTCCCTGGGCATGGCAGAGGGCTTGGAACTAGATGATCCTTGTGGTCCCTTCCAACCCTGACTGATTCTATGATTCTATGAAGTGCTGGGAAGCTTTTGGCATCTTCCTTTGCAGTGGTGGGGGGGCTGAGACTGAAGCTGCTGCACTTTGCTCCGGGTCCTGCTGCCACTCCAGTCTGCTCCTGCTACACAGCAAAATCCCTTGAAAGGAAAATGCTATCTTGCTTGTTCAGCTGTGCAGCCTGGCAGGTCTCTGGGGTCAATCTCACCAGGAATAAGCAGTGGAATGCTTGCAGAAGCCTTGCTATGAATTAGGTAGGCTTAGCTGGGATGCTAAAACTGAACAAGCTGGACCTCGGGATGGACAGAGGCTGGTGGGTGGCACAGGGATCACAGATGTTAGGGGTTGGAAGGGACCCAAGGAGATCGTCGAGTCCAACTCCCCTGCCAGGGTAAGACCATACAATCTAGCACAGATCATGGAGGAACACATCCAGACAGGCCTTGAAAGTCTTCAGAGAAGGAGGCCCCACAACCTCTCTGGGGAGCCTCTTCCAGTGCTCTGTGAGGAGGGAGCCTTTTCAAAACAGCCTGCCCAGGCTGGGGAGATGCTTCCCTATAGCTTGCAGGGCTATAGCATGGTGGTGAGGTGAAGAGGGAGCAAAATGTCTTTGTTTTGCCTCCTTGAACAGACCTGAACTCGCTGGTGGCCTTCTCTCTGGGCAAGAACAAATTACAATTTTAATTATGTGGATACAGCAGCAACTCCTCCTTTGTGATCAGGGCCTGTGTAAAATGAGTGAGAACTGCAATAAGTATTTCCTGGGACTGAGGGTTGGTCCCGCTCCCAACAACTGCATCTTCTCTTTTGCTTGCCAGAGCTTGCATTATTTTGGTTTTGTTTCTGGCTTTGTCCTGCAAAATCACCTCCCTTTGAAGAGGAGTCCCCAAGCTGATCATGGTCAGAACTGGAAGGTGACCACAAGACTCCTTCGTCCCAAATCTGTGTCGCTTTGGGATGGAGCTGGCTGGGTGGTGGAACAGAGGCAAAGCACAGATCTAGCTGCTCTGGTTCCTCCTGGTGTTGTGTGATGGTGCCATTGGCAGAGTGCTGGGGAGCCCTGGTGCAGGCAGTGCTGGGTGGATATTTGCCTGCAGTGGGAGCAGGCTGGTGGGCACCCAGCAGCACTGGTAGGGAAAGGCATTCCAGGCTTTGGCTTTTGCAGTTTGCTCTCCTCTTGCTGCCCAGCAACCCTGTGCCTGGTTTTTGTTCTCTCCCCACTTGGGTCAGTCTATGGTTCCATCCTTTGTGCCACAGAACCATGGTCATCGATGGGAAGCTGGAACTGTCCTGCCCTCCTGGTGTGTGGTGGAAGTTCCCTTGGCAGGTGGTTGCTCCCGAGGGAAGTCCTCCCTCTTTCTCTCTCTTGTGTTTGGAGATGTCACCTCTACGAGATCTCTGAGCTACACCTCCTGAGCTGCTGACACTCAGGCAGCAGAAAGTGTAGCTGAAGCACAGATGGGACAGGAGAGGCCAGAGCGAAAGTGAATGAGGATGTGCAGAAGTACTCCTTGATCAGGGCAGTAACCTCTAATCTGGCTCAGCCCTCCTTGCTGAGAGGGAAGGCAAGGGAAAAGCAACCTGGCAAGATGTACAGAGCCAATCTCTTTCCCCAGCTCATTTGCTCTCACTAATGTATCTGCTGGCAGTGCTCACCATCCCTGGAGCGTTTGAGCATGGCTGCAGCCACTGTTCGCAGCCAAAGGCAGGAGCCTCAGAGCAGGCACAGGACTGGGAATGGCTCTGGGGGTGAGGGAAGCCTGCAGCCCCTCAGCATGGAGTGTACCTGGGCAAATAAGGACTGAGCTCTTCCCTGTGCCTTCCTTGGCTGGCAGAGATGTGGGCAGGGAAACCTGGCAGCAGTGCCCTGAATTGCATGCGGTGGGCAGCACTCACAGGAAGGATAGAGCTGCAAAAGCCTTCATTTGGTTGCACCTTGCAGTGTTGCAGAGGAGATCAAAATTGCCCCCAGATCTTCTGTGTCACAACAGAGGCATCTGGCACCACCAACTGCAAGTGAGGGCTTCCCTCCTGAGCACCCAGCACAGCTGCTGCACGCCAGACCCTCCTGCTGCTCTAGGACATCCTGGTGCTTGCAGCCAGGGTCTGTGCGGTCACTGCTCTCGTAACAGGCAAAAGCAAGGAGACTGTCATGAGGTGTAAATGGATTGGGAGTGCCTGAGAGCTTCTGTGTCCCGCTTGGCGTCGTGCATGGAGGTGCTTCTGCACCTCTGCTCCTCAGCTGAACTGCCTCGTGTCCTTGCAGGCTCAGGGCAAAGGCAAATGTTGGCACTGCAAGATGTGCCTGAGCTGCTGTCTGCATCGCTGCTGCGGTTAACCTCCCTTTTTCTGGCTGCTACATCCATTAGGGTGCAGTCTGTGGGGTTCAGAGGGAAAAGGGAGCAGCTGTTAATGACGGCACAGTCATATCTAGAGGTTGCAATAATGGCATTAGGAAGAAGACAAACACAGAGCAGTCCTGTGCCTGCTGACTTTGGTTTTGGCTTCTTTCATGCTTTTAACTTTATTAGCTAGAATTAGAACATCCATTTTGCATTAGAAGGAACACACGGGATCAGAAGGTTACCAGCAATAGGCTGAGATGGAGATGTTGGAGCTTTCTTGGCCATTGTGTAGAGCTCTTGCCACAGATAACCGGAGCAAGAAGCGCAGGGGGAGCGGCGGTGCCGTGATGGAGAGGGAGACAGGGACAGCGAAGGGCAAGAGCTGGAGCCTGCAGGCTCTTCAGCAGGGCCTGTAATAGGTTATTAATGGGGAAAGAAACTGCAATTTTTATTTTGTGGAAATTCTTTTGTCCCACATCAATTTTTTAAAGCGTGCTTTGCTCCCATTAGAGCCTCCTGCCGGAGCATGGTGCTGCTTGGCAGGAGCTGCCCTTTGAAAGGCTTCATGGGGGCTGCATTTATGTTTGGGCTGGGCACTTTTCCTGGGGCTGGCAGCCCGACTCCACTGCTCTGGTGGCACCCACTGAGCATCCTCTGGGCCCTGGCGTGGGGCTGTGGAAGATACTGGGGCTGCAGGTCTTCCTTAGGTGCTGGGGCTTGCTGCTGAGGGCTTGCTTCCACACGGAGCTCTTTCTTAATGAACTCCATGTGCGGAGACACGTGGATCCTGGAAGAGGAACAAGGCGCCCTTATTCCCCAATAAGCTCGTCCTCACATGGAGTGAATCAATAGCAGCTCACCAGGAGCAGCCTGTTGGCTGGAGATGCTGCCTAAGGATGAGTCACATCCAGAGAATGGGGCAAAACCCCAGCGACTTTTAAGAAAAAAAAAAAAAGTGAGATTCGAGTTCGAAGCTGCATCTTGGGAATGGGCTTCGTGTTTGTTGGGCATGCCAAGCCCAAGGGCTGGCTCAGTAATGTGCTTGCCCTTCTGCCCACTGAGCCCTGGGGGCAGCTGGAGCTGAGTTTTGCACTTGGAACCCGTGGTGGTGTGCCAGGATGGGGTGGGGAGTGAATAGTAGGACTCTCTGTGTGACTTTGAAACTGATTGTGTGTTGGTCCCCACTGAGAACTCTGCTGAAAGTGGTGCTGGCTGTGGGTTCCCAGCGAGGAGGACGTTGCCGTGGGTTGGGACTGAGCAACTCCAAGGGTATTCTGGGCTGCCAGAGGATGTCCTCGATGCTTTCCTCAAGTCAAAAGTGGGAGAGGTTCAGGTGACACAGGGAGACCTGGGGCTTTTGGTGCATTTTTTTTGTGAAGCTTTTGGGAGATTGTTTGGTTTAAGGCTCCTGAAGTTCTCAAATGCCCTGGCTGGGGATTTTCTAGAGCAGCCAGAGACTGTGCCAGGACATAGTAGTGTGTGAGGCTGGAACTAGCAGGAGTGATAGAGCCAGAGTGGTATCCCTCTGTGTGCTTTCAGCACCCCTCAGCCTTATGGGTGCTCTCCTGTACACTTGCATACTGCTGCACCCTGTACCCCAGCAAGCTCAAGTACTGATCCTTGGCAAGAAAAAAGCCCTGGAGGTGTTCAAGAAAAGCCTGGATGGGGCACTTAGTGCCATAGTCTATTTGATTGGATAGGGCTGGGTGATAGGTTGGACTGGATGATCTTGAAAGTCTCTTCCAACCTGGCTGATTCTATGATTCTAAGTTGTGGGGTCTCACCAGCTTTGCTTCAGCTGCTGTTAAGCTGTTTGCACCCTTCAGAAGCCCTCTTCAGTGCCTTCTGCCCTGTCTCAGTCCTTAAGGTTAAAACCTTGCTGGGTTTGTCCTTGGAACTAAGATTTTTATGAGGCTTGGCCAGGTTCCCCCAGGGATTTTGAGTTCCTACCTTCTGCAGCTAAAATCCTGGGCTGGGATTTGGGGGCTCTTGGCTACCCTTGGGGCTGGAGCAGCCAGGAAATGTGCCACATCTGCTCCGTCTCTCCCTTTTCCCTCTGCTGGCCCTGGGCTGCCCACTTGTGGAGTGCAAACGGGCAAGCTGCCGGGTGTGGGCTTCTCTGAAAGTCTCTACCTTGGTCTGGTGGACTCAAGTCCTTGCATGATGGAAGAGGACAGGTGGAAGGATCTTTGAAATGCCTCAGTTCCTACAGGGACAGGATTTGGGGGTGCTGGTGGACTTGCCAGCAGTGTGCACTTGCAGCCCAGAAAGGCAAGCAGAGGCTGGGCTGCAGCAGGAGCAGTGTGGGCAGCAGGGCCAGGGAGGTGATTGTGCCCCTCTGCTGTGCTCTGCTGAGAGCCCACCTGGAGTAGTGCATCCAGTGCTGGAGCCCCTGGGACAAGAGGGATGTGGAGATGCTGGAGGAGTGCAGAGAAGGGCCAGGAGGATGCTCAGAGGGCTGCAGCAGCTCTGCTGTGAGCACAGCCTGAAAGAGTTGGGGCTGTGCAGGCTGGAGAAGAGGAGGCTCCCAGGGGACCTTCTGGTGGCCTTCCAGGATCTGAAGGGGCCTACAGAAAAGCTGGGGAGGGACTTTTTAGGCATTCAGGTAGGGACAGGACTAGGGTTGGAAGGGACCACAAGGATCAGCCACTTCCAGCCCCTCTGCCATGCCCAGAGACACCCTACCCTAGAGCAGGCTGCCCACAGCCTCTGCCAGCCTGGCCAAAAACACCTCCAGGGATCTGGCCCCAAACACCTCCCTGCAGGGGCAACCCATTCCAGCCTCTCACCACTCTCATGCTCAACAACTTCCTCCTCACATCCAACCTGAATCTCCCCACCTCCAGCTTTGCTCCATTCCCCCTAGTCCTATCACTACCTGAGAGCCTAAAAAGTCCCTCCACAGCTTTTTTGTAGTCCCCTTCAGATCCTGGAAGGCCACAAGAAGGTCCCCTGGGAGCCTCCTCTTCTGCAGCCTGCACAGCCCCAACTCTTTCAGGCTGTGCTCACAGCAGAGGTGCTGCAGCCCTCTGAGCATCCTCGGGGCCCTTCTCTGGACATGCTCCAGCATCTCCACATCCCTCTTGTAATAGAGAGCCCACACCAGCTGTGGGGGGCACGGTGGTGATGCTTGCAGGGAATATTTTGGCTGCAGAAGGAATATTCCTGCTCGGTAGGGCTGGAGCCTGTTTTCCTGGCCGAGGAAGGTTAACACAGCAGTGCTGGGAGCAGAGAACCCCTCCCCCTCCAGCCTTCCCCGAGCGTGTTGGGGGTCATGAAGGAAGCAGAGGAGCTGCCAGGACAATTAGCACAGGCTTGTTGTCGCCAGCACATCCCCGGCTTGAAGCGGGGCTGCAATCAGCCTGGTGCTTTCCTGCTGTATGAATGCACTGATTTTGGGAGGGGGTTGGCTCTGCTCAGTGCAGCGTCTGCCAGCGAGGCCTCTGTGGGGAGAAGAGGGTGTCTGAGGTGCCATGTCTTTGGGCATGGCAATGTCTCATTTTGGAAGCCGTCTGGGGTCGGTGGAGGAGGGGAGACATCCCCTCCATCTGTGCCCTGCCCTTGGCAGGGATTGGAATCACAGGCTGGAGAGAGGAACCCTGCCCGTTCTGCCCAGGCTTTGAGGCAGGTAGGAGCCCTCCTGAGATGCTCCTCCTTGGGGAGGTCTGCCTCGGAGAGGATCTCCTTTCCTGGCCCTGGAGGCAGGCAGTGTCTGTCAGCACTGAGGTGGGTTTGCTGGGGCCGGGACGGCAGTGAGAAGCAGAATTCCCTCCTGCAGCTGCCAGGAGGGTGCAGGGATGAGCTTTTCCATTCCTAGGCTTGGTACTTCGTCCCTCCACCTGCCCCTCTGCTCCAGCAGTGAAGGGCAAGAGATGCTCCCCAAGAAAATATACGAAAATGTAAACACTCCCCAGCACCGGGGTGGGCTTGCTGGGGCTGGGACAGCGATGAAAAGCCAAATGCCCTCCTGCAGCTGCCAGGAGAATGCAGGGATGAGCTTTTCTGTACCTAGGCTTGGTACCTCGGCCCTCCAACAGCCCCTCTGCTCCAGAAGTGAAGGGTGAGAGATGCACCGCAAGGAAATATATGAAAATGTAAACACTCCCCAGCACCAGGGTGGGCTTGCTGGGGTTGGGACAGTGATGAAAAGCCAAATGCCCTCCTGCAGCTGCCAGGAGAATGCAGGGATGAGCTTTTCTGTACCTAGGCTTGGTACCTCGGCCCTCCAACAGCCCCTCTGCTCCAGAAGCGAAGGGTGAGAGATGAACCCCAAGGAAATATATGAAAATGTAAACACCCCTCAGCACCAGGGTGGGCTTGCTGGGGTTGGGACAGCGATGAAAAGCCAACTACCCTCCTGCAGCTGCCAGGAGAGTGCAGGGATGAGCTTTTCTGTACCTAGGCTTGGTACCTTGGCCCTCTGCTCCAGCAGCGAAGGGTGAGAGATGCTCCCCAAGAAAATACACAAAAACATAAACAGGAAGATACAAATAAATATGCATCTATAAGCCCATTTTTGACAGGTTTAGCACGATCCACCTGCCCATGCACTGGGATCTCCTCCTCTTGTTCCCTCCTGCTTCACTATGAGCCACCCTGAGTGGTGCAGCATCCCTGGCCGTGCAGCGCGGGTGCCACATGTGTGGCCGTGCAGCGCCAGCTCTTCAGCTTCCTTCATTTCACTGTTACATAAATCTGCTTTTATACTGAACTCGTGGACGTCACTGGAGCTCTGTCCATACCCCTAACATCATTGTTTCCATGGGAACCAGAGTACTTCCAAGGAAGGGGGGG
>VWZI01015955.1:479048-522105 GCA_013396835.1 Psilopogon haemacephalus | reverse complement strand
AGGAAAAAAAAAAAAAAGTAGAAGGAGCCTAAAAAAAGGATAAAGAAGGAACAAAATAAGACAAATATGTGACATATCCCAACGGTGTGTCGGTGTAGGATGTTACAAAGGCTTCACTCCAACTTGTTTAGGGAGCCTTCCTTGCATAACAGGTTTTGTCCTGAGTAATGCTGCGAGCTGGATCGGGGAGGGTAGGAAGTGAGTAGTATCCCGAGTGCGCCAGAGGAAGCTCTGGCAGCTTGGCACAAGGTGTCCTCCTGCCTGAGTGTGAGGGGAAGGTGTGCCTGCCTGTGTTACAGCCTTGACCTGTAGATGTGGGTTTCTGTGGATTTTCCTCTGTCCTGAACCATGGTTGGGGCTGAGCATCAGGACTGGAGGGACCACAAGGTGCTGTGAACGTGTCCTGGTGAGCAGCTGCTTCTGCTCAGGCAGGCTTTGAGGGCAGGAGCTATTAAAAGACACTTTACAGTGAGCAAGTTAAAAAATATATGTAGTGGGGGGTTAAGTGCCTATCCACTGTGCACTTCATAAGGCATGGGGGGAGAAAAGGTCTGAAATCCATTACTGAGCACCAGCTTTGGCTGTGCCATCCTGTGATTTAACTGGCAGCCCTGGGTCCCTGCTCTAGACAGGGAGTCCATTAGGAAGGATTTTGCTGCTCATGACAACATCTTTGTTAATGCCATGCATGATCTGCTGGGAGGGAGCTCATCCCTGGGGCTCCACCATGGGCGGTGAGGGCCAGTGCGGAGGCTGAGCTGGGAGCCAGGATGAGGACAGGGACAGGCAGGTGTGTGCCAGGGCATGGTCCCACCTCCACGACCCTGCTTTGGTTGTCTCTGTGTCACTGGAATATCAGCAGAAAGTGCTAAAGCAGTGGAAAAGGGAGGCTGGGGGGGTCTGGACCTGCTGCCAGGCTTGGTCTGGGTGACCAAGGCTTCACCTGCTTCTCTGTCCTTCCTTTTGGCTGATGCAGGAGCCCCAGTGCTTGGCATCAGTTGGTCAAACAGCTGCTGAGCTTTGGCCCTGTGGGGCTCCTGCCCTGGTTACCCAGGGGCTGGGGAGTCAAGCACTGACCCCTGCCTTTTACCTGAATCCGTTTTGTCTGGGTTTCGATCTCTGCCCCGTGATGCTGACAAGCATGAGGAGGAAGGACCGAGGTGAAAAGCCAGGATGAGTTCAGGTGAAAGTGCTCTTGGCATTTGGTTTTATTGTTTTAAAGCACCCATCCTCGCAGAGGCTGGGCCCAAGGCTGAGCTGCCAGCAGCCCACCCCCCTCAGCTGAGGAGTTAATTGCAAATGACATGTAGGGCTTCTCTTAAAAGCTGCATCTCCTGAAGTTTGGAGATTATGCAAGACACTCAGCTTGCAGGCTTTTTTTTTTTTTTCTTCCCCATTTCTCCTCTCTTTAAGCACTAAGGTTTTAAATCCTTTGTGTTGCTGGGGGAAAAAAACTGAAAAAAATCCCAAACAAACAAACCCAACTCTTAAAAGGATAAATGTAAAAGGTTATGGGGAAATGATTCCAAACCAGTAAGACAAACAAAAAAAATTTGGGTGTGGGTTTTGTTTTTGTTTGGGGTTTTTTGACCAAGCTTCATCCTCTCTCTAAATGCAGCATCATTCTTCCCCTCAGCACCTGGGTGGCTGAGCAGGGCTTCTCCATGCTGCTGAGCAAATCCTCCACCCCCTCCAGAGGCAGCTGTGTGTTTGCAAGGCAGAGGAGAGCAACTCCTGCCTGCAATGTTCCAGCCTTGGGGAAGGAGGTTACGGTGGTGACTCTCCAGAATCCTTTTGTTCCTCTGCTCTTGGGCTCTAGGATTGCCATTGTGTGTTTTGGGGCCTTTGGGGACCATCATGTGGCCACGGTCCCACCAGGACAGGACAGGTGCAGAGTGAAGCCATTTGTTGGCAGAGGGAAAGGGCTGCTGGTGTGTCCCCCCCCTTGAACATCTGCGAGAGAGGAGTCTGGAGATGAGATTTCTAAAGAGCACTGGCATGACTAATTGCCCTGCTTTGGTTTCCCAGCTTGGATTGTGAAACTGCATGAATGAAAATAACCTCCAGGGTCCGTCTGTGCTGCGAGGGAAGAGATTTCAAAGAGGAGTGCTAGGGCAGGGACACTTCCCACCTGGCTTTCTCCTGGCTCAGAGCTTGGACAGGGCTGTCAGGGCTCAGTGGGGTCGCGCTGGCTCCTGTGCAACCAGATGTGGTGACTTGGGATGGGGGAGGCCCTGTTGGAAATACTTTCTGAGGGATGTCTGAATTTCTGCAGCCCCACTGGAGCACCTTTGGCTTTGCTTTCCAGGAACAGGCTTGCCTGCTGCAAGCTCCTGCAGAGCGTGGGGCAGAAGCCATCCCACACCTGCAGCCAGCGTGCCAGGGGCTGCTGTGCCCACAGCGAGTCACCACCTGCTAGCACAGAGCCTACTCTGCTGCTGCTGTGGTGCCGTGGGAGTGCTGCCAACCTGCAGCATCTCCCCTGCTCTGTCCTATTCTTGCCTTAGCCAGAAGGAAAAGAGGTCCCACACCTGCAAAAGCACCCGGGAGGGCAGTCACAGAGTAGAGACCATGGCAGAATCACCCTGGGACAGGTCCCTGCCACCACTCAGCTGCCAGCTGGGAAAGTAGATTGACTGAGTGATGATGCTGTGAGAGCACCTCTGGGATGCGGCGCCCAAGGGGACAGAAGCAAATGCTGAAAGCAAAGGGCTGCTGCTGCTGGGTTTATTTTTAAAGGAACAGCAGAGGAGGGAGGGGGGGAATAATCCAGTAGTGCAGGGCTGTGATGGGAATGCTGTGACCTTTCAACTGGGCATAGCATGAAGAGCCTTTTCCTGTTGGCCTGGTGCAGTTGGAGGTGGGAGCTGGGAAGGGTTTATTATTTCCATCCGTGAGGCAGATTAATGCTGAGGACTTTTTCACTTCCCTTGCAAATGGGCTGAATTAATGTGTTAGGATTTTAGTCCCTGCCTCCTCCTGGCCCCTCAAAGGCCAGACCCTGGATGTGCCATTATGCTCCTGTCAAAGAGGCTATTTCTGGAATGGATGATATGAATGAAGGCCTGAAACTCTGCTCTCATTAATGTCTGCAGCTTATCCCAGTGTCACTCCTGAGCTGGTGGGACTTGGTGGCACTGCAGGGGCAGGCTGTCACTTCAACCCAATTTTCACATCACATTTACACAGCAATTTCCAAGCCTTGCCAGAGCTCACTTCACATTTGTCAAATGCCAGCTGCTGTCCTGGTGAGCAAAGGCTTTGCCTGGCACAAGAGAGCTGACTGCAGGTGGTGATGGGGGAGCTGACTGAGATCGTGGCCATTGGTTGGGGCGACCTCTCCTCGCCCCAGGAATCAGGCAGTGGAGCAGAGCCAAGGCATTGGATGTGAGGAGAAAGTTCTTCACCATGGGAGTGGCGAGGCTCTGGAATGGGTTGCCCAGGGGGGTGGTTGGGGCCAGATCCTGGAGGTGTTTTTGGCCAGGCTGGCAGAGGCTGTGGGCAGCCTGATCTAGGGTAGGGTGTCCCTGCCCATGGCAGGGGATTGGAACTGGATGATTCTTGTGGTCCCTTCCAACCCTGACTAATTCTATGATTCTATGATTCATTGCCTGGCAGGATCCAGGAGGTTCAGTTCATTTCCATGGTTGGTTTTTGTTGCAGAACGTGAGGCTGCAGCTCCCAGTGCTGCAGGGCTGCCTGGCCATCGGTTGTCTGCAGAGCCCTGCTTCTCTGGCTGTGCTCCTGGGGGGTCCTGCCCTATCTCCTGGTGGTGGCAGGACAGCAGCAGTGGTGCCTTAGAACTGGTGCTTTGCTACAGCAAAGAGAGCTGGAGGAGGCAGTCAGGAAAAGAGCTGGAGGGAAGTGGTCAGGGAGAAAGCTGGAGAGGACAAAGCAATGCAAGGGAAGAGGAGAGGGGAAATGGCAGGAGCTACCTGGGGCTGACAGAGCACCAAGAAAAGAGATAAATATGAATGCCACAGAGTAATGTCTGCCCCTGTAAAGCACTGCCAAGTGCTGCCCTCTGTACCTGGCTTGGCTGTCAGCATGGGTGCTCAGCCCCACCTGGGGGAAGGGGCCACCATCCCTGGGGGTGGGTGGTGCTCTGGCATGGTGGTGCTCACTCTCCCCATCCCCAAGCTGAAGAGGACAGTGGGGGCAGTGTGTGTGCTCTGGCTGCTGCTGTCCTCTTGGCTGTTGCTGCCCTCCAGCAACAGCTTCCCATTTAATTTACTGCCTGGTGAATTTGATCCAAACTTCTGCAACCAAATCATAGCAAGCATAATGCAATATCTTTCTCTTCTGATCATATTAAGCTGGGTAGTGCTGGCTAATTGAATCTGGGGCTCTTGCCTCTTAATTAGGGAAGATCAGACTCTGCCAAGGCTGGGGATCGCTTGTGGTGGAAGGGTCCAAAGGCTTTTGTCCTGTGCAGAAGCTCCTTTTTTTTTGTAGCAGGACTTCTGGATGCTTTAATTCTTCTTCTTCTTCTTTTTTAAAAATAATTTTTGCAGTCTTTATCTTTTGAATTTTAAGAGTCAAGTTACAACAAAAGAGTTGCTGGATGTTTCTGTATGGGAGAACCATGCAGTGGTACAGGTTAGGGGTTGACTTGCTGGAAAGCAGCTCCCCAGAGAAGGTCTTTGGAGTCCTGGTGGACAATACACGATCCGTGGGATGGAAATGCACCCTTGTGGCCAAGAGGCCCTGTGGTCCCCCCAGGCTACATCAAGAAGTTGGTGCCTGGCAGGTTGAGGGAGGTTCTTCCACCCTCTACTCTGCCCTGGTGAGACCACATCTGTAGTGTCGTATCCAGTTCTGGGCTTCCCAGTTGGAGGGAGAGAAGGAGTTACTGGAGACAGTCCAGTGCAGGCTGTGAGGGTGATTAAAGGAATAGAACATCTGCTCCATGAGGACAGGCTGAGAGACCTGGGGCTGTTTAGTCTGGACAAGAAAAGGCTGAGAGGAGATCTCACTAATGTTTGTAGGTGATCTCCAGAGGTCCCTTCCAATCCCTGCCCTTCTTTGATTCTGTGATTTTAATTGGAAAGAGTCTGAGAGTGTTTTGGCTGCCTAGACCAAGCTGGTGGTACAAGGTGGATCCTTCTGAATGTGCTGGGGTGAGGAGGTGACTCTGCACAGTGGGCACTTGGACACCTGTGGGGTGAGTGTGCTGGGGTGAGGAGGTGACCCTGCACAGTGGGCACTTGGACACCTGTGGGGTGAGTGTGCTGGGGTGAGGAGGTGACCCTGCACAGTGGGAACTTGGACACTTGTGGGGTGAGTGTGCTGGGGTGAGGAGGTGACCCTGCACAGTGGGCACTTGGACACTTGTGGGGTGAGTGTGCTGGGGTGAGGAGGTGACCCTGCACAGTGGGCACTTGGACACTTGTGGGGTGAGTGTGCTGGGGTGAGGAGGTGACCCTGCACAGTGAGAACTTGGGCACCCCTGGGGTGAGCAGATGGGGAATTGCTTGCTGTGTGCACATGGGCACTGTGCACACAGTTACTGACTTCTGTTACCATCAGCCACCCAGCATGAGGAGGGGACAGGACCTCTCAGGGTCCACCTCCACTCCTGGTGAACGTTTCTCTCGTGTGATGTGCTTTGTGGGCTCAGCTCAGCACCAGGTAGGTAGCAGCTGGCCTGGACCTGCCACTCGTGGCACTGCTGCCCGGAGCGTTGCTCTCCTCCTCCTCGCCTTAGCTGCTGGCAGAGGATCAGCACTGTCTGTGGTGCTTCCCAAAGCCTCTTTGCCCCTTCGCTGCCCACGCAGCAGCAGCAGCAGCAGCAGCAGCGTTCAGGAAGCACCTTCTGCTTTCGCTAATTGCAGGGTTTCCCTTTGTCAGCCTCTCAGCTCAAAGGAGGGTCGGTACAAAGCCGTAGCCAGCAGCACTTTGTGTGCCTCTGAAAATCCCATTAGCAGAAGAAAGGGCTTGGAGTTCCATTCAGCTGGGGAAAGAAAAAAAAAAAAAATTAAAAAAAAAGGCAAAACCCCCTAGAAAGAGCTCTTGCAACCCTCTGATCTATCAGCTGCACATTAGCACAGGTCCTTCAGCGCTGCTGGGGGCTCTGTCCCTGGAATATTTAGCCAGGGAGCAATGCTGTATGAAAGGCGTTTGCTGGAGGTGGGGAACATGCTGGTGAGAGAGTCTGCAGCCAGAGCCGGGGAGAAAACTGCCCTCAGCAAATCAAACCCACCCCCCCCTGCCTGCTCCCTGGGCCCCACTCCTTTCCCAGGCTGTTTTCCTGCCTGAGGGATGTTTGTTCCTGCACAGACAGTCAGGGTTTGGGGAGTGCAGGGTGGGGATTATAGAATCACAGGACGGTTGGGGTTGGAAGGGGCCTTAAAGATCGTTCAGTTCCAGTCCCTCTGCCTCTAGACCCACTTCTCACTAGCCCAGATTGCTCATCCAGCCTGGCCCTGAACACTTGCAGGAAGGGAGCATCCACAGCCTCCCTGGGCAACCTGTGCCAGTGTCTCCCTACCCTCACAGCAACGTTTGTTTTTTTTTTTTTTCCTGGTGTCTAATCTAGTCTCCCTTCTTTCCCTTTGGAGTTGTTATCACTCAAGCTCTCAGAAATGAAGAGTCCCTCCTCATCTTTCTTATTGGTCCCTTTAAGCAGCCTCCCTGCAGCCTCCTCTTCTCCAGGCTGAACAGCCCTGGCTCTCTCAGCCCTTCCTCATAGGAATCACAGAATTAAACAGATTGGAAAAGACCTTTGAGATCATCAAGACAAGAGATGCTCCAGCCCTCTATCTGACCTCCTCTGGACCCAGTCTAACAGTCCCATCTCCCTCTTGTCTTGAGTGCCCAAGCAGAGGGGTAAGGTCCCCTCCTTGCCCACACTGCTGGGGATAAACCCAGGATGTGACTGAGTCTGGGCAGAGTGCCTGCTGCTGGCTTATGTTTTAGTGTTCATCCACCACCTCCCCAAGGCCTTCTCCACGGGGTTGGTCAGTGCCACCCTTGCCCAGCACGTATTTGGGCTTTCCAGCCAGTGCCTTTAAGCTGGGGAATGCCTGGGGATCCCTCTCAGCTGCTGCCCTCCGCTCCAGCCCCCGCACAGGCTATATTTGGGCTAAATATTGCAGCCCATCGCCCCAGCCTGACAGTTGGAATGTCTGCCCCGATACCTTGTGAGCATCTCTGCCAATTGAGAGATCCAGATTGCTGTCAGCCAAGCCGTGACTCAGCCCTACGTGATTTCCCAGGAATGTGCCCGGGATGGGTGGCAGGAGCTGCCAGCTTTGGCCCCACGCGCCCGGCAGGGAGGCATCTGCTGATTCATCCTCACCTTCTTCTTCCTCAGCCAGATAACACTGCAGGGAGAGCTCCCCAACACCCTCCCCCCCCTCCCCCTGGCCGTGTTACTGCGACAGCTCTCGTCTGGCAAGGGCCAGGCTGGTTCTCCTGGAGCCTGGAAGCTGCCTGCAGGCTGTGCCAGTCATAGAATCCTAGAATCAGTCAGGGTTGGAAGGGACCACAAGGATCAGCCAGTTCCAACCCCCCTGCCATGCCCAGGGACACCCTACCCTAGAGCAGGCTGCCCACAGCCTCTGCCAGCCTGGCCAAAAACACCTCCAGGGATCTGGCACCAAACACCTCCCTGCAGGGGCAACCCATTCCAGCCTCTCACCACTCTCATGCTCAACAACTTCCTCCTCACCTCCACTCTGAATCTCCCCACCTCCAGCTTTGCTCCATTCCCCCTAGTTCTGTCCCTACCTGAGAGCCTAAGAAGTCCCTCCCCAGCTTTTCTGTAGCCTCCTTCAGACCCTGGAAGGCCACAAGAAGGTCACCTGGGAGCCTCCTCTTCTCCAAACTGCACAGCCCCAACTCTTTCAGGCTGTGCTCACGGCAGAGGTGCTGCAGCCCTCTCAGCATCCTCCTGGCCCTTCTCTGCACACCTCCAGCATCTCCACATCCCTCTGTACCGGGCTGGGAGACAACATCAGCACTGTCTGCGTTGGCTCCTGGGCTTCACATGCCTGTGCCCCGGCAGTTGGGAGCCAGCTGGAAATGCCTCCTAGAAGGTGACAAAAAAAAAAAAAATCAATGCCAAGTTTGAACCACCAAAGTGAGGATTTGCTGCAGCAGCAGGCTTCATTCTGCCTCCCCAAAGTAGCAGCATCCAAAGCCTGTCCTGGCAGCTCAGCTCTTCCAAATTGCTTCAAGAAGCAGCAGTTTGTTGCAGGGGATGGGCTCTGCTGGCCCTCACAGTCTTAAGGCTCTCGAGCAGTCGGTTAATGGTTTTGACAACCTTAATTTGGACTGGGAATGAAAAGTTCAGGCAGCATCTTCAGGGAAACACCCCTGGGGTAAGCTGTGACATGGTTAATAGAAAATGGTAATGTTGTGAAAGTGCTTTTCTGTGAGATGCCAGGAGAGGAAATTAGCAATGTGGTGGGTTTGGGTTTTTTTTTGTTTTTTTTTTTTATTTCTAGAAGTTGATATGGTTCTCCTAAGTTAATGTTTTAATCCATCACATCAGCACTCAAAGCTCTGGACATGCACTTCTCGTTTTATAGTGGTTTTCACAGTAGCTGCAGTCACTGAAGTCACCATGGGGTGCCACACAGCAGCAGGCAGCAGCTGGGAGGGCAGATCTGGGATGGAGATTGGGAAGAAATTCTTTAGAGCGAGGGTGGTGAGACACTGGAACAGGTTGCTCAGGGAGGCTGTGGATGTCCTCTCCTTGGAGGTGTTTGAGGCCAGGCTGGATGAGGCCTTGAGCAAGCTGGGCTGGTGGCAGGTGTCTCTAGGGGGGGGCTGGAACCAGGTGACCTATATAAGCTCCCTTCCAACTCAAACCATTCAGTGATTCTGTGTTTCTATGATCTGCAGCCAGGTGAAGGCACCTAGGGATGCGGGCTGTGCCTTGCCTAATGTAAAGGGTTAAGCCCACCTGGAGCCTTCTGACTCCTCCCTGGGGGTGGTCTGACCTTCCCTCAGGTATCATGTTTAGCCCCTTCCCACTTCCTGCTGAAGACTGCTATAAAATAGAAGGGGAGAGCTTGTCTTCTCTTTCTGCTCCTGCCTGACCAACTCCTCGCTGTTCTGCTGCCAGACCACCACCTGCTCTCCAGCCAACACGTGGGGATAGCAACCATTTTCTTTGGAACTCTTAACTAACTGCATCTCAGCATCAAAATCCTGCATCCTCTTTCATCCACCATCAAATCATCCATCCCAGCACTTGGACTCAACTCCCATTTTCACGGGCTGTATTTTTGCTTTGTGTCTTTTGCTCCCTTTCCCCCCTTTACCATCTGCAACCCCTCTCATTCTCCGTACCCTGTATTCTGGTTCCCTTTCCTTTTTTCCCCCTTCACCTTCTGTAAAACCCCCTCATCTCCTGTTTATGGTTCAAGTTTTATATCTTTTTACTTCCAAATCAAATGGAGTGTTTATTGGGCTTTTTGAGCTCAGGGGTGCTAGCCTAAACCCCATACACCTTGGGGACCAGAATAACCTTTCTGATGCAGAGGTGGCTGCTCATGGGTGCTCCTCTGGGCCCGTGGCTTCCTTGACAGGTTGTGGCTCAGGTGGTTCGAGAGGGTGAGCATGCTGGTGATCCTGCTCAACTGCGTGACGCTGGGCATGTTCCACCCCTGCGAGGACATCGCCTGCGACTCGCCACGCTGCAGGATCCTCCAGGTACGGCCTCTGGCTGCTGCTTTTAGCCTGCCACTTGCCCCGGGCTGGTGGGGAGCAGGAAGGGCCATGCTGCAGCAGAGCCCCTCCAGCTGCAGGGAAGGTGGCCTCGTGTCCCGGGAGGGCTGGGTTCTGCCCGTGCTGGGATGCGAGTGCACAGCCTCACCAGGCTGTGCTCATCCCAGCGTGGCCAAGCCTTGTTTGCAGTGCTTGGGGAGGGTTTGCCATCGAGTGAATAGTGAAAGCAGAGCCCAGAATACGTCTGTCTCTCTCTCTCTCTCTCAGCACCATGGCTACTGTTGGCCAGTCTGGGCTGGGAAAAGACATGGAGCTGCTCTCAGTGCTCTCTCTGCCTGCCCGGGGATTGCAGCTCTTGGCGATGCGAGGGGAACGCTTTGTTGACACAGGGTCTCGTAACTCTCCACCCCAGTGCAAGCACAGAGCGATGCAGGAGCATCCCCCCTGCCTCCTCCTTTTCTTTTGCAGAGCTTTGATGATTTCATCTTTGCCTTCTTTGCTGTGGAAATGATCGTCAAGATGATCGCGCTGGGGATCTTTGGGAAGAAATGCTACTTGGGAGACACCTGGAACCGCCTGGACTTCTTCATTGTCATCGCGGGGTAAGCCCGGCGTGGTGGGGCCTCCTCTCCCTCTGCCTCTCTCTTGTCGTTCGTGGCATCACTTGGTGAGTGTTGGATTTGGGGGGGGAGTGGCTGGTTTGCAGGGGTGAAGGCTGGGGGCTTGCTGGGCATTGCTGTCATTGTCCATCCTGGAAGTCACAGCCCGGACCGCAGTGGTCCCTCCCAGCTCATGGGGAGAGCTCAGCTTCCAGAGTGAGTAGGGCACGGTGCCAAAAGCTGTTCGTGGTGGGGTTTTGCATGGCCCATGCCCTGGGGCACTGGGCTTAGCTTTCCTTTCTCCAGCCTCGCTGGTGCTTTTAGCCCCCTTTGGGCAAGGTGGGCACAGAGCAGGCAGCAGCACGCCAGGGAGGGTTGCTCACTGATGTGCAGGGCTGCCCTTATTACTGTACTGCTTTTTTTCTTCCTTTTGAGGGAACGTGCCCAAGTTAAGCCTCTTTGAGTGTTTTCCTTTCGGAGGCACCTGGTTTGCATTAGATGCACTCCCAGCACCCGAGAGTCTCCTGGCAGAGGCTGGAAATCCACATGAAAAGTTCCTGGCTCCCGGCCCGCCAACTGAGTTTCTTTGACACATGAATCGCTCGCCAGCCCTCCCCTCCCTGCCCCGAGAGTCCAAAGACCTTGGGGAAAACAGCTCTCGCAGAGCTGGAGATCAAATTCACTGGAATTTCCTGGAAAAGGAGCAGGGGACCCTCCCAGCTGGGCTGTTTACCTGGCATGGGTTTGGTGTGCCTCAAAGAAAGGGCAATATCTCACTGGACTTTATTTGTGGTCCATGGCTGGCTCCTTGGGGTCGTGACACACACCTTTGTCAGGCAACTGGAAGAGCTGGCCCAGCCAGTAAGGAGGTGCCAGGATCCGAGTGCATCCTTGGCCTGGGAAACTGGTTGTGACAGAGTCCAAAAGATGTGGTGAAACTCCAGACCCAAACTGGAGAGAGAGGTGGAGTGCAGGAGGGCCAAGAGCTCTAACTGTCCCATAAACCTGTCTAAAGCTGCTCTCCAGACACACCAGCTTCTGGCTCCTGGCTTGGGAGAGGACTCAAAGCTTCCTCCTGCAGTGTCTAACCATCACTAGGGGACATCCCATCTGTTCCTGTGTGACCTGCCCTTTTTTGCCCCACAATGTGCTGCTTGCAGAGGGCTGGGGGAGGGCTGCTCAGGTGCTGGCCACTTCTATGTCCTGCCATCAGGTACCTCCCGGCTCTGTTAAACTGTCCAGACCAATTTCAGGAGCTCATGGAGAGCAAATGACTTCTGTGTGACAATGTAATGCAGTTAGTGCTAATTGTAGAGCGTGCAATGTCTGCACCACATCTCTAATTACAGCAGGACTTGCTGGAGAGGAGAAGGAGGCTGCAGGAGCGGAGCTCAGCTTGCTGAGACATGGCTTTGGCTGCAGGTTACAGAGCTGCATGGGAAAAGGGAAGAGAGAAGTGATGAGTGGCACCGTGACGTTGAGTTCTCGCTGACAAGATGACCTCAGTTTGTGCCAGGGGAGGTTTAAGGTTGGACATGAGGAGGAATTTATTTCCCTTCGGTGTTGTTAAGGCCTGGATCAGGCTGCCTGTGGGAGAGTTCCCATCCCTAGAGGAGTTTAAAAGCTGTGTAGTTGTGGTGCTGAGGACATGGTTTAGTGGTGACCTGGCAGCGCTGGGTTGGGCTTGATGATCTTAACTTTTCTTTCCAGCCTAAGTGGTTCTGTGGTTCTGTCCCTGTGGATTCAGTTGTGCTTTAAACTCAGGAAAAAAAAGCCCAACCAAAACCCCACATACCCCAGTGGGTCTCAGGGGAGAGGCTTTAAGTCAGGGGGATAATTTGGTGCTATAAGAGCTTTAGAGGGCTCCTCTCTGCCTTCTCTTGGCACAGACTGGAGCAGGGCTGCTCCAAGCAGGGCTGTTCATCACCCCCTGCTTGGGGTCGTGTGGCTCTGTGGTTCCTCCAGGCTCAGGCAGTTGCTTGGCCAGATCTGTGCAGCCCTGCTTGTGCTTTGTCCTTGTAACTGTAACCAGCCCCAAGCCCTTGTAGGAAAACACTGCTGGGAAACTTTGCTTGCAGTTGGAGGTGAGCTGGGGCCAGAGGTGGCTGGCAGGCTGCTTTCATTTGCAAGCAGTTTCTTTTTCTCTCTGCTTCCTGAGCACTTGTAGTGTTTGTTACTGGTTTTGTTTTTTTTTTTTTTCCTCCCTCTTTTGAAGGATGTAGTAAAGAGTTAGCTTGGCTGAAGCCTTCATAAACAACCCTTAAGGATGTCTGGCTCCCTTCTTGTTCTGAATGCTGAATTTCAGGGATGAAGTATTCTGCAGGAAGCCTTGCTGTGTTCATAGGATACAGCAGAGAAAGGGATGCTGCTGTGTCCCTCATTCCATCCTGCTCCATCCAAATGGTCCTGGTTTCCCCAAAGTTCTTCAGCTCAGGGTAGAGATGAGGGTGATGCTGCCACGCTGGGCTCCAAGAAGAGCTCCCCTAGCTTTGTGTGTTGAGAGAGAAGATTTGGTCTCTTTGAATCCTATTGGCATTCCTGCCAGTCCCTAATCTTTCCAGATGGGCATTGAGAATACTGCCTTCAGTCTGGGGCTCCCTAGTTGAAGAGGGACAGGGATCTGCTGAAGAGGCATCCAGTGGAGGGCTACAAGGATGATTAGGGGACAGCAGGGTGTGACTTATGAGGAGAGGCTGAGGGACCTGGGGCTGCTTAGCCTGGAGAAGACTGAGAGGGGATTTAATCAATGTTTATAAATATCTGAGGGCTGATCAGAAGCGGGGGGACAGGCTCTGCTTACTTGCTCCCTGGGATAGGCCAAAGAGCAATGGGTGTAAGTTGCAGCACAGGAGGTTGCAGCTCAACACAAGAGGCAACTTCTTGACTGTAAGGGTCCCAGAGCACTGGCACAGGCTGCCCAGAGAGGTTGTGGAGTCTCCTTCTCTGGAGCCTTTCCAGGGCCTCTCTGGATGTGTTCCTGTGTGCCCTGAGCTAGATTGTCTGGTCCTGCTGTGGCAGGGGGGTTGGACTCGATGATCTCCTTGGGTCCCGTCCAACCCCTGACATCCTGTGAACAGGCAGCCTGTGCCTGCAGCAGCCAGGGATGGGTTCCTGCTGGATGCTTTGGTTGAAGCTTCCACCACCTGGCCTTCAGCTCACCATGCCAGTTAGCTTTGGAAGCAGGCAGGGCTCTTCTGAAGGCTACTGGAGCTGTGTGAGGCTGCTCCAGCTCCCACTTCGGACACATGGGCAAGGAGGTGCTGGCATGGGGCTGCCTGCAGGAGTCCTGCTGCAGCTGCCGGCAAAGGCTCCGGCAAAGGCTGCCTGTTCCCTGCGGCACTTTGTCCCAGCAGCAAGGCAGGAGCAAATGTCACTTTTTCATCCCTTCTGCCTGCTTTGATCCTTCTTGTACTGAGATGCAGCACCTTGGCTTGTGGCTGCAGGTGCCCTCGGTGCTGCTGAGCTAATTGCCCGTGTGAGCAGCTGATTTGCACATGCAATTAACCAACGTGCAGTCAGGGCTGCAGCCCTTAGGGGCTGCATGGAAGCTGCACCAATCCTTCTCCCAGGAGCCTGCCCTTCTCTGATGCTTTATGTGGTGGATGAGAGTGTCTTGGAAGCTGCCTCCTTGCTCCATTCTGGCTCCTTGCTCCATCCTGCGTCATCCTGAATTAGATGCTCTGAGCAGGTGGCAGAACCTGATGCTCCTGTTTGCAGACCTCAGGAGGCTCAAAATCTGGGATCAAGTTCTACAGTTCGATGCTTTGAATGACTTTTGGGAGGATGAAGAGAAACTTTGACCCAGGCCCAGCAAAGCCCCCTGCCTGCAGATGGGTTTGCTGTGTGCTACCTTCCCACAGCCTTGGAAGCAGAGCACAGGTCCCTGACATAGTGAAACCCGTTGTGTAAAAGAGGAGGAGGCTCCCAGCTGACCTCCTTGTGGCCTTCCAGGATCTGAACGGGGTCGACAAAAAAGCTGGGGAGAGATTATTTAGGCTCTCAGGTAGTGACAGAACTAAGGGGAATGGAGCAAAGCTGGAGGTGGGGAGATTGAGAGTGGAGGTGAGGAGGAAGTTGTTGAGCATGAGAGTGGTGAGAGGCTGGAATGGGTTGCCCCTGCAGGGAGGTGTTTGGGGCCAGCTCCCTGGAGGTGTTTTTGGCCAGGCTGGCAGAGGCTGTGGGCAGCCTGCTCTAGGGTAGGGTGTCCCTGGGCATGGCAGGGGGGTTGGAACTGCCTGATCCTTGTGGTCCCTTCCAATCCTGATTGATTCTATGATTCTAACCCCTCTGAAGCCTTTCTGGCAGCTGGGCTCACTCAAGCCCACCTGTGAGAGACTTGAGAATTTCAGTTTTAGGGCTTGCTACCTGCTACAGAAGGCCTCATTAGCCAAGTGTCCTGGCTGGGACACACAGGGCAGCTGGATTCAGCAGCCTGCAGGGTTCAGGCTCCCTCCAGTGCTGTTCAGCTTGATTAAAATGAGTATTTTTAAAATTAAGCAACACCCACAAATGTGGTGAGACTTGCAAGGCTTAAAAAGCAGCTCCTGAGCAAAAGCGGAGCACTGCAGAGCTGGCAAGGACCGGGAGGGAATTTTCATTTGGGCTTTCTGAAGATAGGAGGCTGCCTAAATAGTTTCCCCTTGTCTTTCCCGGCACCGATGGCTTAAATCAGCTGCCGATTGCTGTGCTTTGGAGATAAAGGGGCCCCGCACGCCCTGTTCTGGCAGCGTTCGAGTGCTGAATAAATCTCAGCCTATCGCTTGCTGGCAGCGAGCAGCAGCTCTGTGCCCCTGTGGGCAGAGGGATGGGAAGCTCCTGGGGTTTTTGGTCGTCTTCACCCCAGGTCTCAGCTGCTCATCATCTCCCCAAATACTGCAGCTGGGAGTGCTGTGGAGCTGGGAGCAAGGGACCCGTGGCATCCCCACCACCCAGCTGGGAGAGGGGACTTCGAGTTTTCCTTGGGAAGTGCCCTCAGCACAAACTCCACAGGTCTGAAGGATCGTCACAGCATCTTCTGCTTCCTGAAGCAGAGATGATCCTAGGGCTGGGCGTGGAGCCAGGGCTGTGAGCCGGGTAGGTCACAGAGGTGCAGGAAGGGCTTTGCTCCCATTTCTGGGCTCTGTTTGAGCCTCACTGGCTGAGAAGAGCCTTCTCAGCCCTCCTTGTGATGCTCCTGAGCACCACCTCTGTGAGCCCTTGGCCAAGGCAGGCAGGAGTACTGCCTGACATTGCTTAGGAGATCCTTCCCAGTGCCCTGAGGTTTGTATGGAAGAAACCCTGCACTTGCTGTCTCCAGGCAGAACAGGAATGAATTTCAGCTGCCCGGTCCATCCCCGAGCCATCCTTTGTGGCTGTCTGCTGAGTCCTGGGAGTTTTTTCTCTTTGGAGGAGCCTCTGCCAAAGGTTTGCATCAGCTCTCTCTCTGCATCCCACCAGCAGCCCGGCACACGTCTGCCTTTGCAGATGCTCTGCTTTTATTCTTAGAAAGTGCTCACTATTTCTGCTCTCCTCCTGAATAGCTCCAGCGATGGGGGGGCTGACGATGGCTCTGACGAGCCTCGGCATTGGCTGCGACTCCATCCCATTTAACACCGAGTGGATTTCTGAGCCCTCAACTGTGCTGGGCAGCTGGGGCCAGGGCAGAGGCAGTGACAGAGTTGAGATGGAGCTGCAGCCTGGTCAGAGGCTTTCTGCTGCCGATTTTCCCTGCGTCAGTGTTCTCTGTGCTGCTCAACCCACCTGTCACCTTGCCACACGGTGACATCCTGACGTTTTGTTCTCTCTGGGTACCTTCCCCTGCTAGGGATGTGGATTGATTCGTCTCATGTGTCCCTAGCTTTGGGAAGTGGATTTTAGAACTGGGAAGCAGTGAGAGTCTCACTGGACTTGGTCTTGAGCGGATTGATTCGTCTCATGTGTCCCCAGCTTTGGGAAGTGGCTTTTAGAACTGGGAAGCAGTGATATTCTCTCTGGACTTGATCTTGAGTGACTGTTTTTTTTAACCTGCATATTTTGCTCTGATACTGAGTCATAGAATCAGTCAGGGTTGGAAGAGACCACAAGGATCAGCCAGTTCCAAGCCCCCTGCCATGCCCAGGGACACCCTACCCTAGATCAGGCTATCCACAGCCTCATCCAGTCTTGCCTTAAACACCTCCAGGGATGTGGCCCCAAACACCTCCCTGCAGGGGCAACCCATTCCAGCCTCTCACCAATCTCATGCTGAACAGCTTCCGCCTCACATCCAATCTGAATCTCCCCACCTCCAGCTTTGCTCCATTCCCCCTAGTCCTGGCACTCCCTGATAGCCTAAAAAGTCCCTCCACAGCTTTTTTGTCGACCCCCTTCAGATCCTGGAAGGTCACCTGGGAGCCTCCTCTTCTCCAGACTGAACAGCCACAACTCTTTGTCCTCACAGCAGAGGTGCTGCAGCCCTCTGAGCATCCTCAGGGCCCTTCTCTGCACACCTCCAGCATCTTCACATCCTTCTTGTCCCAAGGGCTTCAGAACTGGATACAGTACTCCAGGTGGAGTCTCAGCAGAGCAGAATAGAGGGGGAGAATCCCCTCCCTTGCCCTGCTGGCCACACTTCTCCTGCTGCAGCCCAGGTCCTGCTTGGCTTTCTGGGCTGCAAGTGCACACTGCTGCCTCATCTTGAGCTTCTCGTCCACCAGCACCCCTGGGTGCCCTAGTTCTCTCTGGGTACCTTCCCCTGCTAGGACTGTGGATTGATTTGTCTCATGTGTCCCTAGCTTTAGGAAGTGGCCTTTAGAGCTGGGAAGCAGTGAGGTTCTCACTGGACTTGGTCTTGTGTGACTGGTTTTTTTTTTTACCTGCCTTTTTTACTGTGATACTGAGTTCTCCCAAGGCTCTTGAGCTGTAAGTGATCAGCAGCATTGGGATGCTGTAGTCCAGATCTGGGGCTGAGCCTGCAGTGCTGAAACACCAGCAGAGGCAGGAGAGCACCTTCTTGCTCTGGATCTTGGTGTTCAAGTGTTTGCCCAAGCTGCTGGGCTGTGCTTTGCTTGGTTTTTTTTTTTTTTTTTTTTTTTTTAATTTGGCATCATAATTGTTCTTTAATGCCTTGAATCAAAACACATTTTGCAAGCGGCTTACGAGTGCAGCATCTCTGGAAGAGAAGTCCAGAGCTGTCATTAATCAGAAAATTACAGTCTGGGTGCAGATAACCATATGCTGCTCTGAATTTTGCTTGTGGCCTCTGTGTTAGTCATGGGTGAAAGAAAAGCTGTGCACTGGGCGCGAGCTTCTCACCCTGCTCCTGCAAGCCATAGGAAACAGCCAGGGGAAACCTGCCAACCACTGAGGCCCGGGGAGCTTTTTGCTCCTCTCTTTCTCTTAGGCAAGCTCACCCAGTGTGGTGAGTCCTGTGCACTGAGGAAAGGGCTGCTTTTGGCACTGTAGTGGTTTAAGCAGTTACCTGCCCCTCCACCTTGTGATAAAGAACCCGGCTAATACTCGGAAACACTGGAAGTTGGTTGTGTTGGTTTGAGCTAATTGGAGGATTTGAGTGAGAAATGAGACTATTGGCTGAGAGAGATAAACACAGTGTGGCACTGCACTGAGTTTTGCTGAGAAGAAGAAAAAAAAAAAGTTGTTTTTAAGAACTGTTCTGAAAGCAACTAGATTACCAGACTGCTTCTG
The DNA here is from genome assembly GCA_013396835.1 of Psilopogon haemacephalus. NCBI lineage: Eukaryota > Metazoa > Chordata > Aves > Piciformes > Megalaimidae > Psilopogon > Psilopogon haemacephalus. Next base: position 504,166 of record VWZI01015955.1, on the reverse strand, counting down.
TCTGTACTGGCGGTGGCTGCTTCTCTGGCATGGTCTTCTTTGTCTCTGCCTTGGTAGCTAATTCAGAGTAAAATTACTAACTCCTTCCTGCCACTAACCCCCCCTGGTCGATCTACTTCAGCTTATCTGCAGCATCAACAGGTGGTGAGATAAGACTGGGGAAGGGGGGGAAGGTGGTGGGGGGGGTGGTTGGTTACCCTCTCTTGGGGATTTTGGTCTCCGGGAGGGCTGTGGTGTTTCTGTATTACCTTTTCACTGTATATATCTGTAAATATCTGTTATATCTTGTAGATATTTGCTTGTAAATTGTGCATTGCTATAAATATAAAGTTTCATTTATTACATTCACTGAGCTCCAGCCAGGGTTTATAAAAGGTGTGGGGTGGGGCAGGGCAGGTAACTGCCTATACCATTACATTGGTAAATGAAGGTTTATATTTACAGCAATGCACAATACACAAGCAAATATTTACAAGGTATAACAGATATTTACAGATATATACAATGAAAAGGTAATGCAGAAACACCACAGCCTCTCCCAGAGACCAAAATCCCCAAGAGGGGTAACCAACCACCCCTACCACCTTTCCCCCCTTCCCCAATCTTCTCTCACCACCTGTTGATGCTGAAGATAAGCTGAGGTAGATCAGCCAGGGGGAGTTAGCAGTAGGAAAGAAGTTAGTAGAATTACTGAGAATTAGCTACCAAGGCAGAGAGACAAAGGAGACCATGCAAGAGAAGCAGCCACAGCCCAGAGCAGTCTGAAAGCTTCTGATATCTAATGTTTTGGCTACAATACTTAAAAACAATTTTTTTCTTTCTCAGTAAAGCTCTAGTGAAGTGCCATCCTGTGTTTTCCTTTCTCAGCCAATAGTCTAATTTCTCACTCAGTTCTCCAATTAGCTCAAACCAGCACAGGCACTGGGGCCAGGTGGGCTTTCATGGCCACACTGTCTTCTGGTGGGAACAAATGCCACATGTGTCTGTCCAGCACTTACAGGATTACCCTGTGGGAGTGGGTGTCAGCTGAATACAGGAACTGTGTTGAGGTTGTTTTGGTCTTGGATATGGTTGTGTTCGTGGCTGCTCCCTCCCTAAAGTTGTTCAAGGCCAGGCTGGGTGAGGCCTTGAGTGACTTGTTCTAGTGGGAGGTGTCCCTGCCTATGGCAGGGGGTTGGAACTGGATGATCTTTGAGGTCTCTTGCAACCTAAACCATTCTATGATTCTATGGTCTGATTGTCATCACCTTCATTAGAGCCCATAGTGAGAAATCAGATAAAGCATCACTGCATCATGTGGAGTTGTGTATCTGGAGGCTAGGAGGACAAAGTCCTCTCCACCTCAGGTGCTCCTTGCCTGCTAATGGCCAGAAGGGAGGAGAGTGGATTTGGCTGATCACAGCAAAAGCCATGGCAAAACTCAGAGGGCACTGCTGAACCCTGCAGGATTTCCAGCAGGTAGGGATTGGGCAGCACTGATGCCTTCGAGCGAGGCACCAGCAGAGCTCTTGCAGAAGCTCTAAGCAGGGAATATCAATTCAGGCCAGGGCAAGTGTGGAGAAGGGCTGTGACTGGGATGCAGAGAGTCTGTCTGTGAGGTGGGGCTGGAAGATCTTTGTTGGTTTGGCTCTGCAAAATCAAGGCTGAGAGGAGATGTGATCTGTCTTCTGTAAACACATTGGATGGATGAACACAAGGGACAAAGAAGAGCTACTTAAAAGGCAGCGATGCCATAAGAACAAATGGGCATGAGCTTGTCCTTTCAGGCTGGAAGTTAAGCTTTTAACCATCAAAGCTGGAGAGAAAACAGCATCCAACTAGCTCTGAGGTGGAACTTGATAGTTTTGGGAAGAGGTTAATATCTTGTGGTTGCTTGCAGCACTGAGAGCCCACCTGTGTGGGCAGGCTCATGGTCCTCTTCCTTGTCTTTGCTTTGCCCTGCCTTTTCAAGAGTACTTCTGGGCAGGATTCTTTCATGTTCCTGCCCTGCAGAGCTAAGTGCTGGTGGTGACATACTTGATAGCCCTGCTATGCTTGAGCAAAGGTGCCATGAGATGAGAGAGAGAGAGATGGTGCTGTGGCATGGCCAGGATGTGCAGCAGTCCAAGTGCATCCTCAAACTGTCACATGAATGGTCCTCAGCTGGGAAAAAAAAAACCATCAGGCACAATGCAGAGCACTAGGAGGCTCCTTGGTCCACATCTGCCTCATTTCACTATTGATTTGTGCACTGTCCTGTCCACCTGTGTACCATCAGATAATTATTCAGTATAGAAAATCATTATCTGCTCTAGGAGCAGGCAGGGGAGGCTGGACCAGGTGATCTTTCGAGGTCCTTTCCAGCCCCTGACGTTCTGTGATTCTATGATCTGCCAGCGATGTCTGCTGGGCACAGCCAGCACAGCTCAGTGTCCTGTGCCCCACGGAAAGAGTCTGCAACCAGAGGATGCTCCTCTCTTCTCAGGGTTATGGTGGCTCTCAGCAGACCAAACCCAGATTCATGAGAGTCCCTGAACAATTGCTGCTCAAAACTGGGCTGCATCTGAAAAATTGCCCCACCCTGGAGTGCACAGGGACTTCCAGAAACTTTTGCCTGGACCTGTACAAACCCAGAACCAAAGCTGATGAGCGAGAGAGAAGATCTGTGGCCCCATGAGCTGCTGTGTCACCTTCTCGTTGACTTTATTCTGATATGCAAACAACCCTTAATTAATTCCTCTCGCTAACTTTCCTGACGGGGAGAGATGCAGTAACGAGCCCCTCTGCGAGCAGCTGGCACACCGTGTTGGATTTGCAGTGTTTGATAATCTAACATCTCTCCAGCAGATGCTTGATACCCCTTGGTGTTTGTGTCTCCACAGGATGCTGGAGTACTCCCTGGACCTGCAGAACGTCAGCTTCTCGGCGGTCCGCACCGTCCGCGTCCTGCGCCCGCTCAGGGCCATTAACAGGGTCCCCAGTAAGTCACAGCCTTATTTCTCCTGGCTGATGCAAGCTCTCTACACAAGGTGGAAAGGGCTAACACAGATGTTTCCCATCTTACGTTGCAGCTCAGATCTTCACCTGAGCCTGGTAGTTCTAGGTCCTAACCACTGCTCTCTGCTTTCTGGCATCTGTTGCTTTCGTGCTCCCAATGACAGTTCCTGTGATGCTTGTGGCATTGGAGATGACCCACCAGTCAATGAGCTGTCTTCAGACACCTGCCTTCCTCATCTGACGAGGGTCTTAGGAGGTGAAGGGATGCAGGTGATAGGGACTGATTGCTCCAGACAGGCAGCACGTGCAGAGGGAGCTGAGCCATGCTGCTCCCCTCCTCTCTGTGCTCGCTCATAATTTCCTGGAGTGGTGTGAGGAAAGCTTGTGGCTGGAGACAGTCACCTGGAAGGTGCTGAGTAGCCTCCTCTGGGCACATCTGAGTAGCTTGGCACATCTGTATGGGCACCCATACAGCCCCAAACCCAACATCCCCAGACGAGCCTGGTTTGTCTGGGTGTGGATATGAGGATCTCAGACCCACTGAACAGCAGTGGGTGGCATTACCTGGTCACAGATGCTGACAACAACCCAGTGCTATGCCTGGGGAGGCTTTGGCCATCTCAGCCCCAACAAGGTGCCCAGGTGCTGGGGTTGGTGCTGAGCTCCAGCCCGGGCAGGCATTGTATGGAGAGGATATGCCAAGCATGGGTACAGCATGGTCCTGGTCCTCCAGCCCTGGGGATCACATCCAGAGCTGGTTTAGCCAGATGAAATTCAAGCCCAAACCCACTGTCTGAGCTACATACCTTGATGAGAGCTCCTCACCTTCAGCTCTGTCTGCTGCTGGACTTGCTGGGGCTCTGTTTATTTTTCTTGTCCCAGCTCTTGAACTTCTTCTGGCTCCGCTGCTGATGCTCAATCATTGCGGGAGCCTCAAAATCCTATTTGCAATGTGGGGTTTTTTTTTTGTTTTGTTTTGTTTTTAATCCCTGCTGCTTAACTGATGGATGGCTGAATTTATCCCCCACTGTCTAACTGGGGATGTAATTCACTTAATGCATTTTGAAGCCTCAGGTAATTTGTCTTGGCTCCTCTGCGCTGTAGATACAGCGGGATAGAAATGTAAGGTGAGAAAAGCAACTCGGGGAGTTTTGTGTGGTGATAAATGTGGTAGCCACAGAAAGTCACCTCAGTTAATTAGGAGTTGATGTGAGCTGGTCGTTCCCCAGGAGAGGAGCTGAAGAAAAAAAAAAACAAAAAACAAACCAACCCTGATAGAGGAGGTGACAGCATCAGGAAAAGAGGGGAGGGGAAAAAAAAAAGTCTTCTTGAAGTGTCAAAGTACAGGTGCAAGAGTAAAGCTTTCTTTAAAGGAAAATCAATGTAAATGTGTGAGAGAATGCAGAAGATGGGGAAAGGAGGAGAGGGAGAGATGAGCAGAGTATTACAGAGATGTCAGATGAAATCAATTTTTTTTTGTGTGTAAATGTCAAGCTGAAGTCACCATCCATTTATCTTTGTTACAGAACTGGCTGTTCCTGGCCTTGTGAGAATTAACTGCCAGAGTCCTGTGTTTTAGGGGGGAGAGGGGATCTAGGGCAGATGAGGAGAACGGGGGAAAGAAAGCTGGGTGGGGAAAGAAATACAACTGTGTGAGAGCACCAGAATTTGGTTGCAGTGAATGAAGGAGAGGAGTCATTGCTGGAAAACTTTAGGAGGAGAAGAGGACTTGAGATGTGGAGTGACAGGAGAGGAGCAGGAAAGGTCAGTGGTGTGCCCAGGAGCAGGGAGGTGTTGCTGAGGGCCATGGTTGGGTGGTTGCAGTGTAGCAGTGGTGGTAGGATTGTGAGCTCTAGGTGAGTGGTTGGGTTTGATGGTCCCAGGGGCTTTGGAGGGAAAGCAGAGGGGAACTCCAGATCCTGGGCTGCATCAGAAGTGTGGGCAGCAGATCAAGGGAGGTGATTCTCTCTCTCTGCTCTGCCCTGGTGAGACCCCACCTGGAGTACTGCATCCAGTTCTGAAGTCCCTGGGACAAGAGGGATGTGGAGATGCTGGAGGTGTGCAGAGAAGGGCCCCGAAGATGCTCAGAGGGCTGCAGCCCCTCTGCTGTGAGCACAGACTGAAAGAGTTGGGGCTGTGCAGGCTGGAGGAGGCTCCCAGGTGACCTTCTTGTGGCCTTCCAGGATCTGAAGGGGACTACAGAAAACCTGGGGAGAGACTTTTTAGGTTATCAGGTAGTGACAGGACTAGGGGGAATGGAGCAAAGCTGGAGGTGGGGAGATATAAATTGGATGTGAGGAGGAAGTTGTTGAGTATGAGAGTGGTGAGAGCCTGGAATGGGTTTCCCAGGGAGGTGTTTGGGGCCAGATCCCTGGAGGTGTTTTTGTCCAGGCTGGCAGAGGCTGTGGGCAGCCTGCTCTTGGGTAGGGTGTCCCTGGCCCTGGCAGAGAGATTGGAACTGGCTGATCCTTGTGGTCCCTTCCAACCCTGACTGATTCTATAATTCTAACTGGGAAGCTGTGGGTGTGTGCAAGCCATGTGCAGGTGGCAAGGATGCTGGCTGGGAAAGCAGTGACCTGCCAGCAGAATGAGAAGTGAGGATGGAAAGGGAAAGGTCAGGAGGACACACCTGGAATAAGAAAATTCAGCTGGGCTCTTCCTCTCCGCTCCAGGTATGCGCATCCTGGTGACACTTCTTTTGGACACACTGCCCATGCTGGGGAATGTCCTGCTCCTCTGCTTCTTTGTCTTCTTCATCTTTGGCATTGTGGGAGTCCAGCTGTGGGCAGGTTTGCTCCGGAACCGCTGCTTCCTCCCTGAGAACTTCAGCATGTGAGTCTGTGCCTCCAGGAGACAAGGATGTCCTCTGGTCTCCTGTAAAGGTTCCCTGTTCCCAAATGCCACCACAACCCTTGCTCTGACACCACCAGCCAGAACCAAGTGAGCTGTGACAATCTGCAAAATCCTGCAGGACTGTCATAGAATCAGTCAGGGTTGGAAGGGACCACAAGGATCATCTAGTTCCAAGCCCCCTGCCGTGCCCAGGGACATCCTACCCTAGATTAGGCTGGCCAGAGCCTCATCCAACCTTGCCTTAAACACCTCCAGGGATGTGGCCCCAACCACCCCCCTGGGCAACCCATTCCAGGGCCTCACCACTCTCACATTCTGTCCTTAACCCTCAGCTGGCACTTGGGAATCTCTCTGGTTGATAAGAGCCTCCAAAATAAAAAAACCTTGAGAAGAAGCATTCAGGCTTCCTGAATCCAGCATGCCATCAACATGAGACCTTCTCTGCATTGTTGAGACCCCGAGGCCTGAGCCCCATTCAGCAGCTGGTGATGTTCCTTGGTATGGCAGTTGTCATCTCACCTAAATGCCAGGGAAAGCTGATGGAGCTACCAGGACAAGATTCAGTCCCTGTCCCAAAATGTTAATTTTCCCAGATCCTAGGATTTTAAGGCCAAGAGGACTATTGTGATCAAATGGGGCTTTGCAGCACCCAGTTCCTGGGCCAGCTAGCCTGTCAGATGTAGCAATGTTTGAACAACGCTTGAAACATCTGGTAGCTCTCAGACCAGAAGTCCTAAACATCTTCTCTGACCTACCTGCTTTATCCCACCACCTCCCTCCCTTTGAATCCTAGGAGAAGGGCAGGTAGTCACCTGTTTGATGGCTGTTCCACTCATCTCCAGCACTCTGGCACCTTTCAGTGGATTGCTTTCAAATGTTGACTCCTCAGAGGTGAACCAGCAAGATCCATACTCAGAGAAGTCCTGCAAGTCCATACAGCATATAGCAACACCATGCTGCTGCTGCTGCTGCTGCTGCTGCGGCTGGGCTTGATCTTGGGTCTGGCAGCTGGCCTGATGCACCTTTCCTTCTCTCCAATGTGTCTCCTCATCAACTCCCACCTTTCTTGTGGGTTGTGCCCTTGAGGAGCAGTTGGGAGAGTCATTACCAGGGCATGTCCCTGGGAAGTGAAGGGCAGCAGCGTGAAGGGAAGGCTTCATCACAGAGCAGGTCCCACGGAGCCACAGGTTTGGGTGCCGCTTAATTGAGCCAAAATTCCTGGGGTTTAGATAAGCTTTGGTGGGTATTAAAGGCAATTCTCCAGAAATTAACTGGGCTGAACTAGGCTTAAAAATATCTTCACAAGCTGTAGTGGGAGTCCTGGCAGCACAGAGGAGAGATGGCTGTGTGCAGAGCCAGAAGCCAGTTTCTGGCTGCCAATGGGTTGTTTCCTTTCCCTGAAGAGTGTTTTTGCCTGGTTTGCTGCGGTAAGGCCACCCTCAGAGGGAATTTAGAGCTTATCTCTGGGCTGAACAGGCACTCTTGAAGCTGCAGATGAAGCCTCTGTCTCTGGTGTTCAGGAAGCTTGGGAGGTCCTGGTACAGAGAGTCTCCCCAAGCAATTCTTAGCATCTCCAGGAGGACAGGAGATACAGCAGCTTAAACCGACTGATTTCCATCTTACTGCAGCAGAGACATTTCAGAGAAGCCCTGCTGGGCTGAGCCCTGCTCTTAGTCCCCTGAAGTCAAAACCAGAGTACTTCCACTTCGAGTAAGCCTTAATAATGTCATCAGAGGGGGCTGCTGAGTGGCTAAGCTCACTGCCTGGGTTGGGAACAGCATCCCAGCTGGGGGGGGGGGCTGGAGAAAAGCCCTTGGAGATTCCTTTTAGATCCGGAAGGAGAGCTGTCAGGCTGTCCTGCTGAAATTGTTGCCCGAGCCAGACCCCCTGCAACTGGTGTGCAAACCCCAGCCCTGTCTGGCCTCTTTCAGCCCCTACACGGTGGATTTGGAGCCGTACTACCAGACGGAGAACGAAGATGAGAACCCCTTCATCTGCTCCCAGCCGCGGGAGAACGGGATGCGCTACTGCCGCAGCATCCCCACGCGGAGGGAAGAGGGCCTGGAGTGCACCCTGGATTACTACTCCTACAACGACACCACCAACACGTCCTGTGTCAACTGGAACCAGTATTACACCAACTGCTCTGCTGGGGAGCACAACCCCTTCAAGGGAGCCATCAACTTCGATAACATCGGCTACGCCTGGATCGCCATCTTCCAGGTGAGCCCTGGCTGGCTGCTGTCACACGTGAGCAAGCAGCCAGCTGTCACCCCAGGGGCTGCATAACTGTGCTCCTGGTGGGGGGGGGGGGGGGTCTTTTGCACCAGCAAGCACTTTTGCTGTAGTGCAGGGCTGCTCAAAATGCTAGGGCTACGATTCTGCACCTGCTTTGAGGGTGCCTCCATCTCATGCACACAGCTGAAACCTCAACCTCTGAACCCTGTGAGTGTGAGTGAGGCCATTCTGATGTGGAGCAAAGCCTAGGGACTGCCCTTCCCTATGCAAAATGCAGTAGTGGCCCTTAGGTGCAGCTGGGAAAGAAGGGCTGGGTTCAGGCTGGGCAGCTGGTGATGTGGCTATTTGCATTGTAAGTGCAGGATTTGGCTCCTCGATGCCTTGTACTGTTGCTTGTGCACTTGGTGGTGTCACTGAGCCTCAACTGGTCTGTCTCCATCAGGTCATCACGCTGGAAGGCTGGGTGGACATCATGTACTTTGTCATGGATGCACACTCCTTCTACAACTTCATCTACTTCATCCTCCTGATCATTGTGAGTGGCCTTTAGGGGACCATGGGGGGGATCATCTTGGCCTTTGAAGAGAGCTGAGTGGAGTGACCTAGAGGAACAGAGTAGAAAACAGTGAACGTGAGGTAGAAGCACACATAGTGAGCTGAGGTAGAAGCCATGAGGGCTTAGTGCCACAAGGATGATCAGAAGGCTGGGACACCTCTGCTATGAGGATAGACTGAAAGAGTTGGGGATGTTCAGTTTGGAGAAGAGAAGGCTCCCAGGTGACCTTCTGGTGGCCTTCCAGGATCTGAAGGGGGCCTACAGAAAATCTGGGAAGGGACTTTTTAGGCTATCAGGTAGTGCCAGAACTAGGGGGAATGGAGTAAAGCTGGAGGTGAGGAGATTCAGATTGAATGTGAGGAGGAAGTTGTTGAGCATGAGAGTGGTGAGAGGCTGGAATGGGTTGCCCCTGCAGGGAGGTGTTTGGGGCCACATCCCTGGAGGTGTTTTTGGCCAGGCTGGATGAGGCTATGGGCAGCCTGATCTAGGGTAGGATGTCCCTGGGTATGGCAGGGGGGTTGGAACTGGCTGATTCTTGTTGTTCCTTCCAACCCTGACTGATTCTATGATTCCAAGCCAGCCTGCTGGAAGACAGGCAGCTTAGTTATGACACTCTGCTGTTGCTGCAAGGAAGGAAAGAACCATGTGCTTCAGACAGGGCAGATACAATTCTGTTGCTGCTGCTTTTACTACTCTCTCTGTGCTCCAGGGTCCTGTTTTGGTTGTCACTTATAAAATTTAATTTAAAAGTAGGTGAACTTCCCTCAGTCAGATTTTGAGCTCTGGAAGGGAAAGAGCCTGTACAGAAATTGCCCCATACTGAAGAACCCAACTGTCATAGTCCCTGGTGCAGAGGGCACATTTCAGCAGAACAGTCCCAAACTTCGGAGAGCACATTAAGAATGGAGGGAAGAGATTACTGCCCACAGCCCACCCACGCTTCACAGCATCATCTGAGACCACCAACAAAGAGGTTGTGGGGTGGGCTCCATGATGGGCTTCGTCTATGCAAGCAAAACTGTCTACTGTGACTGGCTGAGCTTGTTGTCTAGACTGCCTTCATCACCAAAGGGGAAAAAAAAAAGAGGTGCTTTACAGGAGTGTGATTCATCTCCTCCCAAGGTAGACATCCAAAATAAATTACACGCATTGCAGACTTGATGTGCCTGTTTCTCTCTTGACTCTAAAGGATCATTAGGTGCCTCACTCAGATGTAGCTGAGATAAGTGAGATGGGTCTCGTTCTTGCTGTCTAATTGGACTAAGGCCAGCCAAAAATACAGCTACATGTTGTCCATTAGGCTGTTGTAGGGAATTTCTGCTCCTCATCAAACCAGCACTCTAAACCCTGATGAGAAGGTAGGAGGTCGTTTAGTCCACCACACTTCTTCTCGTTTCCCCAAAGCAGGAAGAATCTCTTGCTCCCAGCATCCCTGGCATGACAGAGAGGAAGGGTGAGCGGTACTTTTCCAGACGCTGTGCCAGCAGCGTTAGCAGCGTGTCGAGAGCCCGCTAGCGTGTCAGGAAGTCTCTGTGATCCACACTGGGCTCTGCAGAAGGTAGAACCTCGTGAAACCCTGGTTGGAAATCAAATCTGCGAGCTGTGGGTGCAGGCTGCTGATGCCCTTGCGTAAGAGTCACCCGCAAATGCCGTTAGCAGGGGCAGGCTCTGTGCTGCCAGGGAGGGCCAGAGCTGCCTTTGCCCCAGCGCTGCTCATTTGTGGCCTTTACAGTCACTGTCTGTGCAGACAGAAAAGCACAGGGCTTTGCCAAAGTCATCTGCTCTCGACTTTGATCTCTGATGTCCTCCGTGGAGAACTGTCTGGGGAGTCAGCCCTTCCGCAGACCTGGCTGCTGGCTCACCCTGGGTGATGCAGGCTGGTTGGGGTTTGCTTCTGGCTCCCTGTGCTGGAGCGTGGGCTCAGGCAGATCTAACGGGATGTTAGGAGAAAGCTCTTCACAGTGAGGGTGGCGAGACACTGGCACAGGTTGCCCAGGGAGGTGTTGAAGGCCAGGCTGGATGAGGTCTTGAGCGTCCTGATCTAGTGGGAGGTGTCCCTGCCTATGGCACAGGGGGGTTGGAACTGGCTGATCTTTGAGGTCTCTTCCAACCTAAACCATTCTGTGATTCTATGAAGTGGGCATGGCCACTCCCAGGTGGCTGATGGCTCCTGTCCCTTTAGGTGGGCTCCTTCTTCATGATCAACCTCTGCCTGGTGGTGATAGCCACGCAGTTCTCGGAGACGAAGCAGCGGGAGAGCCAGCTGATGAAGGAGCAGCGTGTGCGCTACCTGTCCAACGCCAGTACCCTCGCCAGCTTCTCAGAGCCAGGCAGCTGCTACGATGAGCTCCTCAAGTACCTGGTCTACGTCGCCCGTAAAGGCAGCAAGCAGCTGGTGGAGGCTTACCGGGTGGCCGGCGTGAAGATGGGCTTCCTCGCCAGCCCCGCCAGCAAGGCAGGGGCTGACCGCCGTGCCAGGAAGCACTGGCACAAGAAGAGGCCCTCCGTGCACCACCTCATCCACCACCATCACCACCACCACCATCACTACCACCTGGGCAACGGGAACCTGCGGGCACCCCGCGCCAGCCCGGAGATCAGTGACGTGGAGACTGCTTCCCTCCACAACGGCACCAACCGGCTGATGCTCCCCTCCTTGGCACCAAACCCCCACGGGGCCCCCAGCGCCGCTCCCAGCACCACCGAGTCCGTCCACAGCATCTACCACGCCGACTGCCACTTTGAGCCGGTGCTCTGCCAGTCATCCCTGTCGCAGCCGGGCCTCAGCTTGCCGAGCCCAGAGGGGATCCCCCAGAACGTAGTAGGCAGCAAGGTGTACCCCACGGTGCACCCCAGCACCTCCCATGAGATGCTGAAGGAGAAGAACCCTGGGGAAGCAGCAGTGGGTGCTGGGAGCAGCACCTTGACGAGCCTCAACATCCCACCTGGGCCCTACAGCAGCATGCAGAAGCTGCTGGAGACACAGAGCACAGGTGAGCCTGGGAGTGGCTGTTGGTCTGGGGCTGCCTTGCAGAAAAAAGAGCTGTGAGCTGACTTCTTTTTTTTCTGAATGCTTGCAGGGTTCTTCTCAGTCCACGTTTTGGAAAAAGGCGATGGCTTTCCAGGTGAGGCCAATGTGAATCTTCTGCCCTACCTCATTTGTCTGATAGGCAAAAGCAGGAGCCAGGGTTCAGCCTCCCACAGCTCCCACCTGCAACAATCCAAGGGAAATGAGCATTCCCAGTAAATTAGTTTTGTTCCCCATTCCCATCTCTTCCCCCAAACCAATTTATTCTGCAATTACAGGGAACAATTCCCAGATCCCTGAACTCCCAAAATCAGGTAGAACTGGACTCAGTAACATGCCCTGCAGCTTTCCTGAGTCAGGGATTCCATTCTTCCATACCTTCACTGCAAGGTGCTCTTCAGACCTCCACAGCCCTACTTTTAGGAGCTCAGGTCAGTTCAGTCCGCACCTTCTTAGCCTCCAAGAAGCATTTCTGGCCAAGGTTTGTCAGCCAGTCAATGGTTTTTCCACCCCACTGCAGTGGCATTGACCTTTCCAGCCAGGAGCTATGCTGAGCAGGTCCTACCCCCAGCCCAGAGCTGCCCAGGGGCTAAATACACAGAGCTAGGTGGGGTCTGGGTTGGTTTAGCACTGAATTCTCCCTTGCACTGCATGAGTGAGTCAGGAGTGTGCTTTGTAGATATCCTCTCTCCTTGAAACCAGCCTTTGGGATTTTGGGAGAACATCCTGCTGGTATTGTCACCCAGGAGCCACCTGCAGCTGCCATTGTGTGGAAGGGGAAGCAGGTGACTCGAGACCATCAGCAAACAGCAGGAGCAGAGAATGAGGGGCCTGGTGATGGCACTCTTGGTAATTGCAGCCTGGAGCTGCCAGGGCCAGGAGGGCTGATGGCTTCCTGCTGGCTGTAATGGTGACAGGTATAGTGAGGTGTGCCAGGGCTGGTGGCAAGGTCATGGAGTAGCAAAGAGGGCTTTGTGCCTGGTGAGAAAGCGCTCAGAGAGCCCAGGTTTTGCTTAGGGCTCTTTAACCCAGCAAGAACAGCCTGTGGTGCCCAGCACCATGGCCTTGGTGCTAACAGGGACTGGGGGGTCGCTCCCGTTGCCCATCCCGGCTGATGGGGCTGTGCCCGCCCGCTTGCCGTTTTCCAGGTCCCTGCCAAAGCTCCTGTAAGATCTCCAGTCCCTGCACCAAGCTGGACAGCGACTCCTGCAACCCTGAGAGCTGCCCCTACTGCCTCAAGGCACTGGCGGGCGAGGCCGAGCTGACGGACAACGAGGGGGGCGACTCGGACAGCGAAGGCGTCTACGAGTTCACGCAGGATGCTCGCTACGGCGACCAGCGGGACCCGCAGCGGGACAGAGCCCCGGCCAGGAGGGCGAGCCGGGTGCTGGCCTTCTGGCACGTCGTGTGCGAGACCTTCCGCAAGATCGTGGACAGCAAATATTTCGGCCGTGGGATCATGGTGGCCATTCTCATCAACACGCTCAGCATGGGGATCGAGTACCACGAGCAGGTGAGCCGCGTCCCGGGGCTGGCGGTGCAAGCGGGGGCGCAGGCGAGGTTGCAGGTTGGCTGCGGGCGGAAAGGTTTGGGGTGAGCTCCCCCATCCCTGCCCTCTGCCAGGGGTGCGTGGCACCGTGCCCACTACACATTGCTGGTTTCTGTGGCGCAGGAGCCAAGCAGCTGTTGGCCGCTAGGTTTGTGCCAGCCCCGCAGTGCTGGCGGCTGCGGAGTCAGTGCGGCTGCCGGCAGGAAGTCTATGGAATTTGCAGTCCCCGGAGGGGAGGTAGCAAATGCCTCTGCCTCCCCGGTGAGCGCTGCAGCAACAGCAAAATGACTCCAAACCAGCCTCTTCGCTGGCTGCTTCTCCACTCAGTTATCTGAGCCCTCCGCAGGCAAGAGGCTGCCCCAGCCCCAGCCTCTCCTACTCTGGGCACCTGGCAAGAGTGTTTCCCTAGATAGAGTTGTTAAGGAAGGGAGCTGCCTCGTTCCTCTTGAGGTGTCTCCCTAAGGATGTCAAGGGCTCTGCTTTTAGAGAGGCTTTTGCAGCTTGGTCTCATGTAGGTTTTGTGGCTGCTGCCATTTGCATGCCTGGTGTGGTGCCCTCGGTCCCGTCACAGCTGGCACACCTGCCTTGGTGCTGCCGCTGCTGCTCTCTTGGTTTGGAGCTGGGGGGAAGAGTTTGTTGGAATGCTGAGATGCTGCAAAACCCCTCCCGTGGCTGAGGGTTGCCAGCAGGCCTGGCCACCCCTATCCCAGCACCAGCCTGTGCTGGGACCTCCCTCACCTCTCGAGTCATGGCTCTTTCCTCCCTTCCTGGCATGCTCTGTGTTTGTGGTCACTCAAAGCTACATGCAGACACCTCTCTCCCACAGCTCCCAGTGGTGGCTGCAGATCAGCTCCACATTCCTATGTCCTCTCATGGCATTAATTCCTCAGTGACCAAGTGCCAGGGCAGCTGTGGCTGTGCTCAATGTGTCCCTTCCAGCCAGTGCCTTCTCCCTGATGCCCTGGTGCAGCCTAGCTGAGTAACATCTCTCTTCAGTACACATCCAGTGGTGACACACTCTGAAATCCTTCATGTGCTGGCCTTGGTGGGAGCTGTGCAGGATAGCCTGAGTGATTCCACCTTTTATTTTATGACGTTGGGAAGATCACTTCCTGAGAATCCCTTCCAGGGCCTGGGAGTGAATAGCAGAGCTTGGCTTCAGGAGCTCCTCTTGCTGGGAGTGGCAGCAGGCATCAGAGAGGTGCCTCTGTTTGCTCAGGAGGTTTACAGTCTGCAGCTCCATAATCTGACAGTTATGAGAGCAGGAATTAGTGGGGGGAGGGAAAAGCTGGCCCAGGTCTTTCTGCAGGGATCATAACCACCAACATGTGCTGGTTATTATTTTTTTCTTTAGAAGAGCCTTTCCTAAAAGTGCAGCTGATAAGCACACCAGAGTTACCTTCCTTGGCTGATGCTTGAAAAGACATGGTGGGGGGGTGGGGCTTGAGGAGTGCCTGACTGTGTCTTTCTAGATTAGGCTCTCTGCTTATGTAATGAGTATTTGCCTCCTGAGCTGTTCACATGTGGCCAGCCTGGGCACACTGGGCTGTGTGAGGAGAGCTACCTTCAAGATGTGTTCTATGGTGCCATGTCTTGTGTTGTTTGCCAGCACCTTGCCAGAGAGGAGAGGACATTCTAGCAGCTACTGTGTGGGGCAGGATGGGCTGGGAGAAAGCTTCTGCCCTTCCATCTGTCCCCAGCAGTGCTGGGTGGGATTTTGCATCTCTGGGGCTACCAGCCTGGACTTGAACACAGAAGCTGATCAGTTGAGATCCTTATTATAGCCATGGGAGAAGATGAGCTCCTCTGGAGGCTTTGCATCTCATGGTGGGACAGACATCCTGGAGGGACCCGCTTTTGTCTGTGGAATATGATGCCTGGAATATTGAAGCAGTCTTTCAGCTACTTGCTTGACAGGCTTATAACCAGAGTAGGGCAGGCTGTGATGTTTAAGATGAAGGTGATTCTTTGAAGGCACATCAAAATGGGTGGAAATTGGGAGTGTGAAAACACTGGCCCCAGTCTCTTGCTGTTTATTTGTGTTCACCCATCAGTCAACCCAGCTAGAGTGTGCACCCATGGCCAGGGGTGCTGGTTGCACACAGCAAAGGTAGTTCATATCCTTGGGAGTTCAACCTGCCATCCCAAGGCTTCTCTCCATAGGCCACCTTCCACAGTGAGATCCTTGTGGACTAGTGACTATTCACTGTGTGGCTGGAGGTTCAGAAGCTAGGCTATCCCATAGCTCCTGCCATGAGCCTGCTGACTTTATCCCTCATCATCAAGTTGCTGCCGTGTGGTTTCTGCACGTGCCTGAAGCTCTGGGTACACCTGACCAGGCTGAACCCTCAGTCCGTGCCCATCCTCCCCCATCCAGCTCTGACTCTGGCCTCTCTCCTGAGTGCTGGGAGGAGAGTGGAGCAGTGTGAGGTGCTCAGAGCTCTCACCACGTCACGGCTGCTGGGCAGCGGTGTGAAATTTTCCATCAGGGAAATGACATCCAGATTGCCGCCGATTATTAATGTGCCTGCTAAATAGTTTGTTTGGTCTTTTCTTTTTTTTTTCCTACAGAGCTGAAGCAAAATGCAGGTAGAAACTATTAGCTTTGGGGAGAGGAACGTAAAGGTGAATTAGAGGCAGACTCCAGGGGATTTTAAAGGCAGGGTTGAGCCAGTTGCGGATCCCCCTCGGGGGAAGCTGAGCCTCTGCTGCGCCGCGGGTTCGAGCGGCTGGGGCTTTGCATGGGTTTGCTCCGCCACAGAGCAGGAGCAGAATGTGCTGCTGATCCAGAGGCTTTCTGTGCCGCTTTCCCCCAGCTCTGGCTGGGAGCCAGGCCCTGTTCCATAACATGATGCTTGTTTTTCTTTTCTCTTCTCTTCTCTTCTCTTCTCTTCTCTTCTCTTCTCTTCTCTTCTCTTCTCTTCTCTTCTCTTCTCTTCTCTTCTCTTCTCCTTTCCCCCTTTCCCCCTTTCCCCCAAGCCCTTCCTTGGGGTGAAACACTAAGGCTGCGGTGAGAGGCGTGAGGTTGGACTCCTCGGCAGGGGAAAGAATTCGGCGAGGGCTTCCTTGAGGAAGGGCTTTGGGGTTTTGTTTTTTGTTTTGAAAAATCTGGTTTGCATTGAGCTGCCTGGCTGCTCCGGGTTTTCCTCGCCTGAACTCGGGCTGTGTGAACTATCCCCCACATCCTCCTTGTGTAAACAGTGCCTGGATATCGGCTGCCGCCTCTGCGCTCTTCTGCCATCCTTAATCAAAGAATCACAGAATGGTTTAGGGTGGAAGAGACCTCAAAGCTCAGCCAGTTCCAACCCCCCTGTGCCATAGGCAGGGACACCTCCCACTAGATCAGGTCGCTCAAGACCTCATCCAGCCTGGCCTTGAACACATCCAGGGAGGGGACGAGAGAGACTGCCCCAGAGCTGCCTTTGGTTCAGGTCCCTGGCTGCAGCTTGTGGGGACTTGCATCGACAGTGGTCCAAACCTCAGATGTTTCTGAAGGAAAAGGAAATTTTTCAGGCCAGCAGAGAACCTTTTGTGGGGTTTTTTTGTTTGTTTTTTTTTTTTTTAAAGCAAATTGGAGGTGGCAGGGTGAGCACTGGAGTGTGCCCAAAGGAAGAAGTTCTTCACAGAGAGAGTGATTGGCATTGGAATGGGCTGCCCAGGGAGGTGGTGGAGCTGCTGTCCCTGGAGGTGTTCAAGAAAGGATTGGATGGAGCATTTAGTGCCATGGATAGGGCTGGGCAATAGGTTGGACTTGATGAGCTTGGAGGTCCCTTCCAGCCTGGCCGATTCTATTCTATTTTAAGAGCAACGAAGCTGCTGAGGGGTCTGGAGCACAAGTCCTGTGAGGAGCAGCTGAGGGAACTGGGGTTGTTCAGCCTGGAGAAAAGGAGGCTTGGGGGAGACCTTCTGGCTCTCTACAACTCCCTGAAAGGAGGCTGGAGCCAGATTTGGGTCAGTCTCCTCTCCCAAGTAACAACCAATGGGACAAAGGGAAATGGCCTCAATTTGTGGCAGGATTGGTTTAGACTGGAGATCACAGGATGTCAGGAGTTGGAAGTGACCCAAAGAGATCGAGTCCAAACCCCCTGTCAGAGCAGGACCACACAATCTAGCTCAGATCACACAGGAACACATCCAGACAGGCCTTGAAAGTCTCCAGAGGAGACTCTACAGCCTCTCTGGGCAGCCTGTGGCAGTGCTCTGTAACCCTTACAGTAAAGCAGTTCCCCCTTGTGTTGAGGTGGAACCTTTTGTGCTGCAACTTACACCCATTGCTCCTTGGCCTGTCACAGGGAATCTTTTTTGCCAGAAGGGATTGCTGAACCCTGGGACAAGCTGCTCAGGAAAGTGATGGTGCCACAGTCCTAAGAGGTGTCTAAAGGTTGTGGCGGTTTAGTGGTGCACTTGGCAGTGCTGGGTTAAGAGTTGATCTTAGAATCATAGAATCAGTCAGGGTTGGGAAGGGACCACAAGGATCAGCCAGTTCCAACCCCCCTGCCATGCCCAGGGACACCCTACCCTAGAGCAGGCTGCCCACAGCCTCTGCCAGCCTGGCCAAAAACACCTCCAGGGATCTGGCCCCAAACACCTCCCTGCAGGGGCAACCCATTCCAGCCTCTCACCACTCTCATGCTCAACAACTTCCTCCTCACCTCCACTCTCAGTCTCCCCACCTCCAGCTTTGCTCCATTCCCCCTAGTCCTGCCACTCCCTCAGAGCCTAAAAAGTCTCTCCCCAGCTTTTTTGTAGGCCTCTTCAGATCCTGGAAGGCCACAAGAAGGTCACCTGGGAGCCTCCTCTTCTCCAGCCTGCACAGCCCCAACTCTTTCAGGCTGTGCTCACAGCAGAGCTGCTGCAGCCCTCTGAGCATCCTCGGGGCCCTTCTCAGGACACCTCCAGCATCTCCACATCCCTCTTGTCCCAGGGGCTCCAGCACTGGATGCACTACTCCAGGTGGGGTCTGACCAGGGCAGAGTAGAGGGGGAGAATCACCTCCCTGGCCCTGCTGCCCACACTGCTCCTGCTGCAGCCCAGCCTCTGCTTGCCTTTCTGCCCTGCAAGTGCACACTGCTGCCTCATCTTCAGCTTCTCCTCCACCAGCACCCCTAAGTCCATCTCCTCAGGGCTGCTCTCCAGCCAGTCTCTGCCCAGCCTGGATTTATGCTTGGCATTGCCTTGACCCAGCTGCAGGACCTTTCACTTGACCTTGTTGAACCTCCTGAGGTTGGCTTGTGCCCACCTCTGCAGCCTGTCCAGGTCCTTCTGGGTTAGTTGTTGAGGACCGGAGGTGCCAACTCAGCACTAAGGGATGTCACCAGAGCTGTTAATCACTGGGATCACTGACTGCAGAATGAGCTCTCTGTTTGTCACTGGGGGCAGTTCTCCTTAAGGACCTCGAGGGTTCTTCCTCTGCTCGGTGGTGTGGGGGCTTTATGAGACCTTGTAGGAGCTGGTGTGCTTTAATTGACTCGCTGAGGAAGCTCTTCCAGGAGCGCTGTGCAAGATACAGTGGGGCCATGGCCTGGGTAGTTATTCAAAATGAATTGGCTGTGCCTAGGAAGCAGACTTTATCCTGGGTCTTGGAGACTGAATGGTTTGAAAATTAAATCAGATTTCAGGTGACTGGGAAGCCTATGAGGTTTTTATCAGATAATTCTCTTCCCTGCAATCTTTAGGGATGAGCTTATGTGGATTCCTTGACACCTACTAAAGTTTTCTTCAGCTCCCTGGATAATGGGGAGTGCTTCCCTGTTAATTTAATTCTGAGGCTGGCAATAGGTTGGGCTGCCTCAGATCCTATCCTTGCAGCTGTTGTTTCAGCTGCCGTCTGTACCCTCCTGTTATCTCTGCTCAGGCAGCACTCAGAAGGCTCCAGCTTGGTGGAAGGGGAAGATGATGTCTGCTTCATCCCCGTGCAGATGAGAAATGGCTGCTGGCTGCAGTGGGCCAGGCACTGCGTTCTGGTCCTGCTTTGCTTGTGGGGCTGTTCTCTCTGGGTGGGAGCCAGCAAACTCAGCCAGAGCTGTTGGAGCATCCTCAGATTGCACCAGCAAATGCTTTTTGTCTGTGGGTGCTCCTGAGTGCTGGCTGTTGGTGGTTTCTCAGGGATCAGTCCATTTTTGCTCTCCATTTCTCCTGTTAGAGGCTCATTCCAATGCTGATGGTGCCCATGACTTTGCCCTGCCACCACCTGGGTCCTCATGGAGCTCCTTGGCAGCTCACTCAGCCCCCAGTGAGGGCAGGGACAGTAGCTGAGTGTTAGCATTATCTCTGCTGGATTTTAGCTCGTTGTTGTAATTGTGAAGGTTTTTTTTGCTGGTGTTAGGAAAGGACCAGCTCTTGGGTCAGCATTGGAGACAGTGCTACAGCACCCTGGCTTCAGCAGAGCTCTGCAGGAGCTGCACAGGCACAGCCTTTTGCCTTAGCTTTTTTATTTCCTCACTCCTCCAGTGCCTTCTCCAGTATTAAATGGGGAGATAAGTTCCCAACTCGGTTTAGATTAACTAGAAATAGAGGGCTTTAAATCTCAAGTACTTACAAGGTGTGACCAAGGGGAAATGAAGCTTTTGTTCAGCTTAAGCACCTCTGAAACCTGGGCAGAGGGATGAGCCAGCTCAGGTTTTTCTTGCATTTTCTGGGATAATATCCAGAAATCTCAAGCTGAGAGAGATAAGGATTTCAAACAGGACTATCAGCAGTGCCTCCTAAGAGTGGCAAAGAGAACATAGCCCCAGGGCTTGGGGATGCAGAGCATGGTCTGCAGATCCTGTTTGTGGTCCTGGGCAGGTATAGTTCATGGCAGGTCTCTTCAAGGTTGGTTGATGAGGTTCTCCATTGTGCTTGGGGCTCATCCCCTCATATGCACTCCAGGCTCTAGGTGGGCAGAAGGCCATGGGACACAGCTCCACGTGGGCAAGAGGGGCTGGAGAATTCAATTGTTGGCTGTGGCTGCTCAGCAGGGATGTGGTGGAGAGGAAGGTGCCATGTCCATGGGACTCAGCTTCTTTCTTCTTGGGAGGGAAGGGACATTTTTTGATTGGCATGGGAAAGAGCAAGTGGCAGGGTGAGTTGTTGAGCAGGGGTGGAAGGGAGGTCTGTCCTGTGCAGACAGCTCTGCTTCCTCCCAGATGAGAGCTGCTCTCCTGCCTTTCATACAGCATCACCTGCCACAGCACGACGTGCTCAGCCTCCACTCAGCCCCTAACAAAATCCTCCTCCTCCCCATGCAGCGCTGGGATGACCTTGGACCCGTTCACTTGTCTGTCAAAGTGATTTCCTTCTAACGAGAGCCAGTAAATCCTGAACTTCCCAGCAGCCCTCTTGCAGCACTGCCAGCCCTGAGCATGCTGCCCCTTCCACGTCTCCAGCACCAGGAGGAGCAGAGCTTTAGCCAGTTTGGTGTGGGGTGAGCAGAGGCAGCCTCTGATCAAACATGGCTTAAGTTTGTGCTGCTGGACTCAGGACAGTCAGCAGAGCCTGATGCCAGGGCTTGAGGTTCTGCCCCTGAAGCAGCAAGTGGCTGTGGAGCTAGGAGGGGCTGCATTGCCCCAGGGGAACCAAGAGGGTGGTTTTGGTGGTTGTGGCTCAGCAGTGCACCCAGGCAGGGAGGGGAATGATGTGGGAGCCACGTGGGCAAGTGGCTCTGGAGCTAGGAGAGGCTGCATTGCCCCAGGGGAACCAAGAGGGTGGTTTTGGTGGTTGTGGCTCAGCAGTGCACCCAGGCAGGGAGGGGAATGATGTGGGTGCCATGTGTGCAAGTGGCTCTGGAGCTAGGAGGGTCTGCATTCAAGAGGGTGTTTATGGTGATTGTGGCTCAGCAGTGCACCCAGGCAGGGAGGGGAATGATGTGGGAGCCACGTGGGCAAGTGGCTCTGGAGCTAGGAAAGGCTGCACTGCCCCAGGGGAACCAAGAGGGTGTTTTGGTGGCTGTGGCTCAGCAGGTGCACCCAGAGAGGGAGGGGAACAATGTGGGAGCTGTGTGGGCATAACATGAAGAAGGTTGGCTGAGGACACAGCCATGAGCTATAAATGATGGGGAATCAGGTGTGGGAGAGGGCAAGAAAAGGGCACCTCATGTGGTTAATGAATAGCTGCTTCCGTTTGTCAGCACTGGCTGTGTTCTGCCCCAGGACTTGTGGTCTGGCTTCTCTTCCTAGGCAGCCCTGGTGTGTGTGGGCACCCATGCAGAGGGTGGAGAGGACGGCAATGGAGCAGGTTGAAAATCTTGTCTTTGCCTGATCCATTTGATTTTTTTTCCCCTTATGTATATATATTAAAAATCTGCAAGTGATGAGTCAGTAAAATGCTGGTGATGTTTCCTGTGAAAGAGCTGAGGTTGGTATTTTCTTTCTGTGTTATTTCTCCCCAGTTACCATGGCAATGCTTTCAGAAGGGTTTCTTCTGCAGCCCTTGAAATGGCTTAGAACTTTTCATGGTCTTCTGGAGCCTCTCACAGAAGAGCCCTTGGGATCAGGAGGAATCTGCCTCTTGGCCAGCCACCCCATCCCTCCCCCTGTGCTGTGCCGAGACAGTGATTTTCCTGTTCTATTCATTGTTAGCAAGATAGAGAGGAAAGACCCTGGGATGTTTCTGCTCCTTTGTGCTGACATCCCCAGGGACAGTGCGGGGGGCACAACCAGGCCCAGCTGCAGCCTGGAGCTTGCTGCCTGGCCAAGAGGGAGATGGGGATGGATGGGCTCAGGCCAGCCATGCCCATGCCATTGGGTGCAGGTCTGATGATGATGAAGAGCCTATGCCATGGCTGTGCTTTATATGGGTCCTGGCAGAAGGAATGCAGAAGCAGAAGCTTTGTGCACTTTGGTTGCACTCCATCTCACGGCAGTGTAACTGGGGAGCCCCTGGACTTGGCTTCCAATGGCCCCAGACCCTGTCCTCCCCTTTTCCTCCACTCATTGCCCTCAGCCTCACTTGCTGAGCAGGCACCTTGAAGCCTCTGGCACAGGGAGGAGCAGTCTGTGTCACCCCTTGAGGCAATGACCAGTACCTGGGAATATCATAGAATCAGTCAGGGTTGGAAGGGACCACAAGGATCAGCCAGTTCCAACCCCCTGCCATGCCCAGGGACACCCTACCCTAGAGCAGGCTGCCCACAGCCTCTGCCAGCCTGGCCAAAAACACCTCCAGGGATCTGGCCCCAAACACCTCCCTGCAGGGGCAACCCATTCCAGCCTCTCACCACTCTCATGCTCAACAATTCCCTCCTCACCTCCACTCTCAATCTCCCCACCTCCAGCTTTGCTCCATTCCCCCCAGTCCTGTCACTCCATGATAGCCTAGAAAGTCCCTCCCCAGCTTTTCTGTAGGCCCCTTCAGATGCTGGAAGGCCACCAGAATGTCCCCTGGGAGCCAACTCTCAGTCTCTCCTCATAGCAGAGGTGCTGCAGCCCTCTCAGCATCCTCGTGTCCCTTCTCAGGACACCTCCAGCATGTCCACATCCCTCTTGTCCCAGGGGCTCCAGAACTGGATGCAGTACTCCTCCCTTGCATCCTGCTGCCCCACCCTGGTGGTGCCCTGCTTGGTGCCAGGCAGGAAGCAAAGGACATCCTCTCCTTGCTGCGGTTCACACCTTGTCAGGCAGGGTCATGTCTGGGTGGGTGCCTGTGGTGGTTAGAGGGGAGGGTGCCCTGTCTGCTCCTGCTCCATGTGCTGCCAGAGCTCATCAGGTGCTGGGGGTACAGCCTCAAATGGACACCATGCCAGCAGAGACCTAACAGGGAGTGATGTATCCAGGACACCACCTCTGTGTCCAGTGAGATGAGACGTCCTGGAAACAGAACCCAGTGTTTACAGAGCTTCATGGACGAGCTCCTGTGTGGTGCCACAGCTCAACCATGCTTGCAGCCGATCCCCCACATCACCTGGCTTCACCTTTGCCAGTGCTTCCCACCTGGATTGATGCATTCCAGTGCCATCTCCCAGCAGGAGGTGCTCAGGAAGCACAAGTTTCGTTAAACCATATCGTGAACATTCATTCCCTGCGGGGCTGGGTCGGGTTTCCCACGTCAGCTCCGATGGGAACAAGATGTGGGGGGGGGTTCTGGGCACCGCTGGTGCAGCCAAGCATTGACTGGGCTGTGCCTTTGGGGCTGCTGAGATTTGGCAGGGTGAAACGGGGCAGAAATCAGCCTTCAGGGCCCAGGTTAGTGATGGATGAGGAGCAAAGCTCCCAGGAACGTGTGGCCATTCCAGCAGTGTTGCTGTGGTGATGATCACAGCACACATCCTGCCCTGGTGCTGGGCATTCGCCAGACAGCTGGCATGTTTGTGGGCTGATGTAGGGCTCGGGTTACTTGAAATAACCCTCAGATGCAGCCTGATATTCCAGTTCCCAGCCTCTTTGTGGCTTTTTGTCTGAGTGCTCCTGCAGGTGCCTGCTTTTAACAGGGGCTGTTGGATGTTGGGAGCTGGAGCATTTGTACTTTGGGTCTGGATCAGGCAGGAGGTGATTTGGGCTGAGTATCCAGGGCATTTGGCGAGCTCTAGCCAAGGAATTTGTTCCTCAGCAAGGATTTGTCAAAGTGAGGGAATTGTTCAGCACTCCTTTCTGTATTTATTTTTCCTTGCAATGCTGCTGTGCTCCCTTTTGCCATCCTGTCTCCATTGCTGTGCCAGCACAAGCTCCCACTGATAACAGAGCAAGTGCCCACTACCACTCTGAGGCCAGTTTGGGTCCCCATCACAGTGAAGCAGTTTGAGCTGCCAAGGAGCTTGGTCAGCAGTGCCTGGTGACTTCAGCCCTGAGAAAGAGTTGGACGCCCACATGGATCTATCTGTTTGTTTGCTAGTGTGTAACTCTGGAGCCCTTGGCCACTGCAGTTTCTTGGGGCTCCGAAACACAGCTGGTCAAGTGTGGGCCCATCCTGAGCCATTCCCTCTCCTGGCTGCTGTGATGTTGGTTTGGGTCACCTCTTGCCAACCCCCATGATGTGGCAGCTCCTGGTCTGTTCTGGGAAGCTTTTGGCCAGCCATGAAGGCGTCTGCTGTAAGTGATGGAGCAGTAAGCAGCAGGTGCATTGCACCTTGGCTGCTGCTCATGGTGTAGCTGCTGTGACCATGCACCTTTGGCCATAACCCACCATGGTGCTCAGGGTCCAAAGCCACAAGTGCTTACCTGAGGGGGGTTAGAAAAGTACCTGAGTGAGTGAGGTGCCAAAAGAGGAGTCCAGTACCTGGTGTGCACAAGGGCTTCAGTGAACTATGCCAGCCCATTGCTGGGCATCTCAGCACTGTGCACACAACCCCATGGCCAGCTGCCAGCAGGACCTCAGCTCCTCACCCTGATGAAGCCTTTAAGCAGAAACAGGAGGTTGCGGCCGTATGCTGGGGTTAAACGGGGAGAAGGGATTTGGTGCTGCAGATTCTGCTCCTCTCTTTGCCGTGGGCTGGTCCTGAACAGGCCACACCACCTGGGTTTCTCCTCTGCCACTTGTTTTTCAATGCCTGTGGGAAGCAGCATGCGACCAGCAGGCGTTGGTAGGAGCCCTCCCTGAGTGATGCTGGAAAAACAGGAAAGTTATTAATTTAGGCTTTAGATTACTGGAAGTCCACTCCATTTTAAATTTGTTTGTTTGGTGTTTTGGGGTTTTTTGGTGGTGTGTTTTTTTTTTTTTTTTTCATACCTCTATTTTTAGATTGGCAGTCTGAAATGCCAAGGTCAGGCTCTTCCTCATCAGCAGTATCTAGGACCTGCTGGTAATGAGGTTTCTTGAGCCATTCCAGCGATCTCGCTGCTGTGGTTTGACCCCAGCTGGCAGCCGAACGTCTGCAGCTGCTGCTCACTCTCCCCCTTGCAGTAGGATGGGCAGGAGAAGCAAGAACAAAAGGAAAGCTCATGGATTGAGGCGAGAACAGTTTAACCACTGAAATAAAGTAATAGCAGTAGGAGCCTTAGAAACGA
>VWZI01015955.1:458201-478983 GCA_013396835.1 Psilopogon haemacephalus | reverse complement strand
AGACAAATGATGCACGATGCAACTGCTCACCACCTGCTGACCGATGTGTGGCTTGCCCTAGTGGCTGCCTCCTCTTGGTTTATGTACTGGGCACGATTGTAGAATAATAGAATGGTTTAGGTTGGNGATCACATTGGGTGCTTCTGTGCTCCACAACCTCCCTGGGCAACCTGTTCCAGTGCCTCGCCCCCCTTACTGTGAAGAACTTCCTCCTAACCTCTCGTTCAAATCACCCCTCCACCGATTTGAACCCATTCCCCCTTGTCCTGTCATTAAAAGACCTTGTGACAGGGGTCTGTGTCCTGTCCTGTGACAGGGGACATCCCTCTGGTCAGCTGTCCTGGCCGTGCCCCCTCCCAGCTCCTTCTGCCCCTGCTCTCTGGCAGAGTGCAGGAAGCTGCAAAGTCCTTGAGGCAGGACGAGTGCTGCTGAGCACCAACAGAAACATCAGTGTGATGCCAGCGCTGTCCTCCGGCTTCATCCAAAGCACGGGGCTGTGCCAGCTGCCGGGAGGAAAAATTAACTCTGTCCCGGCTGAAGCCAGGGCAACAGCCTTGCATCTCTGCTTCTGGAAAAGCTGAGCTCAAACCTTGTGCCGAGGCAGTGTGAAGAGGCTGTGTGCGTGTGAGGGAGCAGCAGGGTGAGCCGGGCTGGGGCTGGGGCTGCGGCAGCAGCGATGCTCAGAGCACGTCGCTCCTGCACCTCCCCTGCTGCTGTGGTGCTGCGAGAGCTGTGAGCCTGGATTTACCTGCTCGGCTCACCGCGGGGGTTTGAACCTTAAGTACCGTGACAGGGATTTTCTTCTCTCTCCTGGGCTTTCAGCGAGCTGTCGCTATATTCTCCCTACACCGCCGGCTCTCCTACACCTGCAGTTCAGCGCTCATTCTATTTCCAGCTGTTAACTTTGGATATGGAGCTGTGCTGCTTATTCTCTCTCTCTCTCTCTCTCTCTCTCTCTTTCTCCCCTCCTCTTCTTTCCCCAGCCAGAGGAGCTTACCAATGCTCTGGAGATCAGCAACATAGTCTTCACAAGCCTCTTTGCCTTGGAGATGCTGTTGAAACTCCTCGTTTATGGTCCTTTTGGCTACATTAAGAACCCATACAACATCTTCGATGGGATCATCGTGGTGATCAGGTACAAACCTACATCTTTCTTTGTGTGTTTCCCCACATCTGGCTGCTTGAACAGACAGCAGTGGAGAGTGGGCACAGATCCCTCCCCGGGACACTTGTTACTGGATGCCTTGGGACACGAATGACAACAGGGGGTGGTTTATGGTCGTTTGAGAGAGAGGCCTGAACAGAAAGCTGTCAATCTGCACACACTGGGGGGGAGTCTAAGATCCTGGTGGTACACCCAGTGCCCAATGAAGCAGCTCTCTGGCTTTTTGGCACGTGCCAAGGCTGCAATTGCCCCTGCAGCTCAGCTGTGGATTTGCAGGAGTGGCTCTGACCCAAGCAGGAGTCCATCCTTTGCGAGCCCGGATGGAGTCCAGGCTCAGCAGCCACGCTGGCGGCATCTCTGTCCACTTTCCATCCATCTTCTCTCCGAATTTCACCCTCCCTCCGCCTCCTCTTCTCCACGACGTCGCGTTAGGCTTTGTCTCCTCACCCTGCAATGAGCTTTCTGTCTCCCTCAGCGTGTGGGAGATCGTGGGCCAGCAAGGCGGGGGGCTCTCGGTGCTGCGCACCTTCCGCCTCATGCGGGTTCTGAAGCTGGTCCGCTTCATGCCCGCCCTCCAGCGCCAGCTGGTAGTCCTCATGAAGACCATGGACAACGTGGCCACCTTCTGCATGTTGCTGATGCTCTTCATCTTCATCTTCAGGTGAGTGCTACTGATTCCCCCTCCCGAGGTTGCTCTGGGTTTTGCAGGTGGGATCCCGTAGCAAAGTCAGGAGATGGAAGAGTCCACACCAGGGCTACTTATGGCAGGACTTATGTGAGGAGAGGCTGAGGGACCTGGGGCTGCTTAGCCTGGAGAAGAGAAGACTGAGAGGGGATTTAATAAATGTTTATAAGTATCTGATGGCTGGGCATAAGGAGCGGGGGTGACAGGCTCTGCTCACTTGCTCCCTGTGATAGAACAAGGACCAATGGGTGTAAGTTGCAGCAAAAGAGGTTCCACCACAACACAAGGGGGAACTTCTTCACTAGAAGGGTCCCAGAGCACTGGCACAGGCTCTCCGGAGAGGTTGTGTGGTCTCCTTCTCTGAAGCCTTTCAAGGCCTGTCTGGGTGTGTTCCTCTGTGATCTGTGCTAGATTGTCTGGTCCTGCCCTGGCAGGGGGGTTGGACTCAATGATCTCTTTGGGTCTCTTCCAAACCCTAATATCTGTGATCCTGTGACATGGTTGGGCTGAACGGTCCTGAGAACAGTACTGGCAGGGGCTTGCTGCCCTGACTAAATTCTCTGAACTCTGACCAAACAGCACAGGTCTTGGCAAGGTGGTTTACAAGGCAAATATTTCACCTTGAGACAGCAGTTCCATCACTCACTGACTAGCAGAAAGCCTGGTGACAAAGTCCTGCTGAGGACGGGTGGTGTCCAGATTGAGCCAGCCACGGGGGCACTGCTGCCTGCCCTAGCATGGCCTCTTCTGAGAAGTGGAAATGCTAGAAACAGGCTTGGCATGGCCCTGAATTTTTTGGATTTTTGGGTCTACATTTGGAGAGGATCCTGTCCCCTTGGTGTTCTGGGAAGGCTGGGGACAGCCATTCTCTTCCATGGAATAATGTCCCCTTTCTGCCCCTGGGATGTCTCACTCCAACTCCACCGTTTGCCATTGGTGGTGCTCAGTAGAGCCACAAATAATTTTACTGTTCAGGTTCCTGGCTGAGGATGGGTGGTGTCCAGATTGAGCCAGCCACAGGGGTACTGCTGCCTGCTCTAGCATGGCCTCTTCTGAGAAGTGGAAATGCTAGAAACAGGCTTGGCATGGCCCTGAATTTTTTGGATTTTTGGGTCTACATTTGGAGAGGATCCTGTCCCCTTGGTGTTCTGGGAAGGCTGGGGACAGCCATTCTCTTCCATGGAATAATGTCCCCTTTCTGCCCCTGGGATGTCTCACTCCAACCCCATCGTTTGCCATCGGCGGTGCTCAGTAGAGCTGCAAATAATTTTATTGTTCAGGTTCCTGGCTGAGAGGAGGGGGGGTGGAAATCAAGGCTGCTCCTTCAGTATGAATCAGAAGCGAAAGGTATTTGTGCCTCCTTGTCAAAAGCTGCAGACGCTGCTTTGGGTCCCCTGGTATGTCTCATCCAGGCATTTCACAGAAACCTTTTCTTGTCTCCCTTGCTCAACTGGAGAGCATTCTGCTGGAAACGTGTTATTGTGAAACAGAAAGTCAAAACATTTTGTTCAGAAAAGGTTCAAAACACAATATTTTGACTTAAAAGAAGAAACAAAGCAGCTGAAAGGAAAAAAGAAGAAAAAATAATAATTAAAAAAAAAAAAAAAAAAAACAAGGAGGTTTTGGGGAAAACTTTTTTACAAATTTNGGCTGGGCTGCAGCAGGAGAAGTGTGGCCAGCAGGGCCAGGGAGGTGATTCTCCCCCTCTGCTGTGCTCTGCTGAGACCTCATCTAGAGTACTGCATCCAGTTCTGGAGTCCCTATTACAAGAGGGATGTGGACATGCTGGAGGTGTGCAGATAAGAGCCATGAGGATGCTGAGAGGGCTGCAGCAGCTCTGCTGTGAGCACAGACTGAAAGAGTTGGGGCTGTGCAGGCTGGAGAAGAGGAGGCTCCCAGGTGACCTTCTTGTGACCTTCCAGAATCTGAAAGGGGCCTACAGAAAAGCTGGGGAGGGACTTTTTAGGGTGTCAGGAAGTGCCAGGACTAGGGGGAATGGAGCAAAGCTGGAGTTGGGGAGATTCAGATTGGATGTGAAGTGTGAGGAGGAAGTTGTTGAGCATGAGAGTGGTGAGAAGCTGGAATGGGTTGCCAAGGGGGGTGGTTGGGGCCACATCCCTGGAGGTGTTTACAGCCATGCTGGATGATGCTTTGTCCAGCTTAATCTAGGGTAGGGTGTCCCTGGGCATGGCAGGGGGGTTGGAACTAGATGACTCTTGTGGTCCCTTCCAACCCTGACTGATTCTATGATCTCATTTTAACGAATGCAAAGCCTTTCCCAGGTGACACAGCAGGAGGCTGCCAGCCCTGCTGTGGCATCCTGCCTGGTCCTCTGCTCCTCTCATTGAGCCCTTTGCCTTCCCTACCCTGCAGCATCCTGGGGATGCATCTCTTTGGCTGCAAGTTTGCTTCGGAGCGGGATGGGGATACACTGCCTGACAGGAAGAACTTCGACTCCCTGCTCTGGGCCATCGTCACCGTTTTCCAGGTACTGGAGGGACAATGCCACAGCTCCTTTGTGCTTTGGGGCTGCAGGGCATGGAGCTGTATCCCAAGGCATCTGACAGAGCTTAGTGAAGCTGCTCACCCTGGAAGGGAGAGGAGCCACAGCCACAATGTGGGAACTGAGGTTTTCAGACTGCTCCACAGAGCAGGGGATGCAGAGGCAGAAGGCTTTTTGGTGACAGGGCATGGGCTGGGTGGGTGAAAGTCATACAGAGGATGGAGATAGTGAGGAGAGATTGGGGCCATCTGCAGTGATATCCTGACAAAGAACAGTGTCTGCTTTTAAGCCCCTAACTGATTACTGAGTAATGGTCACTTTGGTTCTGGCTCAGCAGGTGGGCCAGGTTTGTCTTCCTGTGGTTATAGCTACAGTGGACACCCCAAAAGCAGGATGCTCACCTGGGCCCATCCAGAGCAGAGCTATCCATCCAGGCTGGGGGAGAACAGCACACCATCCTCCAGTGTCTCCATTCTTCCTCTGCAGATTTTGACCCAGGAAGACTGGAACAAGGTCCTCTACAACGGCATGGCATCCACCTCCTCCTGGGCTGCTCTCTACTTCATTGCTCTCATGACCTTTGGGAATTATGTGCTCTTTAACCTGCTGGTGGCCATCCTGGTGGAGGGGTTCCAGACAGAGGTAATGTCCAATGCTTGTGCCTTTTGCTTTCTTCTAAAGTTTCAGGGCTTCCAAATCCCGGCTGGACAGCAGCACGTTTCCAGGAGTGGCACTTGAAAGAAGCAGGGTGGGGGGAAGTTCTTGGTCTCTCTCTGTTTTCCTGTCCTCTTGCTTCTGTTTCTAAGGCATGGCAAAGGTGCCTGCAGGAGCCCTCTGAAGGCAGGGCTCAGCGCAGCGTTGTTGGGTTAGCACAGGAGTGGGGCTCAGTGGTGAGTCAGGCACTGAGGCTGTGCCTGCTGACTCCAGAGGGCCTTTGAAAACAGCTCTGCCCATGTTTGGCAGCCAGATCTGAAGCCCCTCCTGAAAACTTGGGCAGGCTGCTAGGAGATTAGAGACACGAATCTCTCTTTTGATGGTGTGCATTCACATTGCTGCTTCCATTTCCAGCCCTGCCATGCCCTGCACAGTTTAAAGCAGAGTTCTCAGGCTGGGGACTTCCGTGGAGTGCCCTGGATTTTTGGAGGATTTCATGAAAGGGAAGGTGGACACTTAGCTTTGAGCTCAGCCTCTTTTTTTTCACTCCCCTGCCTGCCCAGCTGTGCAAATGGGAGCAAGTGAGCATGTCAACTGGGCCCCAGAGAAGGGAACCCATCCTGCTCACTTGCTTGCTGCAGAAATTGTCTACTTGTCAAAGAGCATCAGAAGGGGAGGGGACATTTGCAGCCTGCCCAGGGGATCGGGGAGTGTAAGCCCCAGCTGCTGCTGGGGTCTGCTTGTCCAGGCTGTGCTTCTACACACTCTTTCTGTCTTCTGTAAGCATCCTGGGGTGACTAAGTATTACTTCAGATTTGTTGCTCGTGTGTCACAGTCTCCTCCCACCCTGTGAGCAACTAGGCACAGAACTGCTCTTATTACTATTATTTTTGGAGCACAGTTTGGAGTTAAACTAATGGATTCCTGCCAGGAGGTTGCGAGGAGAAATTTGGTTTTATTACTTTTTGTATCGTCTCTCTCCATGTCGGTGCTTTTCCTTTTTTAACTGTTGCTGTTGTAGCTGTTTCTTGTCTGCAGCCCCCACCCCTGCCCATTCACTCAAGGGAAGGTTCTCCTGAGCATCACAAGCACCCCTTGTGAGAGGTTAAATGCTCTGTGTCTGCTTGTGGCAGTGGCTTCCAAAGCGAGCCTCTGTCTGCTAAGTTCAGGAATGGGCTCTCTGATGGTCACTGCCTGCCCTGGCTCCCTGCAGGAAAGGATGCAGGGGTTAGATACAGCAGCTCCCTTCTCCAGACCTGGCCCTGGAGGAAAATGTTACCTCTGGTCCCTGGCTCAACCTGATGCTTCATGCCGCAGCATCCTCTCCTCGCTGCCACCTCCCTCCCTGGGCAGCCTCTGACCCTGTGCTCACTTTGTGGCCAAGGCCTAACCCCTCGGGCATCCATGCCCTGGTTTCATGTGCTGTGAGTGATGCCAAGAACCACCTTCCTGAGGCTGTGCCTTCCCTAGAGTTGGGAAACCATCTGCAGCCCCTTGAGGATGTGCTTTCAGCAGGTTTTGGAGCAGGGCTGTGCCTCATCACCCACCCCAGCTTCTCCTGGGCTGGGCTGGGCTGAGCCAGCTGCAGCATTTCCACTTAAGCTGCAAATGTGCTGTAAGGGTAGCGTGAGCCAGGGAGTCACCTCGGATCCTGGAAAGCTCTGAGACAGCCTGGAGCCAGCGGTGCTCCTGCTGGGATGGAGAGGCGAGTGCAGGGACCGGGATGCAGTGCAACCTCCCGAGGTCAAACCCCTCTGGCCAGCTCTGCCCAATCAACGAACTCGCACCAGATTTGGGTAACTGGTGAGTGGTGACAGTGCTGGTTTGTAGCTCAGGCTCTGACCACAGCACTTAAACGCTCATCTTCCTTCCATGTCCTTGTGAGCCTGAGTTCTCTCCCTTCTTCCAGTGGACAGCAATGGAATGGAGAGCCCCTGGCTCAGTCTGAGCTTCCTGCAGCAGGCAAGGAGCTGGAGGTCAGGCCAAGTCTGGCCTTGGTAGGTGATGCTGATGCAGCTTTGCTGGTGTGTAGCTTTGCAGACAGATCTCCTGCCCTTTGCTAGCCAGCACACCAAGGGTCTTCTGCTGAGCAGAATTAACAGAGACTGTAAACGAACCTGGTGTCTGCCTCTGTGACTGCACTGGACCCTCTGGACTTGGGTTTGTGGTTTTTTCCTTTGGGTTTTGGTTGGTTTGGTTTTGTTGTTTTTTTTTTTTCCATTCTCCTTCAGGTTGCTGGGCTGAAACACAGTCGTGGGGGCTGCTGCCTTCATCTCCCTGGGTCCTTGAGTGCCTTTCCTCAATCTACAAGCACCTCGTTAATTTTAGTGCGGGGCTTTGCAGCCCCAGTTGCTAGGCAGCAGATGTACATAAGCAGTCGAGAAACAAAAAGGACCTGTTCCAAACTTTAAACGCAGAGCAATATATTCTGCAGAGCCCAGGCTCTCCCCACCCCGCCACCACCCCCTTCCCCTTCTTTCTTTTCCTTTGCTAAGCTGCTTCCCCCTGTCAAGAGGCACAGGCAGGACTTTCTGCAGCGTGGTTATTTTTGCCTGCCTCTTCTGCCATGTAACTCCAGCTCGGTGCCGGTGCAGGAAAGGTGAGCAGGGGAAATCTGATCGAGCTGCTCCTTTGAAATTGCTGCCCAGCCCTTTGGGTCCCTACCCTGGGGGCTTCTCTCTGAAGCAAGCAATGACTCCTCTTTGGCAAGCACAAAGCTCCTCTCCCGAGGGTTTTCCTAGTAATGTTATCTCCCAAGTGGATTCTTCCATTGATAATCCCTGGTGTCACATCCCCCTGGCTCCAGCCGTCCTCACCTTGTGGGTTTGCTCCTTTCCCTCTTTTGTGCCCTTTCCTCCCTGGCACCCTGCTCCTCCAGCCCCTCTGTCCTTCCCTCTGCAGGACACTGCCTGCTCTCTCTGGATGTAGCATCATTAGAGAAACACTGACTTTGACTTCTCCTGGGCTTGACAATGTGAAGGAAAAATCCCTTCTCCCACAACAGGGATTTTTGGATGTGACTTTCTTGCATCCCTTACCTTGTGCCTTCCTCTCTGTTCCAGTGGGAATGTTCCTTGTGAAGGAGAAGGGTTTCCACGCTGTCTCTTTTGATGCCTTTTCCATGTTTCTCTCTGTTACCACCAAAGACTGTAAATTCAGTGTCCATTGCACAGCCAGCAAGACACTGCTGTCCAGACATCCAGATCCTAAAGCTGATTGGCTCTGTCTTAAACTCTTCATCCCAGCTTAGAGTGGGATGAATTTTCCTTCTCATGCGGAAGCCAGAAGAAAGATCCCTTGCATTGTAGGAAGGAAGCTAAGCTGGTGGTGCAACCTTTGTCCTGTTGATACACTGTGTGACTTTCCACAGCCCCATGGCACAGCACCCAAAATGTGCCCAGAAGTTTTCTTCTCATGTGGCAGACAGAAGAAAGACCCCTTGCCTTGTAGGAAGGAAGTTAAGCTGGTGGGGCAACTTTTTTCCTGCTTACACAAGGATGTAACTTCCCACAGGGCATGGGGCAGCACCCAAAATGTGCCCAGAAGTGTTGGGAGAGCCATCCCCAAGGAGGGGGAAACACAGTGAGGTGAAAAATTGTGTGTGCTTCCCAAGTGGGTGGGGAAAGGCAGACTTCTGGTGGTGGGAAGAGATGCTGGGGCCACTTGCGTGGCAGATCCCCCCAGGATGGGATCCTGCCCCTGAACCCACTGACCCCTACCACATTTGGGCACTTGCTGGTTTAAATGGATATCTCCATTAATGGTGTGAGAAGAGATCTGAACTCGTGGCAGGTTCTGATGGCTTTCCTTATCATAGAATGGTTTAGGTTGGAAGGGAGCTCAAAGCTCAGCCAGTTCCAACCCCCCTGTGCCATAGGCAGGGACACCTCCCACTAGAAGAGGTCACTCAAGGCCTCATCCAACCTGGCCTTGAACACCTCCAGGGAGGGAGCAGCCACAACCTCCCTGGGCAACCCGTGCCAGTGTCTCACCACCCACACTGGAAAGAGCTTCCTCCTAACATCCCATTTAAGTCTCCTTAAGTTAGGTGTTTCAGCTGGCTGCAGGAGGACTGATAGTGTGTTAATCAAGCATTCATTAAAAGCCTCCACCGCTGCTTGATGAAGGTGCAATAAATAAAGATGCTATTATGCAGCTGGAAAAAAAACAACCCCAAACCCTGTTAATCATGTTTTCAATAAATAGCTGGTGTTTCATTGGCACAACTGTCACTTGGCAGCTGCAGTAAACTCGGTTTCAAACACCTAATTTAAAGGTAAGGAGGGTCCCTCCAAAAGGCTCTGCTCCATCTGACATCTCCCACCCTCTGTCCCTGTGATGAGCAGAGTGGGTGCCCCAGCCCAGCTGCCCTTCGCCTCCTTCCCTTCTCTCCTTCCCTGCCCTTCCTCGTGTCTTTTGATGCCCCATTCAGTCCTGCTGTTGAAACTGTGAACATTGAACCCCACTTCCCCTTCCTCCCCACTCCCTGCCCCCGTTTCTCCCTTCAGGAGCTCTCCAAGCGTGAAGAGGCGAGTGGGCAGCTGAGCTGTATTCAGCTGCCTGTCGACTCGGCGTGGGTACGTACCCAGCACAGCCCGAGCCTGCTCTGCTTGTCTCTCTCATGGTGCCTGGTCACACACCATGGTGCTGTTCTCATTGTAGTAGCTGTCATCCTTTCGGGGTTTCTTTTGGTGTTTTGGGGGCGGTTTTCGGTATTTGTCTTTCCTTTTTGTTGTCCTCATTGTCGAGTCAGCCTTGATTTTAAGTCCCTTCCGTCTCCGGGGGAGCCAGCTAAATTGAGGTGGTTGCTTTGGGGCAGCTGCTGTGACTCCAGCCCTGGCTCTTGCCAGCTCCTCTCTGGATGTCTACCCTCAGTAAGGCATCCAGCGGGGCTGGCACAGCCCCTCCACAGCACAGACGCATCCCTGCAACCACCCTAGGGATGCAGGTGGCGATGCTGAGTTCTGGGCAAGCCTCCAGGCAGAGGACGGTGCCCAGGAGTGAAGGGACCTGGAATCAAGCCTGTTTGTGGACAC
Source organism: Psilopogon haemacephalus (assembly GCA_013396835.1). Classification (NCBI taxonomy): domain Eukaryota; kingdom Metazoa; phylum Chordata; class Aves; order Piciformes; family Megalaimidae; genus Psilopogon; species Psilopogon haemacephalus. The sequence goes on along the minus strand of VWZI01015955.1, from coordinate 468,940 downwards.
GTGTGTGGGAGAGGCCTGTGCTCAGCAGGACAGCAGCAGCTGCTCTGTGGTGTGTCCCAGCAAGGCTGGCTGGGATGCTGGGATCCTCAGCCAGATGCGTTCCAGCATGAGTCAGGACATGAGATGGTCCCATTCAGGTCTGAGGAAGCCATGAAACTCCGAGACACAGCACACCCCAAACCTTTCTCTTCTAACATTTGTCTTTCCTTGCCCCACTCCCTTCCCTTCCTGTCCTTGCCAAGAAGTCTGCCTTTTCCCTCAGCCCAAAAGCCTTTCCCAGTGTGTCCCAGCGTGTCAGCCTCTGCCGGTACAGGCTGCTTTGGCTGTGGTACCAGCTGGTCCGTCTTGACCTACCCTTGTTTCCCAGAAGGATTTTAATTCCCTCTTCTCTCACAACCCCTTTTCTATCCAGAAAGGCAAACTGGGAGTGCAAGAACAGGTAATGGGTAGCAGCCTAGCTGCCAGATGCTTGCCTGCACTATACTGAGTGTGGCACGTGGTGTTTTGGAGGGGATGCTTCTGCCCTCCAGATGTGGGGTTTGGTGCTGGGGAAAGGTGGTGGGAGGTGCCCACATAGCTCTGCTTTTCCATCCTGGCACATAGCTCATTGTGCACCCTTAAAACTTTCCTTTGGGCTGTTGGAAGAGCACTCCAGGAATACAAATCACATACATTTCTTCCTGGTTTTTATTCCTTTTAAAGAAGGCATTAGGGAGAAGTGAGTCACTCCTGGCAGCCCCTGAGCAGCTGAGCTGAGCACCCCCACTGGGAGTGTACCCACGGTCAGCTCGAGCTCCTGTGCATGTGGGGACACCACTTGGCCTCTAGTGAAGTTCAGGCCAGCCTGGTTTTACTGCTGTGCATTCCTGCCTTTCCCAGTCTATCTCCTGCTGGATGAACTTCGCTGAATAGCATAGAATTCCTGGATCCTCAGCAGGGGATGCTCTGAGCCATCACACTCTCTTTTGCCTTAGCAACGAATCTGAGACTGTCCCGTTCTGCCTGGGGAAAAATCCCTGTCACTGTTTGGTGACCTCAAGGGAGAGTAGTGAGGCTCATCCCTCTGGGGTTTTGCTGGACAGACAGGTGCAGGGCAGTGGAGCTTGTGCCAGATGCCTCCTCCTCCCATTCCACTTTGGGGCCCCTCTGGGTTTTTACCACTAACAAGTACCCAAGCACCAAACCTCTGCAGCGCTGGCCAGGGCTCCCAGGGACACAGCCTAGATTTGGGTTTGCTGTGGCCCCTGGTCTCTCTCCCAGCTGAAGTGAGGGTCTGCTTGCTTCTCTCATCCCAGCATCCTCCTCTCTCATGATGGGGTTTGGTGCCCAGTGTCAGAGCAGTGGTTTCAGCTCCCCCCCGCCTTGGAGATGGGAGCGGCTCTGGTGGGCATCATCACCTGTCAGGTGGCTCCTGACTATACCACACCCTAAAGCCTTTCTGCAGTGCCAATGGACAGAATCCGTGAGGTGCACAGGGACCTCCCGAGTCCGCTCCATGCCGAGCAAGAGCCTGGTCACCATGCTGCAAGCAATGGTCGGTGGTAGATGCCTTCTCACTCCTTCCAGGGATGGGCTGTGTCAGAGCAGGCAGCTCTCGCTCAGCCCCCAGCATTTGACGCCAAGGAAGTGGCATTGAAATCCTCCAAACTTCTACTTCTGTTGCATGTGGCAGCTGGGAGAGGAACAGCCACCCACAGCAGTTGCTACCAAGCCCTGACACCTGGAGCCTCTGCACTGGTGGGGCCTCCCCCGACAGGTGCCCGTCGGCTTCTGCTGCACCGTTTGGGTCCCTTCCAAATCCTGGATTGCTTCATCGCAGCTTCGCTAGAAAGAGCCATGCAGGGAGTTTTAAGCCATAACACGTAAATGAGGAGAGAGCAGCAGGGTCAATTTCTTTCCTTCCCTACTATCTGCCCCGTGTGCAATTTCAGCAGCAAAAAAAAAAATTAAAAAAAAAAAAAATTAAGCCACAGAAGAGGCTTTTCCCCATCCCTTTCTGGAGCGTGTTGGGAGCCAGAGGCAGCCTGTCCTCCTGGTAGGAGGTGAATTAGTCTGTGGTATAAATCTGCATGCATCATTTTGTGGAAGGTGGTGTTGCATCGTGGTCCCAAGTTCAGTGGAGCCGTAGTTGTGGTGTTGGAGATGGGAATCCATTCTTTTCAGAGGGGTGTCCATGCACAGTGACCCTTTGGCCCCTCCATCCCCTCCCCCTTGCTGAAAGCCCTCTGTTTTGCTCCAGGGGGATGCTTCCAAGTCTGATTCCGAGGGGGATCTCTTTCCTCGCACTCTGGATGAGGAGGGAGGACTCAAGAAGAACTCGCCGAACCCAGTCTGTGAGTAGCAGCCCTGGCAGGATGTGCCCTCCCACAGAAACTTTGCTGTAGCTTTTGTCCTGCTTCAAATGTGTTGACAGTCCTTCAACAGATGAGTGAAGGATTTAGGAGGAGATGAAGTAGTAGGCCAGGTTAGCTTGTTAGTGATTTTTTTTTTTTTCCTTCCTGATGGCTACCACCATGCAGAGCAGAGAGAAGATGGAGGGACTTAGGGGTGCTGGTGGATGAGAAGCTCAACATGAGCCAGCAGTGTGCACTTGCAGCCCACAGAGCCAACCAGGTCTTGGGCTGCATCAAGAGAAGTGTGGCCAGCAGGGCAAGGGAGGTGATTCTCCCCCCTCTACTCCACTCTGATGAGACCTCACCTGAAGGACTGCATCCAGCTTTGAAGCTCCTGTTTCAAGAAGGATATGGATGTGTCCAGAGAAGGGCCAAGAGGATAATCAGAAGGCTGAAGCTCCTCTCCTATGGAGATAGACTGAAAAAAATGGGGTTGTTCAGTCTGGAGAAGAGAAGGCTCTGAGAAGAGCTTGTTATTGCCTTCCATTATCTGAAGGGGACTACAGGAAGGCTGGGGAGGGACTTTCCAGGGTGTCAGGTAGCAATAGGACTGGGGGGAATGGAGCAAAGCTAGAAGTGGGTAGATTCAGATTGGATGTTATGAAGAAATTCTCCATCATGGGGGTGGTGGGCCAGTGGAGCAGGTTGCCCACAGAGGTGGTGGAAACTTCATACCTGGAGGTGTTTAAGGCCAGGCTGGATGTGGCTCTGGGCAACCTGCTTTAGTGTGAAGTGTCCCTGTCCATGGTGGAGGGGTTGGAGCTGGATGATCCTTGAGGTCCCTTTCAGCACTGACAGTTCTATGATCTATGATCACTGAAACCTCTCCCGGGGACAATGTGTCCCAAAGGGAACAGCTCTGCTGGAAAGGACAGGATAGCCCTAGCTGTGGCAGGGTCAGCTGAGGCATGGCTTGGGATCAGGTCACAGGATACAGACAGAGGCAGATGTGATGGCATTTGGGCCACAGTCTCTCTGCTGAGCCAAAGGTCTGGACATTGGAGGTCTCTTGATGGGCATGGGTAGAGGAGCCATGGGAAAGAAAGGCAACAGGGAACTGACATGGGCAAGGAGATTTGAAGAATTGGAGCCTGGTAGGTGTTGGTGGGAGGGTTGAAGGGCAGCAGATGACAGCCTGCAGCTGTTCCCCTCTATCGTTGGCAACTGCTCCCACTGGTACCTGGGATCATTCCTTCTTTATGTCCCCCTGCTCCTCTGCCAGGCTGTATGATGGGCTCTCAGCTCTTTAGAATCATAGAATCAGTCAGGGTTGGAAGGGACCAAAAGGATCAGCCAGTTCCAACCCCCCTGCCATTCCCAGGGACACCCTACCCTAGATCAGGCTGCCCACAGCCTCTGCCAGCCTGCCCTTAAACACCTCCAGGGAAGTGGCCCCAGCCACCTACCCTGGGCAACCCATTCCAGGCTCTCACCACTCTCATGCTCAACAACTTCCTCCCCAGACCAACATCCAGCCTGCCCTTAAACACCTCCAGGGAAGTGGCCTCAGCCACCTCCATGAGCAACCTATTCCAGGCTCTCACCACTCTCATGCTCAACAACTTCCTCCTCACATCCAATCTGAATCTCCCCACCTCCAGCTTTGCTCCATCCTCCCTAGTCCTGTCACTCCCTGACACCCTAAAAAGTCCCTCCCCAACTTTTCTGTAGGCTCCCTTCAGATCCTGGAATGTCACCTCAGGATAAGGTCACCCTTATAAGGGATAAGGCTTTCTGGCCCCCATCCTCCTGATGCTTGAAGGGGACCCATCCCTGCACATGCTCTTTGCCTGCCCAAGAGCAGGTTGTCGATGCTCCCCTTGCGGTGGGACACCTAACGCCCACCTGTGTCTTGTAGTGATGGCCCTGAGCGACCACCCGGAGCTGAAGAAGAGGCTGACCCCACCGCTCATCATCCACACGGCTGCCACGCCGATGCCCATGCCCAAGAGCTCCATGTTTGGAGACGTGGCACAGGGCTTCGAGTCGCGCCGGGGCAGCAGCATCTCCGCGGACCCTGCCGCCTACGAGCTCAAGTCCCCGGTACTCGCCTCACCCCCTCCCGCCGCTGGCCTTGCGGGGCTGTCCGGGCGCAGCCTGGCCCGGGGCGGGTGGCCCGGGGGTGATGCTCTGCCTGTCCCTGTCCTTCCCGCAGCCCAGCGCCCGCAGCTCCCCGCACAGCCCCTGGCGCGCCGGCAGCAGCCGGACCAGTCGCCGCTCCAGCTGGAACAGCATCGGCCGCGCCCCCAGCCTCAAGCGCCGGGGCCAGAGCGGCGAGCGCAGGTCCCTGCTCTCCGGGGAGGGCAAAGAGAGCTCGGAGGAAGGGGAGAGCTCGGACGAAGAGCGCTCCAGCCGGGCCGGCAGCTTCAATGGCTCCTTGCCCCGTCGCAATGAGTCGCTGGAAACAAAAAGCTCCTTTGACCTCCAGGACACCCTGCAGGTGCCTTCCCTTTACCGGACCAGCAGCATGCACAGCAGCCGAGCCTCCGCCTCCGAGCACCAAGACTGCAACGGGAAGACTTCTCCGGGTCTGCTGCTGCACCAGCTCCACCTGGATGACCCCCGACAGGACTGTGATGACGGCGATGATGAAGGCAACCTGGTAAGGAAACGCCAAGCGATCGCTTTGGGCTTTTTTTCTCTTGTCAAAGCAATTTTTGTGCCTGTGACAGGAGTGCAGGGCAGGGTGCAAAGCAGATTGGAGGGACTTGGTCTCAACATCACCGTGAAACCTGACTGGGAGTCGCCCAGAAGAGCACCACAATGTCTCTGGGCTGTGAGTGCCATCAGAAATGGGGATGGCATCGTGTTGAGTGTTTCACTGAAGTGTTGGATGGTTCATGATGGTAAAACTCCCCAGGTTTACTAAAAGACTGTCTTTGTATATGTTTTCCTGGTCTATTTCTGTCCTGTTTTATAAAAGCAACTCTACCTAGTCCATAGCCATGATTCAGATTTGTTCCCCCATACAAAGCAGCAGACAATTTCTGTTGACACCAACAGGCACAGGAAGGGCAGGGTTTGGCTCCCCACCCCCATTAGGCCCTTAGGTGATTTCAAAGGTTTGCATTCATGTGCAAGGTTTAGTGTGCACTTGCAGCTCAGAAAGCCAACCAGATCCTAGGCTGCAGCAGGCACAGTGTGGCCAGCAGAGCCAGGGAGGTGATTCTCCCCCTCCACTCTGCCCTGGCAAGACCCCATCTGGAGTAGTGCATCCAGTTCTGGAGCCCCTGGGACAAGAGGGATGTGGAGATGCTGGAGGTGTGCAGAGAAGGGCCCCGAGGATGCTCAGAGGGCTGCAGCAGCTCTGCTGTGAGCACAGCCTGAAAGAGTTGGGGCTGTGCAGGCTGGAGCAGAGGAGGCTCCCAGGGGACCTTCTGGTGGCCTTCCAGGATCTGAAGGGGGCTACAAAAAAGCTGCGGAGGGACTTTGGAGGCTGTCAGGGAGTGACAAGACTTGAGGGGAATGGAGCAAAGCTGAAGGTGGGGAGATTCAGATTGGAGGTGAGGAGGAAGTTGTTGAGCATGAGAGTGGTGAGAGGCTGGAATGGGTTGCCCCTGCAGGGAGGTGTTTGGGGCCAGCTCCCTGGAGGTGTTTTTGGCCAGGCTGGCAGAGGCTGTGGGCAGCCTGCTCTAGGGTAGGGTGTCCCTGGGCATGGCAGGGGGGTTGGAACTGGCTGATCCTTGTGGTCCCTTCCAACCTTGACTGATGATACGATTCCCACGTGAAGGAGCACTAGGCCAAGAAACGTTTCTCTTTCACAGCCCTGGAAAGTGCCATTTAGGAAGTATTAGGAACTTGGCTGCTTACCCAGGGTTTTTTTGCATGGCTGGCAGAATGGGGCATGAGCTGGCAGCAGAATGGTTGTGGGGACCTCCCCTTTGGGATGTTTCCAGGCCCATACTGGGGAAGTTTGAGGTGTTCCTAGGTTACTTCTTTGCTTCACTTTAACTTGTCCTCAGGCTTAAAACTGACAATCCAAGATGTAACTCCCCAGGGCCAACTCAGTGTCTGCTGATGGGTCTGGGGCAGAGGCAAGTGATGGTGAGCAGGCTGGTACCGAGAGCAGGAAGGCTGCAGTTTGTGGACGTTATTTTACTGTAGTTTGTTGAATGGAAATGGAATTTAGAGCATGCAGAGGGGTGTGAAAGGCAGCAGTGACTCCAGAGAGGGAACAGGAGGAGCAGTTAAGTGCTGACAGAATGGAGTCACTCAGCTGTGACTCGTCATTATCCCATTACATCTCCAGCATGGATCCTCAGCCTGGGATTCTTACTGATTGTCTTAACCTGTTTCTTTAAAATGAGATTTTAAAGAAAAGGAGCAGTAATTATTTTGAGGAAAGCACCATTAAAAGTGATCGGGAGACCATCTCCTTTATTGCTAGCTGGGGGTTGGTTTTTATGCCCCAAGATCTGCTGAGCCAAACATCCTGCCATTCCTTTCCTTTCCCTCACCAGAGCAGAGGCCAGCTGCCCTCCTTGTGCTGGGCATGATATCATGGGGCATGTCCCTGCTCTCCTGTGGTGCAATGGGACGAGTCCCTGCTCCCCTGTGCCCCCTTCCCCCCCAGCCCTACAGCTCCAGCCAGCACTGGTCCCTGTTCCTCATCTTCATTGGGGTGGATGATATCAGCATAAACCAAACATCCTCTGTGTGCTGAGGCCAGGCCATCCAGGGCTAGACCACAGGTCCCCCAGTCTACTCCCATGGACTGGTCAGAAGTAAATGCCTGGGGAAAAAGAAAAGAAACAGGCAAGAGAGAGTAAATCAGTCATGGCCCAGCTCATGCCATACCCACACCTGGGACATCTGCAGCTGGCTGTTGCCTTTTCTCTGTGCGGTTGAATTTGTCTGCACTGCAAATCACTAAACCAGATGGGCTGAAAAATGTTGCTTAGATTAGGGAGATGAGTCGCCAGGTTGCAGAGCTTCCCTTTGTGATTCCCTCCTGATGTCTCGGGGTGTGCTTTGCCCCTAACTTAGCCTTGACATAAGTGAGAAAGAAAGGTTTGGGTTTGGTTTGGGGTTTTGAGTTTTGTTTGGGTTGGTTTTTTTTTTTTTTTTTGTTTTGTTTTGTTTTTTGTTTTTTTTTTTATGGGAAAAAACAAATCTGAAACTGCCCCACCAAGAAAAGAAGAAAGAACTCAGCTGATCCCCAGATCAAAGCCATCTTAAACAGCCCCTTCTGCAGCAAAGCTTCCCAGCCCTCCTTGCTGCCTGGTTTTGATTGCTGCTGTGCAGAAGTAAAAGGAAATGCAAAGGCTCTGTGTAGATCTCCCCAGCTCCTGTTAATGTTAGTGCTTCTCCCCTGCCTTCAGTGAGGCTATTCTGAATTTACATCCCTGCCAGGGGCTGGAATCAGGCTTCTGGTAGTGTAAAATCAGAGGACTGAAATCCGTTCTTCATTGAAGGAAGGCAGACAAGGAGAAACTTGATGGAGATTTGCTGCCTGGGTAGGTTCTCGTGGCTGTGGCTGAGATCAGAGATCTGCTGCAAGGCCTTTGTTGTTCACATCTGTGGATGCTGGGTGCTGCTGGGTGCTTCCCTACCCAAACTGTGGTGTGCTCAAAGCAGAAAGTGAGAGGAAAAATGGAATTTGGAACCAAATGGGTCCCCTCCTCCTCAAAGCCTCACTGCATGTGGCAATCGTAGCTCCTTTCCCCACTGCCTGTTGCCATTTTTTTTTCTTGTGGTGTGCAGTCCATCTGTCCCCAGACCCTCTCAGCCTGCCCCTGCTGCATAGAGAAACTAAATAATCGGGTCCCGAGTGCCTCTGTGCAGCTTCCAGCTTGCCTGGAGGTCTGCTGCTGCTTGTAGAATGTTTTTCAGCAGTTTCCCTCCATCCTTGTAATAAATCTTTCATAAATCTCAGCTGCCCCCTTACTCTGAGCAGTGCACCACTCATCTTTTAATGCCAGCAGCCTTTCATCCTGCCTCAGAAGTGCATTAATATTGGAAATTCCTTTAAAAAAAAGGCGGGGGGAGGGTGGCAGGGATGGAGATTGGGGGTTGTGCATTTAGCAGCAGCTCTCCTGGCTGCATACTGGGCGGGCCTGGTTAGCAGGGTAGAGTCAGCATCGCTGCCTGCGAGCGAGCAGCATCACTCTGTGCCCTGCTCCCTGTCTGTCGCGGTAGGGGACTTTGGGTCGTTGTACCCGGAGAGGTTTTGCCTCTGCTATTGGCAGCGGAATTGCAGCGTAGTTTTCCTCTCTCCTCCCACACTTTCATTCATCCCATCCAGGTGTGCCGCAGGAACAAACAAATGTGATTTCCCACCCCCCTAAAACCGCTCCATCGTTTGAACACAATGGGGCCTGAGCAGCAATCAGCTCGATTGTGAGCGGCGATGATGAGTGTCTGGACCTCGCCGAGGAAGCGTGCGAGGGGACCCAGGCTGGGAATGCTTGGGGTTTGTTTCACAAATATCTTACATTTGGCTCAAATTAACCCAGCTGCTCGGTTCCGCTGGTGGAAACCTGGAGTAATTCCGCCGACTTCGGATTTCTGCGGATGCAACTCGGCTCCGTGCGGAGCAGCCCAGGCTGCTGAACTCTCCCCGCTGAGCCTCGGTGCTCACCCCTTAACTCTGGCATGCTGAGCACAGAGACAGGCTGGAGGATGGCTTTTTTTTTTTTTTTTTTTTTTTTTTTTTCTTTTTTTGCCTTTTGTTAGCTGATTTAGCCCATGAGCTGCAAGCTGCAACAATTAGCCAAGCACCAAAATATCTTTGGCATTAAAATCGGAGAAAAAGGGACGTAAAGAAGCGTTCTGTGCTGCTGATGCATTGGCATTCGCTGCAAATCCCCGCGGTAAATATCAGAACCGCTTTGCAGAAAAGAGACACTTCTGGAAACCTTCCAGCTAGCAGAGCTGGACCAAGCCTCAGCCATTAACTCTGTGTCCAGAGGCTGGGGTAGACATCAGAGCCTTCACTACAACTTTGAGTGGACGCTTGATTTTTCTCCGTTTCTTTACCTTAGTTAAATCTATGGGTAATTAAACTAATGAGGCTGCTTGAAGGGCAGCGCAGCCCCATGGCTGCACGATCTGTTGATTGCAGCTTAGAGGCAAGGGAGCAGCTCCAACTCCTTGCCGTGGAAAAGGGAAGTGAAGCAGCCAAGACGTGGCCGAAAGTTAGCGGCGTGGTATGGGCTGTACTTGGGTAGAGGGGGGAGGGAAGGTGCTGAAGGAGAGGAGCAGAAGGATCCAGCACTTTGTTGGTTGCTTTGGTAAGGTGGTTTTCAATTTCTGAAGGGCTGAGCTCATCGCAGAGTGCTTTCATTAAGAGGACACTACAGTGGCTGCTCCCCATTGCTAATGAGGCCCCTGGCTGCGTGTGTGCTGGAAACGAAGGCACTTCCTCATTCCACTCCATTACCCAGACAGATCCCAGTTTACTGCCCGGAGTACCTCCAGTTGCTAGCAGTTTGGCTCCGAACAAATCCCCCCCTCCCTGTTTCCAGGCTGCAATAACCCAGCGTGTCTCAGAGCCCGGGGCCAGGTGCTGCTGAAGCAGGAGCAGCAATCCCTGTGCTGCGCTTTGCAACTCCTGTGCTGAACGTGGGCAGAGAAAAGCTTCCAAGGGCCCATGCAGCCATGTGCCAGGCAGTGGTGGGGAATGAAAGCAAGGAGAGGCTCCTGCTGACGTGCAGCCCAAAGCATTGAGGTGCATTGCACACATTGCTCTCTGCATTCGCCTCCCTGTCAAGAAGGGCTGGGAAAGCCTCCAGCATGGTTGGTGAGATGTTTGCCTGACTTCTGCTGCTCGTCCATGCTCGAGGCACTAGCGCTGCAATGCCAATTGGATTAAAGATCCTGACCTCCCTTTCAGAGAGCTATGGATGAGAAGGCGATAAACCTAATCCAGAGGCTGCTGCAGCTGGGATAAGGCTTCCCCATCCACATCCAATTTTCTGTGTCTTCAGCTGACCCGTTGGCCAAGGCTTTAGCAATCTGCCCCCCTGGCCTTAAACGACCTTGCAGACGGTCTAAACCACGAGTGTGTGTGGCTGAGGAGGGTGCTGTGCTTCCCAGTAGGAATTAATTTGCTGGAGTCGGGTAGCTGGTGCTCATGCAGGTCAGGCTGGCCACGATGTTCCCTGCCGGCTTTATAATCTCCCATCTAATCTCTCTATGCTGAATGAGAGGCAGATGCTCCCCATTGCATTTCTGGACCAAATGATTTCCTCAGCTTTCCATGGATGCATGGACACAGGACTTGGCCCGGCAAGCAGGAGGAATCCTTCTCTCTGCTTCCTTTTATACCATCTGACATAAGCATTCTATATTCTTTTTAAAAGAGCCCACCCGAGCACCAAAAAAAACCCTAAAATTCTGCCCCCC
>VWZI01015955.1:426665-458111 GCA_013396835.1 Psilopogon haemacephalus | reverse complement strand
CCAAAGCATAACAGATTCAGGCAAGTGCCTGATATGTATCTGGAGGTGCTGAAGCTGATCAGAGCAGGTTTCCAAGTGTCTGTTTTATTTACCATGCCTGTCCTCTTGCTGGGCATGTGCCAGATGCAGTCACTAGGCAGGGGAAGAAGCAAAACCAAACCCTGCGAGCCCACAGGGCTGGCACAGCCCTCGCCCGGCTGCCAGAGCTCCTTCCATTGCCCAATGGACTCTGTTTTCAGGGAGGGAAAGCTGCTCAGAGTCTCTGCCCCTTCTGTCGGCTGTTCTGAGGTATTGTTTGGTAACAGCTCTCTCTATTTCCCTCCCGGTGCCTTTCTGTTTGCCTCCTAGAGCAAAGGAGCCCGTCTGAAGGCCTGGGTGTGGGCACGGCTGCCTGCCTGCTGCAGAGAGAAGGACTCCTGGTCCATCTACATCTTTGCCCCACACTCCAGGTAAGGCAGCTGTGCTCTTGGAGTGGCAGGGTGCTGGACAGGGGGACCCTCGTTGAACCCTCGTTGCCTTAACTCACCCTGCCTGCCCATCCCAGATGGGTGTCAGTTCACAGAACTCTCAACCCAGCTCCAGCCCAGCAAAATGCTGCTGGCTGCAGAGAGCTGCTCTGAGGTGGGCATGGCCCTGGCATAGGAGTGAACAGCAGAGACTTACAGCATAGGGCATGGCTGCAGCTTCATCAGGTTCATTGTTTGCCTTGTCAGTGGTACCAGAGCTCAGCAAGGCTCTCGTTCAATGGGGTGTGGGAAGCTTGGAGCAAAGGAGAGAGGTGCTGCATTAAGCAGAGTTTGAATTTGTCCCTGCTGCACACTTAGAGCACAGCAAAGGATGCTCCTTGACCTCTTGCCTTCCAGTGTCTGAAGGGGGCCTACAGAAAAGCTGGGGAGGGACTTTTTAGGCTCTCAGGTAGTGACAGGACTAGGGGGAATGGAGCAAAGCTGGAGGTGGGGAGATTCTGATTGGATGTGAGGAGGAAGTTCTTCACCATGAGAGTGGTGAGGCCCTGGAATGGGTTGCCCAGGGTAGGTAGTTAGGGCCAGATCCCTGGAGGCGTTTTTGGCCAGGCTGGCAGAGGCTGTGGGCAGCCTGCTCTAGGGTAGGGTGTACCTGGGCATGGCAGGGGGGTTGGAACTGGCTGATCCTTGTGGTCCCTTCCAACCCTGACTGATTCTATGATTCTAAACATGCCTCTCAGCCTGGGCTTCTCTGCCCTCCTTCTTGAAGGGCAACCTTCTTCTCCCAACAACCCTCTCCTTGCCTGCAGGTCCCCAGCTCTGCCCTTCCCAAAGGCCAGCCACATCCAGGACCATTTGGGCTCTGTGCTCTCCTACAAGTTGCTCTGGCTGTGCACCCAGGCTCAGCAAGGGCTTCCCTCCTGTGCTGGAGCTGGTGGGCCCTGGGTAGCCTTGGAGTTCATTCATACAAAGATTAGAGAGATTTTCAGAAACAGAGTCTGGGACATGTAATTCTGTATTATAAACCCTGGGTCAGTGTACAGCCATCTGTCACATATAAGTAGCTTCTGTCCCTCTGGTCCATGTGCTCCCAACCCTTGCAGGCTTGCTGGGGCTATTTCTGCCTTCCTCTCTGAGCTAAACCTGAGCGCTACAGAGTGGGCAGGGGCCCGAATCCCAGCCTGACCACGTGTCCAAGCTGTAGAGACAACTGCTCCATTTCAAGTGACCCAAAGGCCCTCGTGAACATGACCAGGGCTGGAAACTTGTGGCTTAATTCTGCAGCTTGGGTCCTTTTCTATTGATGCCCATCTCTGCCAGGGAGGAGGCTGAGAGATGGTAGCTCCTCTGCCCCAACGGAGCGCTGGGCTCCCCTGCCATGCCTCGAGCTGCTCCTCTTCTCCCCAGCCAGCTGAGCGTTTACCAGCCTCCTGTCTCCTCGCTCATTCTTCCTCTTTCTCAGCAGATTCCGACTGATGTGCAACAAAATCATCACGCACAAGATGTTCGATCATGTCGTCCTGGTGATCATTTTCCTCAACTGCATCACCATCGCCATGGAGCGGCCCAAAATTGAGCCTCACAGTGCTGTGAGTTTCTGAGGCTAACTGCGTCCCATGCTCCTCCTGGAGCCAGCATCTGTGGCTTGGACTCTGCTGCTGTGCACTTGGTCTTCTCTTCTCTTCTCTTCTCTTCTCTTCTCTTCTCTTCTCTTCTCTTCTCTTCTCTTCTCTTCTCTTCTCTTCTCTTCTCTTCTCTTCTCTTCTCTTTTTTATTTTTTTTTTTTAATGGGAAGCTGCCAACATCCCCTGCATGTCCTTTGAATTAGGGACAGCAGCTCCCCTGGTGCTCACCCAGCATCCTTTCCCAGTGCAAGAGCAGACCTCATGTCCTGCACTGCGTCCAATCTCTCGTTTCTGCGAGTGCCATCAAGGTTTCAGCACATGACACAAGCATGACATCTGTCTCAGTTTCCTTCTCTGATCAACCTTCAAACGCTTTCTCCTCTCTCAACACAATGTTTGTTTCTTCCATCTGTTCTCCACGGGCTCGTCTGTGTGGTGCGAAAGGGAAAGGAGGAAACTGCTCATTTCCTTTCTCCTCTCTCCTTTGTGTACCAGCTTTGTTGTGACACGAGGAAGCCTGAATCGATGCATGCTCTGCAATGCCATCTCCTCTATCCATTTTGTTTTAATTGCCCCCGCAAAGATTTCTCAAACCAGGCCCCTCGGAGCACCAGCATCCATCCATCCATCCATCCATCCAAGGGGCATAATCATTCTCCTGCTCTTTTATTCTGGCAGGGGTTGTGTCTGAGGCTGGGCTCTTGCTGATGGATTGCAGAACATTGCTCATATCTCAATCTTTTCAATTTCTGTCATGCTGATGGGGGTGTGTAAGGCTGCTCATTTTTGTGGATCTTCCATGTAAGACCTTAGAAGTGGAGTCTGGGCTGCTCTGTGCCTATTTTAAGCTTCCCCTAGTCTTCCTCATTGTAACAGCTTGCCCAGCAGTCTCCTCCCAGATGAATTTATTTTCCTTTGGCTATCACACAGGTGTGATGCACCAGCTCACAGCTGCAGAGGAGAGTGGGGCTCCCTACCAGCTGGTCTAGCAGGAAGACATTACCCTGCTCTTCCTGAAATGGGGCACCTGAGCCTGTCCCTTGAAATATCAAAGCTTCTTTTTGAGCCCCTTGCTGTGTCCCCTGAGAGTCAGCATTCTCCAAGGCTGGCTCTGAAAGGAAGCCATTGCACAGTGGTGGAGGGAATGGGTGATGTGCCTGGGTCAGAGGAGCCCACAGTGCTCTGAGTGTGGACAGAGTGAGCTGTGGTGTCCCCAAGGGCGGGCAGAGTGCAGAGAAGAAAGGGAGCAGGGACTGGTGTGAGGTTCATCAGCATCAGGTTAAAACCAAGGGAACCAAAATGGGTCACCTAAGGCTGAAGCTGAGCTGGACCCAGGTCTGGAAAGGAGAAGGGGGATGATGGGTGGTGAGGCAGGGAGCTGAGGAGCACAGGCCCTGCCCATGTTGATGGAGCCCTCATTTGGAAACAGTCTGAGTTAGTTTAGCTTGACTTGTTTAAAATAATTGTACTTTGCTTCCCTGAGCTGGAGACATTCTAGCTGCTTTAAGCAAGGTCCCTTTTCCTGCCCTGATGGGGATGGGGTTGCTGTTGGTAGCCAGGGCATGCTACCCATGGCAACGTGTACAGAGTGGGCTAGGGAGAGGTGACCCTTCCCAACAGTAAGGAATGCCACATCTTCAGCCTCTCCTCCATCCTACTGCTGCCTCACCTCCAGCCCTATGAGCAGGTCTTTTTTCTCTTTCTCCTGCACTCTGCCTGCCCCTCTCCAGCAGCCTTTTGTGTGGTGGCTGCTAATGGGCAGAAACGGTTCCTATTGCAGCTCAGGCAATCACTGTGCAGGTTTAGGACCTAATTAATTATGGAGCCGGTATGGAAATGAGCTGCTCTGTGGGTCCTGAGTCACTTTCAGTAAATCATGATCTGGCAAGCAAGAGAGTTGCCAAGGTGTTTTGTCTTGCTTAAACTGCATCTCGTTTTGAGTGAGAGATCTGCATCTCTCACAGGGGCTGCTCTGGAGGGAGGGCAGAAATAAATCCAGGATTGTCATCAGCAGAGCTGGGGCTGGCTCCGTTGTACACACACAAGCACACACATCATCTCCAGCCTCCACCTTCTGCTGCACAATTTTGGTGCAGGCAGGCAGAGATTGTTCATGGATTAGGGAAAACTGTAATTTATTTAATGATCATCATTAAAAGGAGAGGGTTCTGCTAACTACAGATAGGGAAGGAGTCCAGGGTCTCATCTGTAATTGCTGGCAGCTCTCGTGGAGCGGTGGCAGTGAGCACAGCATGGTCGGGTGGACAGCACAGGGGACGGGGACATGAGGCGCTTGGGCTTCACGCCCGGGCCCAGCTTGTGGCTTTGGGCAAGTGACTCAACCTCTGGGCACAGGTCTCTTCTGGCTTGGCTGGCTTTGGTGGAGATGTGACAACTCATACCAGGAGCACCTTGTGCTCACAGCTCAGCATTAATTTGGGGGGGGAACTGGGAGCTCAGGGATGTCTGCAGCATGCCGGGGTGGCCAGGGGCAGGGAGAGGGCTGTCTGATGTGCTGTGTTCCTGCTGAGAGAGGTGGATCTGGGGCAGATGGGAGGCTGGGGACAGATGGTGGCATGGAGACCAGAGGATAGGCTTTAGGGGCAGATGGAGAGGCTCGGGGGCAAATATTGGGGGGCAGATGCCTGCCCCTGTCCATGGTGCTGATTGTATCTGGCTCCAAATATTTGTCCACCTCTTGGGATTTTCCTCTCTTTGTGAGCAACCAGCCCGGGCCTGGTTTCAGCACAGAAGCTGGAGCACAGTTAGCAGCCACCCAGATGTGCACTGGGAGCTGCACAGCTGCAGGGAGCAGGCCACAAACTTTGTCTCTCTTTTTCTGTTATGTAGGAGCGGATTTTCCTAACGCTCTCCAACTACATCTTCACGGTGATCTTCCTGACCGAGATGACAGTTAAGGTAACTGGAGCTGGTGTGGGCCCCTGCCTGTGTTCTGTTAGTGGGATGTTGTTAGAGTGGGCTGGCAACGCTGCTAGATCTACCAGTTCTGGGCAAGGTTCTCCTGAATCTCATCCAGATGCCCATTCCAGGCCTTATTCTGAGCACGCCTTGCACCAGAACAATTTCTCTGATGCTCGTGATTCACACCATTGTATGAGCAGTGGAATCCTTCAGTTCAGCCCTTCCCTATTCAGCAAAGCTCTTGAGCACACTCTTAACTCCAGTCCCATTGTCTTCCACAACCAATTGTCCCCAGCAGTCTAAGCAGCTTCCTGCTTTCCTGAGGAGGGGAAGCTGAAGCACATTGAAATGCTTGGCTGGATTTGAGGCAAGAGGCTCAGAAGCCTATTGCTGTGAATCTCTGTCATGTAATTCATGAGCCAACCTCATGAGGTTCAGCAAGACCACATGCAAGGTCCTGCATCTGGGTTGAGGCAATCCCAAGCACAAATCCAGGCTAGGCAGGGAGTGGCTGGAGAGGAGCCCTGAGGAGAGGGACTTGGGGGTGCTGGTGGATGAGAAGCTCAGCATGAGGCAGCAGTGTGGACTTGCAGCCCAGAAAGCCAAGCAGGTCCTGGGCTGCATCAGGAGCAGTGTGGCCAGCAGGGCAAGGGAGGGGATTCTCCCCCTCTATTCTGATCTGCTGAGACTCCATCTGGAGTACTGTATCCAGTTCTGGAGCCCTTGGGACAAGAAGGATGTGGAGATGCTGGAGGTGTACAGAGAAGGGCCATGAGGATGCTTAGAGGGCTGCAGCAGCTCTGCTGTGAGCACAGCCTGAAAGAGTTGGGGCTGTGTANAAGGGAGGGGATTCTCCCCCTCTATTCTGATCTGCTGAGACTCCATCTGGAGTACTGTATCCAGTTCTGGAGCCCTTGGGACAAGAAGGATGTGGAGATGCTGGAGGTGTACAGAGAAGGGCCATGAGGATGCTTAGAGGGCTGCAGCAGCTCTGCTGTGAGCACAGCCTGAAAGAGTTGGGGCTGTGTAGGCTGGAGAAGAGGAGGCTCCCAGGTGACCTTCTTGTGGCCTTGCCATTTCTAAAGGGGCCTACAAAAAACCTGGGGAGAGACTTTTTAGGCTATGAGGGAGTGGCAGGACTAGGGGGAATGGAGCAAAGCTGGAGGTGGGGAGATTCAGACTGGAAGTGAGGAGGGAGTTTTTGAGCAAGAGAGTGGTGAGAGCCTGGAATGGATTGCCCAGGGAGGTGTTTGGGGCCACATCCCTGGAGATGTTTAGGGCAAGGTTGGATGAGGCTGTGGGCAGCCTGATCTAGGGTAGGGTGTCCCTGTGCATGGCAGTGGGGTTGGAACTGGCTGATCCTTGTGGTCCCTTCCAACCGTGACTGATTCTATGATCATCTCATGGAACAGCTGCTCTTTCCTTGGGAAGGTTTCTCTATTTTCTTTATTTGCCAAGCTTGTAACTGATTGCTTTGGGTCAGCCACTCTGAACCTTTACTCCAGCAGCCAGGAGGAATAAAAAAAGACAGTCCAGCTTTGCAGGGCAGAGCTAGGTGTGATCAGAACCGTTTGTGCAGCTATGTTTAGCTACATGAAAAGAATGACATCAGCTGCAAGGGACAATCTGGGATGTTTCTGCAGAGGTATTTTTACAGCCCTCGCAATAGAACACTTTGCTGATTTGTCTAATTAGGCTTCTATCCCGGGAAGCCACCAGGCTCGCAGGCTGCTATCTGTAAATAATGCCTTCTCAGCAGGATGCTAACTGGAAGAAACATGCTGGATGCCATAGTCACCATTTGTTGCAACTTGGTGTCCGGGCAGGTGGTGGCACTAGGCTTGTGCTTCGGGGAGAAAGCCTACTTGAAAAGCAGCTGGAACGTGCTGGATGGGCTGCTGGTTCTCATCTCTGTCATCGACATCCTGGTCTCGATGGTGTCAGACAGCGGCACGAAGATCCTGGGCATGCTGCGGGTTTTGAGGCTGCTGAGGACCCTGCGGCCCTTGAGGTAAGCAGAGGAGGAGGAGGAGTGCAGGGTGTGTGCCAGAGGGCCAGCAGAGCCTCTCCTGCAAGCAGCAGCACTTGTGCAAGGGAAGGGGTGGGCGAGACAGGGTCGATGCTGTCCCCAGCACTGTGCCCAGCCTCCTGCTGCTCCACAGCCCACCAGTGTCTGCAGGTCCTGCAGAGCCGTGAGGAGCTCTGGGTGCTCACCCTGTTCTGGGACCAGCCCCAGGAGCAGCAGCAAACTGCTCAGTGCCTCTTTGGCTTGTTGAAACACACTTCCCCTGCTATTTGTGTTCTCAGTTGCTCTCTCTAAAGTGCAGCTTAGCAGCAGCTTCTCCCTCTTTCCTTCAGTCAGGCAATGGCTTTCGTAACAAAGGAGGAAATTAGTAGCAGGTGGCAGATAATTTTTAAGGGGGCAGAGACTAAACTGTTGCTTAACCTGGAATGCAAGGAAGCTTTTTTTTTTTTTTCCCCTTCTCAATTCCCCATTAGTTTTGCAGACACATTTGTTTTGAAGATTGCCCAGACAAGATGAATGTTGCTGTCCTGCTGTATCCCCATCTCTGACAGCAGGCAGCATCCTGAACCCCATGTCCCAGGGACAGGCACCCCTGTGACAAGAACCTGCCTCTTCCAAACAGGCATCTCTTTTGTCTTGTATCCCCAGGCAGGAAGGTTCCCTCTATGCCAGGTGCAGTCCATCTTTAATACCCCTGCTGCTGCTCTTGCAGTGCAGTGGTTAATAAACCTTCCTGCTCGAAGCAGCTTTGTGTGCCTGTCATATCTTACTGCTGCTTCCTTTGTAAACTATTTGCTTTGAGTCAGATTTGCCTCTTTCAAGGACAGGAATCCAGGATCCTGCTTCTGACAGAAGATGTTGTTTTACTGCCCCTTTGTGAGTAATAAGCCTAAATAACAATGGCCATGTCTGTGCATGTACCTTCTGAATATTCTTAACAGCTCTGAAAGAGGTTCTGCTAGACTGTGCTGCGGGCATGTTGCGCCTGGTGAGGTTTGGGATGAGAGCTGCTTTTAGCTGTTTGTATCTGGGCAGATAGTAGCACTGCAGGTGTGGTTCAGCTCCCTGGCCCTGTGACCAGACAGGCTTCCTAGGTGGCTCCAATTCAGACTTTTTGCTCTTCATGTGTCCCTTGGCGTCTCCACGTCAGCTGTAATTCCTGGGGGCAGTTTCTGCCTGCTGGCTGGTTGGTGGAGCTGCTCTGCTCCCCTGAGTTGCCTGATTTTTTCTGAACTGTCTTAAGAAAACCTACAAAATAATCTGTCTGGCTCTGGGTAGACAAAGGGCTGAGTTTTCCCTCTCTTGACTGTGGAATGCAAGCTTCTCTTTTGAGGTGGTGTGGCTCAGTCAAATCTAGAGGAAGGGGCTCGGGTTGTGCTGAGCCCTGTTGGACTCACCTGTGTGACCTAGTGGAAGCTCTGTGTGCTTCTTTGTAGATCTGCAGGTCTGCCTGGCCAGGGCATGGGTCTTTTTTTACTGGAGCCTCTCCCTGCAGTCACCTGGGTACAGGAGTATTCTGCAGTTAAGAGATGAATGCACTGAGTGTAGGCTGGAGGAAGAGCTGCCATCTGGAGCATGGGCAGGATTAGGCTCCTCCATTGCTGCTCCTTCCTCTTGGCACTGGCTCTGCTTTCTCAGGAGAGCACGTGAAGGTGTTCACCCAAAAAGCTGCCAGGGAGGGCACCCCCAGGGAGAAGCCAAGCCATGGCCACGTGTGCCACACCAGACTCAAGAGCAGGGACAGCCACTCTGGTCTGAGCAGTGACTTTCCTGGTTGATGGTCTGAAGGGATGGTTCTGGCAAAAGACCTCCCTGGCTCCGTCTGGTTTCCTGCTGCACCAGCAGCCCTGTCCCCCAGCTCAGCCTCTTGCACAGACGCTGGGCACGGCTGCCCTGCGTGCTGGTCACAGGCCTCTGACTGCATGATTGATTATCAGCCTCCAGATTGAACCCAGGAGGATTGGAGCCCAGCTTTCGTGAGCAGAATTCCAAAAATACATTCACAAAGGGGGTGACATTTAAAGATGTTTCCGTGGCCCTCTGATGTTGCAGCCAGCGGAGGGATTGCTTTCACAATAGCATTCCTTCCTAATGTGTTCAACCTGCTGTTGTTGGGATCAAGTGTTGCAGCTTCAGATACAAGAGAAATCAAAACTGGAACTGCATTCAGAATTCCTGTGACGGACTTCAATGCTGTTTCGCTCACTCCCTACGGAGCCTGGGCTGTGGCTTCCAAAAGCGGATGGATAAATTATTCACTTTCCATAGCATCGCAGTATGAAATAGTCCTTTCAGAGACCCTCTCCTCTCCATCATATTATCACCTTTGCTAATTTAAAAAAAAAAAAAAAAAAAGCTGTGTAGAGGAAGGTCTTCGTTAGTGCTGATCTGCTGCTTCATCTGAGGGCTGCTCTTCTTATGAGAGCTCTGAGCAGAGGAGCAGGCTGAACGTTAGCAAATGTGAACCAGCTAGGGTGAGGCTGCCAGTGGGTTTGGAGTGCCTCATGAAGGGGTTTTACAGCATTGGGAATGCTGAGACTGGCAGAAGGAGGAGGAACTCGGGGGGCTAACATTTCATAGAATCATAGAATCAGTCAGGGTTGGAAGGGACCGCAAGGATCAAGCAGTTCCAACCCCCCTGCCATGCCCCGGGACACCCTANCCAACCCCCCTGCCATGCCCAGGGACACCCTACCCTGGAGCAGGCTGCCCACAGCCTCTGCCAGCCTTGCCTTAAACACCTTCAGGGAAGTGACCCCAACCACCTCCCTGGGCAACCCATTCCAGCCTCTCACCACTCTCATGCTCAACAACTTCCTCCTCACATCCAGTCTGAATCTCCTCACCTCCAGCTTTGCTCCATTCCCCCTATTCCTGGCACTACCTGAGAGCCTAAAAGGTCCCTCTCCAGCTTTTTTGTAGCCCCCTTCAGATCCAGGAAGGCCACAATAAGGTCACCTTGAAGCCTCCTGTTCTCCAAACTGCACAGCCCCAACTTTTTCAGTCTGTCCTCATAGGAGAGGTGCTGCAGCCCTCTGAGCATCCTCATGGCCCTTCTGTAGACATGCTCCAACATTTCTTCACACTGACCAAAACCCAGAAAGTCTCATTTCCTTTCCCCATTTGTGATGTTCCTGATGCAGGCTGGAATTGTCCTGGCTGCATCCCTGGTGAGTCTGAGGCCATCAGAGCAGCTGGGTCCTCTGGCAGTAAGCTGCGGGAGCAGTGACTTTACAAGCCTGGGAGCAGCAGGACCTTGGGCAATACCGATGAGGCACAGGGATGATGGAGTACATTCACCTGTTGGAGCTGGCACAGATCATATGTAAATGCTGAGGGTTTCAGGGGTCCTTAGGGAGCTAACAGTCTCTGAAGAGAGTGGCAGGGCTTGCTTTGCACAGCCTTGCCTTGAGGTGGGATCAAGCCCTCAGTCTGAGGCGGCTCCAAGGTTTGAAGGTTTTCACTATCAGGAACTGCCATTTCTCAAAATCTTTTTCAAAGCCTTCTCTCCCTCTGTGGCTGGAAATGGCACTGGTGTGGAGCCGAACTGGTGGCAGCTTTCACCCTTCTGCGTTCTCCTCTGAGGTATTTCCTGGTCAGTTGAAACACTGAAAGCAGCTAAATGCTGCAGTTTCTCAGCTCAGCTCCTGTTTCTCCAGGCACGTGTCTTTGCAAAGTCAGACAAGTAACCTCCTGCTTTCTCTCACTGATGGATACCAAACACTGGCTCACAAGGGAAATCACTCTGTTATTTCCACAGTAGGCTTTCTTAATCAGTGTTGGAGAAAATGATCAACTTTAGGCCCTGGAGACTGAATTTTCTTCCTCCTTCCCCCAAATTTAAGGATGCTCCAGCAGTTCAGGCTGCAGGCCTTTGATTTAGAAGAGCTGACTTTGGCTCCATCCTGTGTGACAGTGGTCAGGATCCCTAAAGGCACCAAAGTGCCTGGTTTCTGTTGGAATCGTGGAGAGGAGTAGCCTGCATGCCTCTGAGAACATGGTCTGCAGTCCTCCTGTGCCTTGGTTTCCCATCTGTAGCTTGAGAGCTGTGGTGTTTCACCCAGCACTGGGTGGGGCATGGTCAGGTCTTGAGGCTATTTGAGGATTCTGAAGAGAAATTCCACTTGGGACTGTCCATGCCAATGCTTGCTTTATGCTCTCAGCCTGTTGGACACCTTCTCTGCTGCCCAGCCTCCTCTGCTGGCCCTGGCTCTCAGCCTCACTCTGGGTACAAAGGGGCAGCAGCCCAGTGGCCCTAGAGAGGAGCTCAACCTGGGCACACCAGCTGGTGTCCATGCTGCCACAGCTCCATGGGCTCCACGCTGTCCCCAGGGACACCTCAGCCTTGAGCAGCCTCTCTCAGCCATCTCACTCCCAGCTCTTTCCCTAAAATGACCTGGATCTGAGCATCAGGGAAGCCAAAGCAGCCAAACCAGGCAGCCACAGCAGCTACCTGGAAGAAACTGCAGCACAAGGAACAGCAACCTCTGCCTTTTGTGTCTCCTTGGAGAGGAAGTGGGATAGATGGTGAGAGGACTTGCACAGCAGAACAGGGAGGGAAGCAGGCAGGGACAAGAAGGTGGTGGCACTTTTGAGTGCCAGGAGTTCAAAGGAGCTGCCAGCAGCACCAAAACACTTCCCTCCCTCTGACCTGAACAGCAGGCAGCAGGTTGTGCCTTGGGCAGGCACAGTTTCTATGGCACCAGGACAAATGGATTTGCAGCAGCAGTGAGATGCTTAATTGTGGCTGGCATGGGGAGGAGGGAGGTGTGCAGCCTGCTCAGATGCCTCTCTCATCCCCCCCAGCTCTTCACCTTCATGACTGGGAGCTTGGAACACCTCATTCATCTTGCTTCTCCAAACCAAGCAGTCCCTGTCCTGTCACCGTGGTGGTGTTCTTGAGAGCAAAGGGACACTTTACCCTTTGTTTTTAACCTGCTTCAGTCTCATGCCCACCTTGCCTTCTCCTGCCTTCCCATGGCAGCTAACCCTGTCACAGAGGTCTGTGTGGTACATCAGATGTCTGTGCTCCTGCAGGTGAAGTTTCACCTGGAGGACACTGCTATAGCTGAGGTGGTACAGTGAGTGTGAAGCAGAGACCAAGGGGTGTGCTCTGCACACAGCAGCACTGCAAGGACATGTACAGAGGAGTTTTGTGATGAGGCTGGTGAGACCCTGGCCTGGGTTTCCCAGGGAGATGGCAGATGCCACATCCCTGGAACCATTCTGGACCAGGTTGGTTTGTACTCTGAGCAACCTGCTCTAGTTGCAGGTGTCCCTGATGACTGCAGGGGGATTGGACTGGAGGAACTTTAAAGGTCCTTTCTATCCATACCAGTCAGTGATTCTACGGTCACTGCTGTGCTGCTCTGTTCCACAGGCTCAGACCAGCCACTCAAGAGCCTTGCCTGGATCTGTGCAGGAGTGGACACAGGGAGGGTCTCTCTTCGCAGTCCTGAACAAGCTACAGGCATGAACATGTGTTTGTGCATGGCCCAGGCAGAGAGGCTGGGTCCTTAGGAAGGTATGATCAAGGCTGGAAACCTAGAGGGCTCTTTGGACCAAATGATAGGAAAAGGAAAATGCCAAGGCTTGGAAATGTTAGAGAGGCTGGTGATGAGAAGATGCTCATCAGCAAGTGGATCCGAAATAGGAAGCAGGTTGGGACTAGCCTCTACATCTCACTTTCCTAGGTCTTCTCCAATTACTTTCCTGGTCTGGCTCCTCATACATGGTCTTCTCCTCCTCCTCCTCCTCCTCTTCTGTCATGCAAAGCTGTGTGTGTAGGCAGAGCCCCCTTTCCCTCACACCCCTCTGAAGTCTCCCAGAACTGCTGCCTCCAGCACCATTTTTTACTTATTTGCCGTTTAAAAAAGAAAAAAATCCCTTATGCTGTTAACTCCACATCTGCTATCTTGACCAGGAGACAGGACTAAGAGCTTTTTTCCTTGCTTGTCCCCACAGAGTTATCAGTCGGGCCCAAGGGCTGAAGCTGGTGGTGGAGACCCTTATGTCGTCCCTGAAGCCCATTGGGAACATTGTGGTCATCTGCTGTGCCTTTTTCATAATCTTTGGGATCCTAGGAGTTCAGGTGAGTCCCCAACTCAGAAGTGTCAGGAGGCCCAAATTTCCCCACATCAGGGTACACTGTGCCCACTGTGCCCAGTGGGCACAGTGTAAGCCCTTCTGAAACCCAGCCAATGGGCAGCTTGGCTTTCTTGGGCAGCATTCCTTGCTCCTAGCCAGGAGGGAGCAAATTCCTTTTGCTGGCCAGATTCAAACCACATAGAATCATAGAATCAGTCATGGTTGGAAGGGACCACAAGGATCATCTAGTTCCAACCCCCCTGCCATGCTCGGGGACACCCTGCCCTAGATTAGGCTGCCCACAGCCTCTGCCAGCCTGGCCAAAAACACCTCCAGGGAAGTGGCCCCAAACACCTCCCTGGACAACCCATTCCAGGGCGTCACCACTCTCATGGTAAAGAACTGGGAGCTGGTGAAGACATGAACAATTGCAACCTAATGACAGTGGCCCAGCAACACCCATCCCTGGTGACAGCTGAAGGGGCAATACTTTGAGCCGCTGGGGCTGGGTTTGCCAGTCTCTGGTTCACCTGAGGTCCTCTGCCTAGCTCTAGAACCATGTGGTGATTCTGGCTGGCTTTATCATAGTTATCAGCCTGGAAAAGCTCCTGCCCAAGGGCTTCTGCAGCTCTTGTTCCCCACCCCAGTGGCACAGTGTGGCCTTCTGAATGCTCTCAAGATGCCTTTATTCTTGACTTCCAAGTCTTGGCTATGTGTCAGTCAGTGAGCTGAGCTTTCTTAAGTGTCCCTGTTCCATGCAGACTTACAAAAGCCAATATGATGCCACTTTCAGAGCCACAGAATGGACTTTTTTTATCCTTTCTCCAGCACAAGGACTTCTGATCTGCCTGTGGTGGGACATGACTCAAGATATTTCTCCACTTTCTTCCCCCCAGTCACACCATAGAAGGGTTAGATCTGAGGCATCACATCTACCACCAGCAAACCTTTGCTCGGGGAGACTGTTAAATCCCTCTCCTGCTCCATCTGGGAGATAACATGGGGACATCTCCCCTCCACCTTCTTCCCAGTGGAGAAATAGAAATTCTCCAAGCTCAGATTATTGGCTTGTGAGCTTCAGAGAGACCTTCACCTGGAGATTCATTCAGATTCTGACAGTTTGCATGGCTGCAAGCTTGTAGAAATAGGCATTTCTGAGCCTGCCTCCTGCCAGCTCTGCTGGCAATGTGCTCAGTCCCAGCAGTGCCAGGGGAGTGGTGACAGTTTGCCACACCCAGCAGTGCCAGGGGAGCAGTGGCAGTTTGCAGTGCAGTTGGGAAGAGGAGATTGCTTCACAGGAATATTCTGAGACAACAACACTTAACTGCTGTCTGAAGTCACAGCCGACTTTGGAAAGCAACTCTGCTTGGCTTTGCTTTGGAAAGGTGTCTTAGAGAATCCTAGAATGTCCCAGCAGTGCCAGGGGAGCAGTGGCAGTTTGCCACACCCAGCAGTGCCAGGGGAGCAGTGGAGTTTGCAGTGCGAAAGCAACTCTGCTTGGCTTTGCTTTGGAAAGGTGTCTTAGAGAACTTAACTGCTGTCTGAAGTCTATGTGCTCTGTCACAGCCGACTTTGGAAAGCAGCTCTGCTCGGCTTTGCTTTGGAAAGGTGTCTTAGAGAATCCTAGAATGTCCCAGCAGTGCCAGGGGAGCAGTGGCAGTTTGCCACACCCAGCAGTGCCAGGGGAGCAGTGGAGTTTGCAGTGCAGTTGGGAAGAGGAGATTGCTTCACAGGAATATTCTGAGACAAACACTTAACTGCTGTCTGAAGTCTATGTGCTCTGTCACAGCCGACTTTGGAAAGCAGCTCTGCTCGGCTTTGCTTTGGAAAGGTGTCTTAGAGAATCCTAGAATGTCCCAGCAGTGCCAGGGGAGCAGTGGCAGTTTGCAGTGCAGTTGGGAAGAGGAGATTGCTTCACAGGAATATTCTGAGACAAACACTTAACTGCTGTCTGAAGTCTATGTGCTCTGTCACAGCCGACTTTGGAAAGCAGCTCTGCTCGGCTTTGCTTTGGAAAGGTGTCTTAGAGAATCCTAGAATGTGGTATTTCATACTCTAGAGAACCCTAGAATGTGGTATTTTATACTCCTGTACTGCCTAAATAGCAAACACAGCGTTGCAAATGGGCAGAAAGGACCTCGGCAGCTGGATCGCCTCAGCACCGCGGTACGGCCGACACCCATCAACCGCTGCACTGAACGGGATCCATAGAGCTGAGCGTGTCCCCTGTGACAATAACAACCCCAGACACAGGAGAACGTGTGCCCAACAACGAGCCCTGAGCATGCTCCTTGCCTCTCCTTCCTGCTAATTGTGGTCGCCTTCCCCAGCGACTGGCAGCCTGACGTGGAACTGTCAGGGCTGTCGGCGTGGCTGCGTGGGAGCTGCAGGGGAGGCTGCTCCTTGCATGCAGGATGCGAAGCTCTCGGTTAATGTTTATGGCTAATGAGGTGTAAGATGAGGGCTGGAGCTACTTTCTATAAAAAGAGGATCTCTCAGATCCACACTTTATTTCCCCGTGTAAATATGAAGTGGGGATGGAAGCAGAGGGTTTTAGTGCTGTTCAAATCCAGACAAGGGGGGCCTATGGGAGGGCTGGGGAGGGACTGCTCACAAGGTCTTGTAAGGACAGGATGAGGGGGAATGGGTTTAAACTGGCAGAGGGGAGATGCTGCTGCTGGGCTCTCACCAGCCCATTCCCCATAGGTAGAACCCAGCACTGGGGCCAAGGCTTCCAGGAGCCTTCCACTATCTGAAAGGACTCTACAGAAAGGCTGGGGAGAGACTATTGACAAGGTCTTGTAATGAAAGGATGAGGAGGAATGGGTTTAAACTGGCAGAGGGGAGATTGAAACGGGATGTTAGGAGGAAGCTCTTTACAGTGAGGGTGGTGAGACACTGCAATGGGTTGCCCAGGGAGGTTGTGGCTGCTCCCTCCTTGGAGGTGTTCAAGGCCAGGTTGGATGAGGCCTTGAGTGACCTGTTCTAGTGGGAGGTGTCCCTGCCTATGGAGGGGAGTTGGAACTGGATGATCTTTGAAGTCCCTTCCAACCTAAACCATTCTATGATTCTAGCAAGGTTTCCTTGTAGCAAGCCAAGCTCTGTGGCAGAGCTTGCCCACATTTGGTCATTAATGTGCCACAAGAAAGAGATAACACAAACACACAGTTGGAAACACTGGGCCTTGCCCCCTCAGCAGTGCTAAAGGGTCAAGCACTGATGGGGATCAGCATTTTTGCACACTGTGCTTTGCATTTCCAGACCCTGTAGGTGGCCGTGCCACTGCTCCTGTCCCGGCAGCACTACAGCCCAGCTCCTGCAGAAGCTGTAATTTGTAGGCAATATGTTAGAGCCAGTTGCTTACCTTTCTGCTTAATTAAAGGTTTTCTTTGTGAAAGCTCTGTCTCCCAGCCTGCCTCGCCACAGATAGTGTTTCTCTTTGGGAGGATGAGGGAACAGTTCTCTTGCATCCAGAAGTGTGATGGCTGTGCTGAGCAGTGATTCATTTGGCATGCTTGGAGAGCATCCTTCTGCTGTTGAATTCTGAAGGAAGCCCATGGAGTAATGCCTGGCTTTATCTTGTTCACTCTTATTTCTGCTGTTTGTCTAAAACAAACAGATCAAAACCCATCAGCATACCCTCTCTATGTACCCAGGTGGTGTTCTAAGGAGCCTGGAGAGCAGGCTGCCATTCCCCCAAAACAGGAATGTCAATAGTGTCTGTCAGCAAATAAATCCAGGCTGGCTGGCTGTCCCCTGAGCTTTGATTCCATCCATCCTGCTAGCATCAATCACGCTGTCTGATGCAGTAATCATCCCCTGCCACTCTCTGCTCTGTTCACAAAAGGCATCAGGTCTAGAATTAAGTATATGGAGCCTGATGTTCCTCGTGTAGGTGTGAGCCACAAGCTGACTCCTCAGGAGCTGCATCTCTCCTGGCTTACACCAAAGGAAAAAAGCTCAGGATCAGGTACCCAGCACCAGCTGGGGCTTGGCTACTTAAGCTCTGCACAGGAAATATTTTCTGAGGCCTTTGCACATCCTGCAGAGCCTAATGATGGCTGGAGCAGAGCATCCAGGATCAGGGACCCAAGTGGGACTGACAGCAGTCTTGATTCTGTAAGAGCCCAACGTCACTTACAGCAGCTCAGCTCCTCTCCTGTGACCTGTAAAAGCAGAGCTGAGTCTGTTGCTTTGCCTCTTCAGTGCCACTCTGACTCTGCTGGCAGAGGTCCTGTGCTAGTGACCCTTGAAACTAGTGTGGTTATCTGGACCTGGTGGCTGGAGCTGTCCTGGGTGTGGTAAGAAGCCGTTAGCTTGTTTGGGCTATTGGCTTGGGGTGATGCTTGGAGCTGCTGACCCAGAAGCAAAGACCTTTAGGCCAGGCTCAGGTGGCTGAACCAGAGAGTCCCAGGCTGGAGGCCTAAAGGCTGTGGCATGATGCCTCTGCTGATTAGGTGCATTTCTAGAAGCTGCTTGGCACCCAGTGACCTGCGGGAGTGAGGCCATTCCCTGCCCAGCTGTGAACAGCTGTGCAGAGCTCCCCAGGAGAGACCTCCACCCTCTGCAGAGACGTCCTGCAGACTCGCCCCTTACAGTTCCTCTTCTCTTTGCCTGTTTTGCAGCTTTTCAAAGGCAAGTTTTTTATCTGCCAGGGGGAGGACACCAGAAACATCACAAACAAATCAGATTGTGCAGAAGCCAGCTACAAATGGGTCCGGCACAAGTACAACTTCGATAACCTCGGGCAGGTACTCACGCGGTGGTGATATGCTGCTTTCTCCCTTACTCCTTGACTTGAATCCTGTGCACTCCTGTCCCAGGGGATTTTCTCACTGCCAGGCACGGTAAATATTCATTTCACACAGGCAGCAGTTCTGTCCTGGTAAATCCCCAGGGTGGTGTTTCCAGGCAGGCAGACACTTCTTTTCAGTGCAGAACAAGCACATGAGGCTTCGTGGGGCACTTAATTGCTTCACTGCTACATAACAAACCAAATGCATCTTGCAGAAGGCCCTCGTCTGAGAGAGCTTGGACTCTGCAACACTGCCTTATTTTAGCACCATGGTAAAGACTAATTAGTTGGGAGCAGTGGAGAGCTGGAGGGTGGAAGTGAAGCTGCTTTTGTCTTCGGCTTTGTGGTTTGCCAGTTGCTGCTCAGTGCTGAACTGGCTGCTGGCATTGACAGGATTTTGCTGCCATGAAAAACTGTGGGCATCAAAGCATCCTCATTGCCATGCAGGTGCTGATAAGCCTCAGACAGGAAAGGGCAAAGAGGAGCAAAATGTTACACGTAAAAAAGCTTTAGTGCAACTATGTCTAACTATTTTCCCTGCCTGTTTCTAGGCCCTGATGTCTCTCTTTGTTCTGGCCTCCAAGGATGGGTGGGTGGACATCATGTACGATGGCTTAGATGCTGTGGGAGTGGACCAGCAGGTAGGGACTCCAGCAGAGCTGTGATGAGCGAACCATCAAAGGCTCTGCTTTGCACGGGGGTGTTGGTTTCTGCAGGCACATGGGGCTGTGGGGTTAGGATCAAGGGGAGCCTTCAGCACAAGTCCTGGAGTCTGGTGAAAAGTTTGGCTTTGGGTCTGCAGGTTTTGCAGCATGGCTGCTGTGACAAGCAGGAGCACAACCCTACTGTGCTTTGACTTCTTAAGCACTTTGAGGAGAAAGGAAGGGCTCTGGGTGGGCACAGATCTCAGCGAGGGACTTACAGCAGCTGCAGTGGATGCTGCTGTCTGGCAGTTGTTGCTCTCCTCCATGTGTTTTGTTTTGGGAGCACTCAGTCTCAGAGGGCTCCCGTTTTGAGGAGGAGCAGAGCACACTGAGCTGGCCCAGAGGGGCATCTGCAGCTTTTGAGGGCGAGGCAGTTGCAGCAGTTTGCTCCCTTTTGGGGTGTTTTTTTGAGGTTCGGTTGGCATTTCTCTTCCTCCACTTTGCAGCCGGTCATGAACTACAATCCGTGGATGCTCCTCTACTTCATCTCCTTCCTGCTGATTGTGGCCTTCTTCGTCCTCAACATGTTTGTGGGGGTGGTGGTGGAGAATTTCCACAAGTGTCGGCAGCACCAGGAGGAGGAAGAAGCTAAGAGGCGGGAGGAGAAGAGGCTTCGCCGGCTGGAGAAAAAGAGAAGGAGTAAGGAGAAACAGATGGCTGGTCGGTAGTCTTTCCACATCTTTCTGAGTCCTGCTTGACCTTCCACACCATTTCCCTCCTCCCTCCCCTGCCCTGCCTCCTGTCTGGTGACCGTTCCTCTCCCAAAAGCATGTCCAGCTATAAAATTTGCATGAAGGAAATAGCCTTGGTTTAGGCTGAGCAAGGAGCCACAGAAGCCCTTTTCCACGGCCGCATGATTTGCAGTGANAAAAAAAAAAAAAAAAAAAAAAAAAAAAATCAGGCCTGGAGCTTCTTGGGTAGCAGAGCTCAGTGCTACACAAATAGTGACAACTGCAAAGATCAGCAGTGCTGGCTGGCGCCATAAATCTTCTGAGCCATGAGCGCTGCTGCTGATAACTGAATTCACTATTTGGTTTATTACAGCCTTGCAATGCCACAGTGATGTTACCTGTCCCATTTATCACGCAGGGTTATTTATTGGCACAGTAGCACCACTGCTGTTCAAGAGTGTAATAAAATAATGGAGCCATCTCTGTCCTCGTAACGCTTAAGAACCCCTTGGAGAAACATATCAATGAATTTGCTTGAGAAATACAGATCAGGGAAAGAGGCAGCTGGGGGAGATGTAGGCAAAACAGCTCTGATGGGAGAGGAACCGAAATTCAAGGGGGATGGGCAAGGCTGCAGCCCTGCCCACAGAAGGCGAATGGAAGGCAGACCTCCCTTCTGCAAAAAGTCTCCAGTCAGGCTTTTGTCTTTAGTTTTTGGGGGTTTTTTTGTTTCAATTTGGTTGAATAACTAAGAAATGAATCAGTCAGAGGCCACAGGTCGGGGGTGCCCCTCGCATGCTCTCTCTTCTGACTGAACTTCCTCTGTTGTACTTTGTGTCCGTGGCCTGATGTTCTCCTTCCCTGGTCAGCCCACCTGCTGCTCTCTCCGTGCCCTCTTTCACATCTCTGCTCTATCTCTGACAGACTCAGTTCTGTTTAGGAGGTGTCTTATCAATCCCTTGTTCCAAAAGCTGCTAAAGTGAAGTCTTTTTTGGTGTCATGATAGTCTGAGGGGTGTTTAACAGCTGTGACAGGCTCAGGCGTGTGAGCAGGTACCACAGCAGTGTCTCAGCTCAGCAGTCACCCAGCACTGCCTTTTGGTCACATCCTTGAGTCCCATGAGCCTCACAGGTTCTCTGTCACAGCAGCCTCTGGATCATGCTGTAGGTTGTGTGGAGAGCCTGGCTTGCTCCATGGCTGGAGGAAAGCTGGAGGCTTCCCTTGGGAGCAGAGGAGGACACATTAGATTGTTCTCAGTTAAGTGGGATACAGATAGAAAGAACTTTTTTGTTGCTTTTTCATATCAAGGAAGTGCCTCAAAAGCTGTTTTTTTTGGTCAGTCCAAGTTCCCAAACAAAGTTTCAGGCTGATGAGTTGGAAAAATGTGTTTAAAGGCTGGATAGAAAGAGCCTTGTTTGAAAGGGCAGGTTTGGTAAGCAGGCTTTGCTGTAGAGGACATCCAGAGGCCCAGTTGTGGTTAGTGACCTGAGTTATAATGCTGGAGGGACTGGATGAAGGAAAGAGGTGAGACCGGGAAATTTCCCAGTGGGAAGGAATCACAAACTGCCCTGGCAGATGTAGTTATTCATTCAGTCCTATGAAATGCCTAATTAAAGAGGCAATAAACAGCTGTTTTACTGAAGATTAAGCATTCACTTGCCACGAAACCTTTCAAGAGCTAAGCCTGAAGCTCTCCAAATCGCTTCAGCACAGTTTTCCCAACTTGGAAGTCCCTGGAATGGTTTTGATTGACCGTGTCCAGCTTTGCCCCCAAAGCAATGGATGTCGCTGCACGGTGGGAAATTGCAGGTGATACCAAAACTAAATTGGGCTTTGTGCCAGCAGCTGCATTGGGGTTCCTTTCATCTGGGCTTCCTGAGTGTTCCTAGATGGCCAAACCCAGCTGTGGCTGCAGGCACAAAGGCAGAGGTGTAGCTGGTTGCATCCTAGATGGCCAAACTCAGCTGTGGCTGCAGGCACAAAGGCAGAGGTGTAGCTGGTTGCATCCTAGATGGCCAAACTCAGCTGTGGCTGCAGGCACAAAGGCAGAGGTGTAGCTGGTTGCATCCTAGATGGCCAAACTCAGCTGTGGCTGCAGGCACAAAGGCAGAGGTGTAGCTGGTTGCATCCTAGATGGCCAAACTCAGCTGTGGCTGCAGGCACAAAGGCAGAGGTGTAGCTGGTTGCACATCACAGACTTTTCCCACGCGTTTGTCCAGCTGGAGATCTGAAGCCCACAAAAGCCTGAGAGGCTCCAGCCTTGGTGAGATGCAGGTGGGTGGGTGGCTGCTGTAATGTGCCCTGGCCCAGCAGGCTGCGTGCAGAGCCCATCTGTCGGGAGGATCTTCTCTTTCCCTCACCAAGCCAGGGCTTTCTCAGGGGTCTCTTGGGCTTCCCGCCTGTGCTTGCAGGAGAAGTACAAGAGCCCTTCCTTTTCCACCGCGGGTGCGAGCTGACCCTCCACGAGGCCCGAGGAGAGAGGATTCCACAAGGAAAAGATCTCTGGTGGAGGCAGCAGAGACCCCGAGAGCCGCAGGGGCCTCCGGAGGGGACGGGAGGCGTTGGCGCGCTGCGGGTGATTAACGCCGTTTCGTTCTTTTAGATCTAATGCTGGATGATGAGTTAATGGAGAGCTCAGCCAGCGCAGTGCAAGGTACTGGGAAGCTGGCACGTCTCGTCCCCTGAATGCAGTGCTGTGTCACTAACGGCTGCCACCGCTGCTGCCAGGCGTCCCACTAAACCCTCCGTGTGGTGCAAGCTCCTTCGCTTCCTTCATGGCACACGCAGCTCATTCTGAGCGGCAGGTCTGCAGGCCTGGCTCAGGGCTGGCACTTGCAAAACCCTCAATTTACCCCGTGACCATCTTGTGTTCTTCAGTATCATTATTTTTTCTTTTTTTTTTTTTTTTTTTTCCTTTTCCTTTTTTGGTTTTTCTTTTTGGCACTTTCAGATTTTCATGGGTTTTTTTTTTTTTTTTCTTTTTTTTTTNGAGATGCCTTTGTTTTTTTTCTCCTTTTTTTTTTTTTTTTTTTTGCTTTGTTTTTATTTTTTTTTTTTTTAGAGAGCAGTGACTGGACTGTGAAGCTGGTCCTCTGTCAGTTTTTTCCGACCATTAGCCCAGGAGTGCCTCTGGGTAGTGAGCAGGGGGTGCACCTCTGGGTAGCAAGCAGGGGTGCCTCTGGATGGGATAGTTAGCAGGATTGCCTTTGGATAAGTGAGCAGGGGGTGCCTCTGGATAGCATAGTTAGCAGGATTGCCTTTGGATAAGTGAGCAGGGGGTGCCTCTGGATAGGATAATTAGCAGGAGTGCCTCTGGGTAGCGAGCAGGGGGTGCCTCTGGATAGGATAATTAGCAGGGGTGCCTCTGGGTAGTGAGCAAGGGTGCCTCTGGATAGGATAGTTAGTGGGAGTCCCTCTGGATAAGCGAGCAGGGGGTGCCTCTGGATAGGAGAGTTAGCAGGAGTGCCTCTGGGTGCTGAGCAGGGTGCGTCTCTGGAAGGCAGGCAGCCCCACTTAGGGTGGTTAAATCCTCTCTTTCTCCAGCCCTTGCTCGTTGCTCCCTGAAAGCCCTGCTGCAGGGAGGCAGGGCTGCTTTCAGCAGGATGAAATCCAGCGTGGTGCAGAGCTGTGGTGCTTGAACAGAGCTGACCCTGCAGCAGCCCTCCCACGGACACGGAGCACAGCTGCTGTGCTGCCCGGCATGGAAACTTTTCCTGTTGACTGAGAGTTGTTCCATGCCCAGGGCACCTTCTGAATTAAGAGAAATAAAGATGCCACCTCCAGCCCTTTGCAGGTGCTGGTGGGGATGGACCAGCTGGGCCAATCGCCGCTGGGGGTTTGGCCTGGCCACCCCAACCTGCCTCTCACTCAGCATCTCACCAGGACGCCGCTCAGGGCTGCAGGCTTCTCCCTTGCTCTTTTCATTTCTGGAAGAGGCTTTGATCTGGCAAGCATTTGGTGTGCTTCATAGCTTAAGAATATTAGCCTGAATAATTAAAGAGGTGCCAGCACGGGAACAAATGCAGCTGTAAGCTCTGACAAAAAAAGAATGTGCCAGGGAACTTGTGCTGTGGAAACGCTCACCTGGGGGCAAGCTGCCCCTGCTCCTGTGGCAGCAGGGCACCGCCAGCTCTCCCGGCACAGGGAGGCAAGGTGAGGGCTGCCAGCTTGGGCTGCAGAGGACAGCTCAAGGAGCCCAAGATTCGTGCCTTGGACTGCCTTGCTGGCAGCCACCAGGACATGCTTTAGCAAACTCTCACTCTCCCCACGTTGTCATTCCTGGTGCTTTGATCTCTTCACCCCTCACTCTCGCTCTCCTGGGTAGGTGTCCTGTCCTCTCCTGCACCACGGGGAAGCAGGGCTGGGTGTTGCCAGGTTGTTGGGGGCTGTCTCTTTATTCTTGTTTTTATTTCATTATGGTTCCAATCTTGGTCCTACAGAGCTCCCATCGAGGCAGGTTCGTTTATCTTTTAAGGCACTGGACTCTTTCCAAAGGCCTCTGTCACCCTGAGCAGGCTCAGAAGCTCTCTAGGTTTGCCTTTATGAAGTCAGTGCTTGGAGGCTCTGTGCTTTGTGTCTCCTTCTGTTGCCCTCCTTTGGATCCAGCCGTGGTGGATGTGCCAGGCTGCTCTGCAGGCAGCGGTGTGGCGGGGCACAGGAGGATTTGCTTTCTGAACCTGACTGGGGGTTGGGGGATGGATCTGAGGGAACCAGTCCCAGGTGCTGGAGATTAACCTCCTGAGGTTCAATGAGAAACCTGAAGCTGTGACCTCAGCTCTTCCCCACATCCCTGCACTCAGAGGGCTTCTTTGCTCTTCCTGTGAAGATAAGCTGGAGGTTTGTGTGTGTGTGCTGCTGTCTGGTGCTCAGTGAGATATTGTCATTTTATTTTTATTGGGTTTTAAAAATTATTATTTATTTCGAGTCTACATTCTATCACAGCTGGGGTCCTTTCCGTGGAAATAATTTATCATTATCCATTTTCCCTTCTTTTTTCCTTTTTTTTTTTTTTTTTTTTTTTTTTTTTTTTTTTTGGTTGTTATTATTATTAAATCCATTCAGTACAATAAAAGCCAAACAGAATGCTGTGTTTAAGTGAGAAAAAGAAAAAAGAAAGAAAAAAAAAAAAAGTTCCTTCAGTGCAAACCACTTTTTTAACCTAATATAATATTCTTGATACAGTTTGTGAATCCAGCTGCGTCACGGGCTCGCTGCTCACTGGCTCACTGCTGTCCTGCAGATGCACTCAGAGCTGCAAAGCAGTTAATTCCCTCATTACAGCAAAGGGAAGAAGCTGGGGGAGACAGTAATGGAATTGTCCCACTCTCGTGAATTCCAATTTCCCGTGCCCACACACCTCCGGCTCGAAAGCCACCTCGGGGAAAGTGGCAATTTCTCTCTTGACAGGGCATTACTGAGAGGCAGATGCTCTTTGGAGATGTTTTAAAGCCTTGTGCCCAGCCTGATCCCTCTCCATAGAAAATGCAGTCAATGGGAAGAGAGTGACCCTGGCCCCATCACCTGAAGGGCCAGCAGAGACAGGCTGAGCCCTGGGCCCCGCTGGCACTGGCGCTGCTCAACTCAGGGCTGTGCCCAGTGCTGCTCTGCTGCTGTCATTTCACAGGTCACATCCTAGAGCTGTCAGATAAACAGAAGCTCAGGGCTTAGTGCCCCAATCCTGGGCTGTGATCACCAAGGCTGAAGGAGCAGGGTTAGGAATGGGAAGTGTTTGTCCTGCAGCTGCAGTGGTCGCCACCTTTCCAGACAGGCAGTGAGGACAGTGCTGGGTTTGGGAAGCCCTGAACAGAGGCTGGGGCTGTGGGATTCTGCCTCCCAGCCCTTGTCAAGGTGATCGATTATAATCCTATAGGATGGTGCCAAGAGGAGTATGGAATATCTGCTTGGGAAGCAGACTAGAGCTGGGAGCTCATAAAAACAATAAACCAAACCAGGAACCCACTCCCCTTCTGGTGGGGTCCCCTTAAGACTACCACTGTCCAAGATGAGCAGGCAGATGGGACTCTCCCAAACCAGCTCTCAGCTGCACATTCTCCTTTTCGCCTGGCTTTGGAGGAGATTGCTCAGGCTCTGCTGTCTGAGCTGATTTGCTCCAGTGTGACAATACCCAAATTTGAGAGACTTCTCCCTCTCCCCCGCGCCTGGCCTCCAGCCACGGTGAAGCAGCTTGATTTACACCCTGTTTACCAGCCCCATGTCTCGCAGTGGGCTTTTGCTGTATTTCCCCATCTTCTCACATTCTCATCCTGCCAATTCTTCTTTTGTTTGTTTGCTCTCCTCCTCTTTTCTTCAGCGCCATGTGTGCCGGGAAGCCAAGTTTAACCTTTCCAGTGATAACCGAGACTAACCCAGAGCTCTTGTTGTTCTTGACACAGTGTATTGTACAGTAGTGTGGTGTTGTGTTAGTTGTGAAGTTCACCACCTGGACTTTAACAGATGTCTGTATTTCCCAAGATGTTGGTATTGTTTGGATCTTTACTGCAATAATTCAGCTGGGGCTGTGTGAGGTGGGCACGGACTTCGCGCAGGGCTGGTTCCACGCGGGCAGCTGTGCGGGGCGGGTTTGGGGGAGTGGGATTGCACAAGGACGAGGCAATGGGGGTTTGTTTTGTCTCCTCAGCAAAGTCCCTGCCCACCTAGACACAGTCGGGGTTTATTTCAGGCCCTTGGGCAGCATGCCAGCTTGTGTGGTTCATCTCGTGATGGTTCCTGTCCTGCACTAACCTGCACGGCTGCATGCAGGGACAAGTGGCTCGCGCGGGGTGGCAGGACTCATGAGCAGGGCTGGCAAAAGCCCTCCCAACAAAGCTAACATGGAAGGGTGAAAGAGTCTCTGAGAGCAATGGCACCTGTCAGAGCAGCATCTGCCAAAGTTTGGCTGTGGAATCCCAGGGGCATGTGCTGGGGAAGGTGAAAAGGAGCTCTGGGGCTTGGGAGAGGGGGAGGGAGCGTATAGAGGAGAAGCCTCTGCAGATGTGAACAGTTGGCAGCCCTGCTCATGGAGTCACCCACCAGCTAATCCAGGGCAGGAGCCCTGCACAGGAGACCTTTTGCAATCTCTCTCTAAATCCTCCCTGCGTTCGGCGCTGCTCTGTGGGGTTTGGAATTACCTGTCAGTCCCAGCCAAGAGAAAATACAAATTCCAGTGTAATTATTCATGAGTAAATCCGCTGGGCGAAGAGGCAGAAGCAGTGACAGTTTCCTTTTGAATGTGAACTGGAGGTAAATGTGGAAGCAGTAAGTGATCCAATTACGATGGTGTTCTTTTCTGAGGTGATAAGTTGGTTCATAAAAATAGGTCCAGTTCCTAACCTAATTGTATTCAAACATTTCGGCTAATTTGCTCCACATAAATTAGCATAATGTGATCGAGATATCTCCACTTTATGGAGATTTATGCAGATTCTGAGGTATCTGACAAAGTCTTGGGAGTGAGTCAGCAGCTACCAGTCTGCTTTTTTTTTTTTTTTCTGTAAGCACTCAATATATGGGAGCAGAAGAGTTCATTCTGCAGCCCTGTGCATCGATGCCAGGCATGAACATTGAGGTACAGATCACCTCAAGCGCAGAGCAGCAAGCGAGTCTTCATCCTGCCTTTTGTGTGGTGGCACTGAGGCAGAATTTTGGGCATTCCAAACCCCGACAGAATAAAACTGCTGAGTGATTGCTCTCTCTGGCCCCTTGGGCTGTAAGGGAAAGGTCTGTCTCTTAAGAGCAAACTCAAGTCCTCTCATTTTTCAGGATCACGTTATGAAACAGCGCACAGGACCATTAAATCTATGGCTTTGATTGCAATGTCGTTGGCTGTTGACAAAATGAATTCTATTTCCAGGCCAAGTTTAATCTTCTAAGATTACTTTTCCCCAAGGGCAACCCAAACCTGTGCTTTGTGGCTTCATTCTGCCCAGCTTTTTTGCTCAGGATAATGTATTGGCCTGGGCGTTTGCTCAGCAGCACTAAAATATCAGGCTGTGTAATTCTTACAGCTCAGTAATTTTCATAACCAGTTGATCATCTAATTATGAGAGTGATATTATACTCTGACATATTCAAGACAGCCCTTTCCACTTCAATCTGCATTATAATGCCTCCTTGGAAACTGTTCTGAATTATATGCTCAGCCTTAGAATTTCCTCATTAGAGATTAGGTGAGTGAATGAGTTTGTCTGTAGGAGCATTTGGGGTCCACGAGCACGTGGCCCCCCCCGAGACAGCCCAACAGGGGCCAGAGCTGAACGGTGGAGTCTGCACTTTGATCATCTCATCCAGGTGAAGGATCTGGATTTTCTGATTGCTAAGCTTGCCTGGATTTTCTTTAAATTGGCCCATTTTTCAGGGCTCTGTTGGCCAAGGTGTTGAATTTTGCTCGCTCTGCAGTTTACTGCAGAGAACACAGGGTGGCCGAGTTACTTCTCCTTCCATGACCGCCTGTGATTTCAAGCCGTCGTTAGTAAGATCTGCCCCAAACATCCAACCCTTAGCTGGGTTTT
The DNA here is from genome assembly GCA_013396835.1 of Psilopogon haemacephalus. Classification (NCBI taxonomy): domain Eukaryota; kingdom Metazoa; phylum Chordata; class Aves; order Piciformes; family Megalaimidae; genus Psilopogon; species Psilopogon haemacephalus. Next base: position 430,310 of record VWZI01015955.1, on the reverse strand, counting down.
TGGGATGATCTGGGCTCTTTTAAGATCAGCAGAAGCAAAAATTGTTGGTTTCGTTGAAATGCAATTTAAATTTCCCTACGGGGAAGGCGTTCTCTAGCGGCACAATAATCCCAGCTCACCTCATCCCTGATGCCGTAAGGCTGAGTATAGCGCACGTCCCGCGGGAGGTCTTTTAAGTGGACGTAAGATGCCAGGAGCCCTGCTGTGTATCAGAAACGGTGACATGCCAGCAAGAGAGAAGGGAATACAAAAGACAGCATGTTGCTGTCATCGGTCTAGAATTGGGCATCCTCAGAGCCGGCAGCGAGGGGGCTTTGGCGGGAGGCAGGGAAACGCCTTGACGTGCCTCTTCGCTCTCCTCCCTGCTGCAGAGGCTCAGTGCAAGCCCTACTACTCAGACTACTCCCGCTTCCGCCTCCTCATCCACCAGATGTGCACCAGCCACTACCTGGATCTCTTCATCACTGGAGTGATTGGCCTCAATGTCATCACCATGGCCATGGAGCACTACCAGCAGCCCAAGGTACTGGCGCAGAGGGAGGCAAGCAGTGGGAGGCTGTGCTGATGGGCAGAGTTAAGGCCAGATTTAGTGTCAGACTTCAGGGCTGCCATTCACCATGCCCAACCTGTTCCTTTGCCCTATTCAGTGACCCATCCTAAAGCTGTCTCCTGGGTCAAACCACGGCTTTAAGTACCCAAACCTGGTTGCAACTCTTCCTTCTAGTCAAGAGCATACAGACTGCTCGGGAAATGAGGATGGGAACATGTTTGGCTATGGAGCACTACCAGCAGCCCAAGGTACTGGCACAGAGGGAGGCAAGCAGTGGGAGGCCAAGCTGGTGTGTGCTGGTGGGCAGAGTTAAAGCCAGATTTGGTGTCAGACTTCAGGGCTGCCATTCACCGTGCCCAACCTGTCCCTTTGTCATGTTGAGTGACCCATCCTAAAGCTGGCTCTTGGGTCAAACCATGGCTTTCAGTACCCAAACCTGGTTGCGCCTCTTCTTTCTAGTCAGGCGCATAAAGACTGCTCTGGAAATGAGGATGGGAATAGGTTTGGCCTTGGACCACTATCATCAGCCCAAGGTACTGGCATAGAGGGAGGCAAACAGTGGGAGGCCAAGCTGGTGTGTGCTGATGGGCAGAGTTAAAGCCAGATTTGGTGTCAGAATTCAGGGCTGCCATTCACCATGCCCATCCTGTCCCTTTGCCCTGTTGAGTGACCCATCCTAAAGCTGTCTCCTGGGTCAAACCATGGCTTTCAGTACCCAAACCTGGTTGCACCTCTTCCTTCTAGTCAAGAGCAAACAGACTGCTCTGGAAGTGAGGATGGGAACAGGTTTGTTTGGTTTGCTAGACAAGGTCATCACTGACTTTTTGCATTTCCCTTTTTTTGGTTCCCCACCCAAAAAAAAAAAAAAAAAAATCAAAGGAGAGAAGAGGAAGAAAAAAAGAACAGAAGAAATTTGGAAATGTTTCTTTTTGGCCAGGTTTCTCCTAAATTGCCAGGGTCCCATAGGGTCCAATTTTCACAGGCGCTGGATTCCGTCCTGGTCTTTAAAATACATCTCAGTTTCTCAGTGTGCTCAGTTCCCCAGGCTTTGTCATACATCTGAAAATGAAAACAGCCTGTCTTGGGCTGTCAAGCCTCTTGTGCCTAAGAGTGAAATGGAAATCTCTGCCTTTGCCATGTAGCTCGTGTTTATTTTTATTAGCCACTTTCAGAATAAATAAACACACACAGACATGGGGAAGGAAATATGCTTCAAGACTGGACTTGAATGCTTAATGTAAAAGGCCCCCCCCAGATAACTAAGACACGCAAGAAGGGGAAAAACATGCTCCAGCCTGTCATAAAGATGGCAAAATGTGAAAAGGGCACAAGACCAAGGGATTGTTTCTGTTCAGGTCACCTGGAGGCACCCTGGAAGCCTCAGTCGCTGGTGATGAGGAAGGCTGTTGGCTCGGGAGCCGCTGCTGGAATGGCTTTGGCCAGGCACCTCCCCACAGCGGCGTTTTCGTGTGTGCTGTGGAGATGCTGGGCAGGCCTTTTGGGTTTAATTCTCCTTAGGAAAATAACATTTTGTCTCTAAGTCTCTGCTATGCAGTGTCTGCAACCTTAGGCTTGGGCTGGGCTGAGACGACAGCACGGTCAGAGGCTGGCACATGCCTGAGAGTCTTGCTGAAGCGGAGCTCCCCCCAGGTCTTCTGCTCTGGGTGGCTGCTGGCAGGGGTCCTGTCGATAGTTAAAGGGTAGCATGTACCAGAGAGCTTTGTATCCAACCTGAGATTGCTTGGCATGCTAGTGCTGAAGGGGGTTGTTGGGGGGATACCTAGGAATGCCCTGGGATGAGATTCCAGCTGGAGATGCTGCAGCTGCCTGTAGAAAGGAAGGGCTGCAATGCTTGTTATGTTTCTGCCACCCATTTGCCAGCAGTCATAAATGCAGTGCACATTACTGTGCCATGCAGTGTGCTGCTAGCACAGAGCTCCTTCACCAGCAGCACTTTTGAGGTGAAATCACCCCTGACATAGCTTTACTGCCTGACTGTGCAGAAGCAGTATCTGAAGGGAGCCTACAAAAAAGCTGGGGAGAGACTATTTAGGCTATCAGGGAGTGACAGGACTAGGGAGCAAAGCTGGAGGTGGGGAGATTCAGAGTGGCGGTGAGGAGGAAGTTGTTGAGCATGAGAGTGGTGAGAGCCTGGAATGGGTTGCCCCTGCAGGGAGGTGTTTGGCGCCACATCCCTGGAAGTGTTTGCAGCCAGGCTGGTAGAGGCTGTGGGCAGCCTGATGTAGGGTAGGGCGTCCCTGGGCATGGCAGGGGGGTTGGAACTGGCTGATCCTTGTGGTCCCTTCCAACTTTGACGCATTCTATAAACTGTTGCAGCCAGGAGGAACCTGTATCTAGTGGCCAGGCTGTGGTTACACAGGGGAAAGGGTGAGCAGAGGAAAGTGCAAGATGCTCACTTGTGCTGGCATTGCCACCTCACCAAGGTGAGGAGTGACAGTTGCTACAGAGGAGCCATTTGGACAGCACTTGCATGGGCTGGGCCAGTCCAGGGCTGCAGTGGCAGTGCAGGAACCAGCAAGTGGCTGATTTTCAGCTTTCTGGTGAGAGCAGGAGGGGCTCTGCGCTGCTGCCTGTTACTGCCCTGAGCTTTGAGCTGTGCCTGGCGTTTGTGTCAGTCCCTCCTTGGAGCTCCACCAGCCAGGCTGGGGCCAGGCAGCAGTGCAGTCTGTGCTTCCATGAAGTATTTGGGGCTTTTCCCTGACATTTCTCATGGGAGGGAGCCCATGGCCGGAGCCTTTGGTCTGTGGTTTGGAAGTGAGTTGTGAAAGGAGGGCAAGCCAGATCCCACCCGCAGCACTGTGTGCAATTCTGGAGCCCTCAGCACAAGAAGGACATGGAACTGCTGGAGAGAGTCCAGAGGAGGGCCACAAAGATGCTCAGAGGGCTGGAGCACCTCTGCTATGAGGACAGGCTGAGGGAGTTGGGACTTTTCAGCCTGGAGAAAAAAAGGCTTCAAGGAGACCTTAGAGTAGCCTTCCAATATCTGAAAGGGCCTACAGGAGGGCTGGGGAGGGACTGTTCACAAGGTCTTGTAATGACAGGAGGAGGAGGAATGGGTTTAAACTGGCAGAGGG
>VWZI01015955.1:413517-426646 GCA_013396835.1 Psilopogon haemacephalus | reverse complement strand
TTCTAGTGGGAGGTGACCCTGCCTGTGGCACAGGGGGGTTGGAACTGGCTGAGCTTTGAGGTCTCTTCCAACCTAAACCATTCTGTGATTCTAAGTTTGCAGGCAGCAAAGCCCTCAGCAGAGCTAGCATCTAACTCTGGTCCTGTGTCCACATTCCAGGTTCTTGATGAAGCCCTGAAGATTTGCAATTACATCTTCACTGTTATCTTTGTTCTGGAGTCTGTTTTCAAGCTGATTGCCTTTGGGTTTCGTCGTTTCTTCCAAGACAGGTAACAAAACCTCCATCCTAGTTGCTGGGCAGCAGCAGCTTCCTGGAGACAGCTGCCCAAGTTTGGTGTCCTGGAGCCTGGTGTTCTTCCCAGTGATGCCAGTCTGACATGTGTGAATGCTTTTTGGTGTGACTGACTGAAAGTTGCTTCAGTGGGGACTTGGGATGAGAGCTGGGGAAAGGGTCACACATGTCACGGAGTGTTACTGCAGCACTTTGGCCCTTGGGAGTGGATGAAAGAGGAGCAAGCCTCATCCCTAGCAGCTGGTTCTTCTCATCCCAGTTACATGTCCATAGGTGAAGAGGGCCTGGTAAAGTGACAGAACTGATGCAGAGAGATAATCTGGCCCTGAGTGGAGATGAAGGAGGAGAGAGGACTCTGTCTGTGGGCAGCAGCAGCTGAAATTGCTGCTTGCTTTGGATTTTCTCTCTTACCCCACAAGGGCAGATGATGTGTCCTTGGTGAATCTTTCTCTTCCCATTTTTGCCTCCTTTAGTGTCAGTCTCAAGAGTCCTGGCACTGACCAGGGCTTGACACAAGCACTTCAGCCACCCAGGGATGCTCCCACCCTCTGCTCATGTTTTGAGTGCCTGTCTGTTCCCTGGGGTGAATCCTTGGGGCCTTTCCTTTGCCATGGGTCAGTTTTGTTGCAGGATTGGACACTGGGTCTGGTTCTTCCTGGGGCAGATCCGCAAGTATAGAAGTGGCCAGACAGATATGGCAGTGCCTGCCCTTAGGACTGCAGCCTCTGGGCAGCAAATTGCCCAGCTTTTGTTTCTGCTTGCCTTTGGTCAAGAAGAGCTTTGGGACTTGGCTGGTCCTGTGATGAGCTGCATTCAGTTAGGAGGATTTTGTAACAGAGCTGCTTTAGTGTGTAACACCCTCAGAAAAATGCTGCAGCTTCATCAGGACCGTAGCAATGACTGGAATTTGTGTGAAGCAAGCTGCCTGCCCCTGGCCAGCTCCTCAGTAGATGCTGAACTTCACTTTGTGTTGTCTTCAGATGGAACCAATTAGATCTGGCAATCGTGCTGCTGTCCATCATGGGCATCACTTTGGAAGAGATTGAGGTGAACGCTTCGCTGCCAATTAACCCCACGATAATCCGGATCATGAGGGTGCTCAGAATCGCTCGAGGTGAGATGGGCGAGGGGCAGCTGGCTTCTCTTCGAGGTGCAGGGTCCCCTCCAGGAGAGAGCTAAGTGTTGGGAAATGGTTCTGGGGCACATCCCCATCGTGATGTGCATAGCTCTGGCATCCACAGGCTGTAAACAAGTAAGAGAACAATGGGGGAAATGCTTGCGAGGAGCCAGAGAGCTGAGCCAGCTGCCCATGTGTCTCTGTCTGAAGGGGACCGAAGGCTGGGAGCTTAGAAATAAAGGAGAAATAGCTATGGCTGTAATTCCCAGAGGGGTACCTGTGCTGGGGCCACAACAGCCTCCAGCAACACTCCAGGCTTGGGGCAGAGTGGCTGCAAAGCTGCCCGCTGGGAAGGGCCATGGAGCTGCTTGGATAAGCAGTTGGACATGAGCTAGCCTGTGCCCAGGTGGTCAGTAGCATCCTGACCTCTATCAGGAACAGCATGGCTCTAGGACCAGGGAGGTGAGCATGCCCTTGTACTTTGCATTGTTGAGGCACCACCTCAGGTGCTGTGTTCACTTTTGGGCACCTCAATACAAGAAGGATGTCGAGGTGCTGAAGGGGATCCAGAGAAGGGTCTGGTGAGGAGGGCACAAAGATGCTCAGAGGGCTGCAACAGCTCTGCTATGAGGACAGGCTGAGTTGGGGCTCTTCAGTCTGGAGAAGAGAAGGCTTCCAGGAGACCTTCATGTGGCCTTGCAGTATCTGAAAGGGATCTACAGGAAGACTGGGGAGGGACTATTGACAAGGTCTTGTAATGATAGGATGAGGAGGAATGGGTTTAAACTGGAAGAGGAGAGATTGAGACTGGATGTTAGCAAGAAGTTCTTTACAGTGAGACACTGGCACAGGTTGCCCAGAGAGGTTGTGGCTGCTCCCTCCCTGGAGGTGTTCAAGGCCAGGTTGGATGAGGCCTTGGGTGATCTGTTCTAGTGGGAGGTGTCCTTGCCTATGGCACAGGGGGGTTGAAACTGGCTGAGCTTTGAGGTGTTTTCTGTGATTCTATGAACTGTGGGAGTGTGGTCTTTAGAAAAGGAGGCTGAAGGGAGACCTCTTTGCTCTCTACAGCTCTCTGAAAGGAGGTTGGAGTGAGGTAGGGGTTGGTCTATTATCCTAAGTAACTAGTGAAGGAATGGCCTCAAGCTGCACCAGGGTAGGTTTAGGAAAAAATTCACTGAAAGAGCAGTCAAGCATTGGAAAAGACTGCCCAGGAAGGTGGTGGAGCCATAAAAAGTTGAGTAGATGTGCCTGGAGATACAGCTTAGTGGTGGACTTGCTAGAGTAGGGTTAGTAGTTGGACTTGGTGATCTTCAAGGTCTTTTCCAATGAGGGCTGGGGGTCAGGAGGCAGGGGACAGGCTCTGCTCACTTGCTCCCTGGAATAGCACAAGGAGCAATGGATGGAAGCTGCAGCACAGGAAGTTGCAGCTCAACGCAAGGGGCAACTTTTTGACTGGAAAGGTCCCAGAGCACTGGCACAGGCTCCCCAGAGGGGTTGTGGAGTCTCCTTCTCTGGAGCCTTTCAAGGTCTGTCTGGATGTGTTGCTGTGTGCCCTGAGCTAGATTGTCTGGTCCTGCTGTGGCAAGGGGGTTGGACTTGATGACCTCTTTGGGTCCCTTCCAACTGCTGACATCCTGTGAGCCTGTGATCAGCTCCTCAGGGAACTGCGGTGGTGGGAAGCCTGTGGAAGTGGGAAAGTAGCCACGGGGCTGGGAAAATGACAGCTCAGAAGTGGGGGCAGAGCCGAGGCCAGCATGACCCCAGGAAGCAGCCGGCAGGGCGAGGAGACTTTCTGCATGCCTCGGGGTGGGCACTGCTGCTGCTCGGGCACTCGGATGCTCTCCAGGCAACTGGAAGCGATGTGCATTAGCCCAGGACCGCAGCAGCTCCGCACGATTTCACATTTCTCTTCCCACAACCTGTGGCCCTGGGGGCGGGACTGAGTTTGTGCCTCGGTGCTAATGCTGCCCTTGCCTTGTCCCGATGTGCTCTCTGCAGTGCTGAAGCTGCTGAAGATGGCTGTAGGGATGAGAGCCCTGCTGGACACCGTGATGCAGGCGCTGCCACAGGTAACCCCCTGCCACGTCGCCCCGCAGATCTCCTCTGGCCCAGAGCTCCTGTCCTACAGCGGGGGAGTGCTAATCCTTTTATCTTTGCTGTCAGTAGAGAATCCCATTTCCCCTGCGAAGCAGGGGCTGAGATACAGCCCTCCCTTTGAGGTCTTTTTTTTTTATTTTTTGCCCCGAAGCAATTTTAAGTTTCGGATTAAAGAATGCAGCAAGAAACAGGTCTGGAACAGAAAGAAAGATTAATAAGAATAATAAGAATAACAAGAATTTTTTAAAAAGGAACCAAAAAATCAATGAATGTTTCTTTTTTGTGTTTCTTTTTTTTTCCCCCCTGTTTCTTTTTCTCTTTCCAGGTGGGGAATCTGGGTCTTCTCTTCATGTTGTTGTTTTTCATATTTGCAGCTCTTGGAGTGGAGCTGTTCGGAGACCTGGGTGAGTGCGGGGCCGCGGGCGGCGGGGGAGGGGGGCAGGAGCGGGGCCGGCAGGGGCTGACGGCTGTGCCTGCTCCCGCAGAGTGCGACGACAGCCACCCCTGCGAGGGGCTGGGCCGCCACGCCACCTTCCGCAACTTCGGCATGGCCTTCCTCACCCTCTTCCGAGTGTCCACGGGGGACAACTGGAACGGGATCATGAAGGTGAGAGCCCCAGGGAGAGCGAGCAGCGCCTGCAGCCGTGCCCTTAGGTGCTGCTCCCTCCGCCCAGCCGGGATGCTCGCACCCTGCGCTCAGCCTCTCTCTGCTTCCACGCACTGGGCAAAGTCTCCCTTCCCAGCAACGCGGTGCCTGTGGCTGCAGCCTCTTGGCATACTCCGTAAATCCCCTTTTTTTCCCTCCTAAGAGAGCAATTTGAAAAGAAGGGGATAAAATGAAGAGCCTCATCTCTCCAGCAGAGCAGAAATTCAGCGCAGTAACAAGCAGCAGTTTTATTTTTCCTTTGTAAGTCTGCAGTTGCTGCTGCTGTTGCTGCTACCTTGTGTTTGGCTCTTTTTTTTCCCTGGGCAAACCCATGATTGGGAGACTCTGTCTGAGAGGCCAGGCATGCCCTTGGGAAGCAATCCAGTCTGTGAGCACAAAGAGTGCCAGCTAGGCTGAGGGGATGGCTTCTCTCTCTCTCCATTTGTCACCCATAGCAAGCGTTAGGTGGCCAAAGGTAAGATGTGCACTTGAGGAAGGAGCAGCTGCAAGGCCAGCAGCTGTCGGGTAGCTGAAGTGTTGCAGCTTCACCCTGCCTCCCATGGATCCATCTACCACACCTGTGTTTGGTGTCCAAGCTGGTAAATCAGCCTTCCTTTGGGAGCAGTAGCTGTCGGGTAGCTGATGTGTTGCAGCTTCACCCTGCCTCCCATGGATCCATCTACTACACCTGTGTTTGGTGTCCAAGCTGTTAAAGCAGCCTTCCTTTGGGAGCAGTAGCTGTGGGATAGCTGAGGTTGCAGCTTCACCCTGCCTCCCATGGATCCATCTACTACACCTGTGTTTGGTGTCCAAGCTGGTAAAGCAGCCGTCCTTTGGGAGCAGCAGCTGTCGGGTAGCTGATGTGTTGCAGCTTCACCCTGCCTTCCCATGGATCCATCTACCACACCTGTGTTTGATGTCCAAGCTGGTAAAGCAGCCTTCCTTTGGGAGCAGTAGCTGTCAGGTAGCTGATGTGTTGCAGCTTCACCCTGCCTTCCCATGGATCCATCTACCACACCTGTGTTTGATGTCCAAGCTGGTAAAGCAGCCTTCCTTTGGGAGCAGCAGGTTACCATGTCTGTTGTTGCACACTCCAAGGCCAGCTTTCTGTGAGCCTTCTTGTGGTGACTAAGACAGAAATGTGAGGTTCTACTGGCCAGTGGACTACCCTAGGGGATCCTGCTTTTGGCAGGGGGGTTGGACTTGATGATCTCTGGAGGTCCCTTCCAACCTCGTAACATTCTGTGATCCTATTTTCATCACGAGAGCGTAACCCCTTGCAGCCTGATGACTGGGAGACAGCAGGCTGGAGGTCCCTGCTGGAACTTCTTCACAACCCCCCACCATTTCCCCCCCCTGTTTCCAGGACACGCTGCGAGACTGTGACCAGGAGTCCACCTGTTACAACACTGTCATCTCACCCATCTACTTCGTCTCCTTCGTGCTGACAGCCCAGTTTGTCCTGGTGAACGTGGTGATTGCCGTGCTCATGAAGCACTTGGAGGAGAGCAACAAAGAGGCTAAGGAGGAGGCAGAGCTCGAAGCAGAACTGGAGATGGAAATGAAGACAATTGCCCCTGGCCAACGCAGTCCCTCAGACGTCTTCGTGTGGACAGGCAGCGGCGGTGGGGAGAGGCCCGAGAGCCCCCGAGGATGTGCCAATCCCATGCAAATCAAGGTGGATTCTCAGCATTCGTTAGCTTACCCTATGGTGAGAATCTCATTTGGAGGGTGAAGAGGGCTTGACCTGCACCTTTGCCAGGGGGAGACATGCACGAGTGGGTAGTGAAGGGGTGGGGGTGGACCCTGCCTCCAGGGCTTGTGCTCCTCTGCTGTCTGCTGCCAGGCTGCAGCGCGATGCGCCAGGCAGGAGACTCTAATTGGGTCTCAAGACCACCTTGATGCATCTGTTTGGAGGTAGAGAATTTTGAGAGATTGTTTTGCCCTGGAGATAAGCCCGAGCCACCAAGTTCAGGGCTAGCTCCAAATCTGCTCTACCCCAGGGTTTGGACTAGCTCCTTTGTGGCAGAAGCTGATGAGCATAATGTGTTTGCTTTTCTAACGCAGACCATGAGCTTTCACATCAAAGAGGAATGAAATGTGGCTAATATTTGCCTAAGTGTTGAATTTCTTTTATGTCACCTCAATTTAAAACCCATCCCCACACTGAAGGCTGTGAGAAAAAATTCTTGTAACAATGGAATAATCCAGAGGGGCCTCAAACCCTCACCAGGGCTGGTGGCAGAACTCCCACCAGCAGGAGCTGTGCCTGGGCAGGGCTGCAGTGTGGTAGCTGCTGCGAGTCTCTCTAAAGCAGTTTGTGGATGAAGGCACAGTCTGAGGAGTGAGAGAGGTAAGGTCAGGAACCAGACAGGTCCTTCAGGAGGGATGTGGACTGGATTTATAGAGGAAAAATGATCCAGCCTTTTTTAGTCTTAGCTGACTGCAAATTGGGTTAAACTCTACACAGCCCTCGCAAGCTTTATTACATCTGATTTCACAACAACCCATCTTGGCTTCTGCCCAGGGGGGACTAATGAGTGTTCTAATGCATGAAAAACTCATTTATGATCTGTAGTCCAAGGGTGAAAAAGAGTAAATCCCTGCTTAAGCTTTGCTTCAGTTCTTAAGCTACTGGAAATTTCTGCTGCCATTAGGAGTCACTGATGCCTGAGATGGAGTCCAAGGCTGCTCTTTGGCGCAGGAAAAAGGAGTTCAGGGCAGTAAGGGGAAATCCAAACTCATTACGTCCTCTAGGAAGAAACAACATATCCCAAGTGCTGCTGCACAAATTAGGCAGAGCACTGGCAAACTGTCCTCAGCACTGCTGTCCTGCATCAGTCCTTGCACTGGCAAAAAGAGAAACTGAAAGACAAGTCAGGGGAAGGACTCTCTCAGCCCTTCAAGCTCTCACACCTGCCCTCTCTGGACGTGACTTTGGAAAGGGCTCATCCTAGTCAGAATCTCCAGGGCACGTTTCTTACTCTCACTCAAACAGAAGCCTCAAAAACTTCTGGGAGTTTTAGTTCTGTCTGTTTATTCTCCCAGCCAAAATCTTGGGGACAAATCTGATGTCTGAGCATGACAGCAGAGGAGCACAATTCCCAGGACGTGACCCAGCAAGGACATGTGGTCAGCATGCTCTTTGGCTTGCCTGTTCCCCGGGGGTTTTGCACTTGTGCTGTGTGACTGTAGCCACAGTCCTCATCTCCTTGGATGTGGCAGGCATTGCCCACCTGAAGGGTGTAGCCCTTAAACTGCTCACAGGCTGCCTGTGCAAACCAGACCCTGCTCTCTGTAACCTCCTGCTGGCTGTGGCCAGCTGGTTCGAAGTCAGCCAGGGCAACTGAGGCACCTCAACTCATGGCTGGAGCATGGATGAGTGACCTGATACGTGTCCATCCTGGTCATCTGCAGCTTGCATGGACAGGATGTTCAGCTCCTCTCCAGGTCGGGTTATTTTCATTTACCTGCCCTCTGGATATAGATTCTGATGTGGAGAGTTAGGTCCTCTTGCTCACAAGTGTGGCCAATGGGTGTAGAAGACTGGCAGCAGCTTGGAGAAGCTGACAGCCCCAGGTATCCAGGTGCTGCTGGGCCAGCCCCGAGCAGTTCAGCCCCCAGCAGTACCCAGCCCTGTTTGCTGGGAGCCAGAATTGTCCTGGAGGAGGGTGCTGAGCGGGAGCCCCGCGGTGCAGGGCAGTGGTGTTGGCCTCATCTCTAGTGGTGTCTGGGGGAGCTGTCGCTGCTCACTGTGACTTTACTGCACTCTTCTCTCTCCTCTCCTGTCCCCTCGTTTCTGTTGCTGCTCTTTCCCTCACCGCTCCCATCTCCCCGCTCTGTTCTGGGTTTCCCTCTCTGGCTCTGTCCCTTGCTTCTTCCTCTCCCTGGCTCGCTCTCTCTCTCTTTGCATGCCACACACCACCCCTCCTAGGAGAGGCACTTGTTTGATACCATATCACTGCTGATCCAGGGATCTCTGGAAGGAGAGCTGAAGCTGATGGACAACCTGTCAGGCTCTGTGTGCCATCATTATGCCCTCCCAGCTCCCGAATATTACAGCTCTGAGAACCAGGTTAATATTCCTAATTTCCTGCAAAGTCTCCATCCAAACTCGATTTGACTTGAGACCTTTGGTGGTTGAAGTGCTTCGTGTAGTGCTGTCACAGCATTTTGAGGCATAAATCGTGGGAGATGAGATCAAACCCTGGGGTTCTGATGTCGTAGACCAATGCAAGGGCAAAAGCACAGGCTCTGCATTTCCCTCTTCAACACGGCAGCAGGTTTCACTTTGGGATTCACTGTTCTTGAGTCTTGTAGGGAAAATGTACAAAATCCCATCTCCACCCCTCAGGAGAGTTCCTGTGTTTGACTTCTTGCTGTCACCTGAGGCTCCATGGCAATGTCAAGACAAACCTGCAGAGCCTGGAGTGCAGTGTGAGGTTTTCCCAGAGCACAGCCTGAGCTGCTGGGGTTCATTAAGTGGTCTCTATGTTTTCTGCCTCCTTTCACTTGCCTGAAGATCCAGTTGTGAATGATTTTTTTTTTTCCCCAAAGAGGCTTCTTGCAAGTGGGTCACTGGAAACTAGATCCTCATCTTTGCTCAAAAGTGAGTGTGCAGGGCAAGGCAGCCCCTAAGGCTGTGCCTGGGTCACTGATGTGGGGCTGGAACGGAAGGGTATGTCTTAGGAAGAGGGGCTGAGGGACCTGGGGCTGCTTAGTCTGGAGAAGAGAAGACTGAGAGGGGATTTAATCAATGTTTATAAATATCTGAGGGCTGGGGGTCAGGCTGTGCTCACTGCTCCCTGGGATAGGACAAGGAGCAATGGGTGTAAGTTGCAGCAAAACAGGTTCCACCTCAACACAAGAGGCAACTTCTTGACTAGAAGGGTCACTGAGCACTGGCACAGGCTGCCCAGAGAGGTTGTGGAGTCTGGAGCCTTTCAAGGCCTTGTCTGTATGTGTTGCTGTGTGATCTGAGCTAGATTGTCTGGTCCTGCTGTGCCCGGGGGGTTGGACTGGATAATCTCTTTGGATCCCTTCCAACCCCTGACATCCTGTGAGGCTGTGAACGCAGGCTGAAAACGAGTTCAGCTACTTCTTAGATTAAGATCCCTCCTGTCCCCAGCATGATGTTTTTCAGAGCAAACATCTGCCCTAAATGGTAGTGCTGACCACAGCAACGATTCCAGCACACCTGCAGCACATTCCCTGGTTCTTCAGCAATTTTGCCTTTTCTTTTTTTCCCTTTCTGGCTAAAAATAGCAGAAGGTTGTGTTTTGTTGTTTTTTGTTTTTGTTTTTGTTTTTGTTTTAAATTAGCATGCTTATTTATGCCAAGGGATGGGGACAGCAGCTCTGGGGCAGGCAGAGGGGTCAGCAATGGAGCTCAGCCCTCAGCTGGCTGGGAACTTTTTGTCACAATATTTTTCACCAGAAAGTGCTGCTGCACTGAAAATAAAATAAAATAAAAGGTTATGTTTTGACATTTTTTGTATTGTAATGAAAAAAAAAAACCCACCAAAAAAAAAAAAACCAGCACTGCAGCTTGCAGGCCTTTCTCTTGTAACATTTAAGCTATTTTTTTTTTTTTCCCCTGTAATTAAAACCCCTATAAATGGGTTGAATGTTTCCAACGAAATGTTTTGATGGCTTCAAATTCAATTTTGGGAGAGAGGAGGCTGAAGAGGGGCTGACGTTTTGTTTGCATTTGGGCCTTTTCTGTTCACACCATTTGTCATGTTCTCAGGCAAGTCAGGAATTTAGAGCAGCACTGGGACTTGCTGAAAGCAACCTGATTAATAGCAGCTCCCAGCAGAGCAGCTCCAGCAGGCAGGAGCTGCTGGTGTCCACCGTGCTCTAGCACAGCCTTTGGGGTGGTGGGTCCCTGTCAGCATCACTGTCCCCATGCTGGCAGCCTTTGTGTGATACTTTTTTTAGGGGGAGCCTCGTAGGAAATTAGCAGCTCCTCCAAAAGCTTCTCTCCTCCATTGGCAGCAGATGGCTGTGCCAGAGGAGATATCAAATCCAAGGTTAGGTAAGAGGGGCCTGACCCTCCTCCTTATCTCAGCACGAGTTTTGAGCTCACCACTGGGTTACTTCACCCCACCGATTTCCAAGCATGAGGAAATCCATCTTGGAGAGCTTGAGTGCAGCAGACCCTGGCCCCTGTGCTTTCTCTTGGAAGAGAAGTCTCTGATGAAAGGCTTTTCAGGTATAGAGGGTAGGGGGGGAAAAGCAGTGAGGAAACAGCTGGGACATGTCCAGAGCAGGAAGCTCCTGTAGGTGCTGAGCCAGCTCTGTAGGCTACCTAATGAAATACCCCCAGTGCTTGGGCACCAGCCCCAGACAAGTACCAAGGCTGGGATCTGGGGTGGGCTGAGCCTGTGCTTCAGAGCAAACTTCAGTCCTTGTGGCACCTGGCAGCAGAGCTGCTGATCTGGGGCAGATGCTACAGTCCACTTCCCACCCCCCCCCTCCCCCTCCCCTTTCTCTCCCAAACCTGGAGTGACATTTCAGAGCTCCGTGTCTGGGAAAAGCCTCACTGACATTTTGTGAAGGTTTTAATTTCTGGCTTGAGTGCCTTCAGCAGGGAGATAGCCATGCAAGATGTGCTGGTGCAGCAGCCTCTCCCAGCTCAGCTTTGCCCAGAGCCAAAGGAGGCTTTTGGGGGACATTTAGGGGCTGAAAGATGCAGGTGGTTCTCTTGGGTGCTTGCCCAGGCACTGCCCTTTCTTTAGCAGGACAAAACCAGGCAGCAGGATGGCACTTACTGACCAAAGCCAAGCCCTGAGCTTCTCCCTGTCCCCAATTACTGCTCATTCCCAGCCACCTCTGGGGAGGAAAGGTGCTGGTGCCCTCCCTGGTCTGCTCACACCCCACCTGCAAAACGATCTGGGGGTTGGGGATCTTTGCAGACTCAACCAGAGGAGCTTGGGAGGCAGCAGCTGGCATAGTTACTGGGCAGGACCACTTCAGAGACGTCAGAATAGCTTGAAGCTTGATCACAGCCAAAAGGATAAACCTCTCTAGGATGGCAGTAATGTCACTCTGGCTTGATCTAGACGGGAGAAGAGCAAAATGCTGGCATTAGTGGATGGCTTTAAACTAGCTCCCCCCACCCCCAACCATTGGTAAGCACCCGGGGGCAATGTCCCCCTCTTTTTTTTTTTTTTTCTTTTCAATTTTTTTTTTTTTCATTTCTTTGTTATTTTTAATTCCTTTGATGTTCTGGCCCCAAGTAACAATGTGCATGATGTAGCTTCTCCCACGGCAGGGATGTTGCTTTAGTGTCTAGAAGGGTTTAGATTATGATAATTTGAATTTTAATTTTTAATATTTTTTTTTTCTCTTTTCCAAAAGATTTGTGTCCTGGTTTCTTATGCTTAATCATCTCTCCCTTTAGATCCCTCTAGCTGAGATGGAGGCTCTGTCTCTGACGTCAGATATTCTCTCTGAAAAGTCCTGGTCCCTAGCTCTGACGGATGACTCTTGTCCTGATGACATTAGCACACTCTTACTTAGTGCTCTGGAAAGCAATGTACATACACACTGGTGGCTGTATGCTCTGATGTTCACAGGGTTCCAAACACTGCTTCTGCACCTACCTAATGGCATTGCCACTTCCAGCCCATTTCCAAACAGCCCCAACCCTTCCCCTGGACAGGACATTATTCTTAATGCCATTAGGTCCTGGGTTGTTACCAGCCTGGTCCTCAGATGTGGCCCCTTGTGAGGGCTGAGGATTCCTTTCTGCTTTTCCTCCAGTGTGTTTTTTTGCAAGGCAATCAATAGCAAAAAAAAACAAACCAAAAAAAAAAGGCGTTTTGGAAAGCAGCAGGGTTGAAATTTCCTCCCCATCTGGGAAAAAAAAAAAAAAATTAAAAAAAATCAGTGATGCTGTGTGGAAGAGACAACCTTGAGCTAACAACTCCTGTGCCCTCTGCTGAGGGGGTCACCTACAACCCCTTGG
Organism: Psilopogon haemacephalus; assembly: GCA_013396835.1. Lineage (NCBI taxonomy): Eukaryota > Metazoa > Chordata > Aves > Piciformes > Megalaimidae > Psilopogon > Psilopogon haemacephalus. The sequence goes on along the minus strand of VWZI01015955.1, from coordinate 414,523 downwards.
CTCCATGAGCACAGGCACCTCCAGGCTTTTCGGTGCCAGACTCTTGATTTTCACACCTATCAGATGGGGACCTCTCAGAGATGTTGCATGGCTTGCAAACCCCTACTAGCAGCCAATCCTGCATGACAGAAGTTAACTGGGTCTCTTCTGTGTCTTTTTGACAGCCGCACCAGTGTTTTGAACCCTGCCTTAACCATCTCCTCTCTGAACATGAGACATTTCTAGCTGTGTAGCAGTCGAGTGCTTTTCCCTCTGCTGTTGGGCAGACATTAGCTCCTTCTCCAACATTTCCTGGGCCATTCCTCTTTCCTTGGTCGTTGTTCACCAACCTGCCTGTGGGTGTTTTGTGTTGTCGGTAAATTTTCCTGCCTCTCTAGTCCAGACCCCTTCACCCAGTCAGCACTGTGTGGGAAACACCTCTGAAACCGTGACAGTATTTCTCATCATGCTTCGTGGCATCACCTGCCAAAGATTTTTGTGGCCCGTGGTGAACGTTTCGTGTGGGGCTTCGTGCATCAAAGTTAGTCTTGGAGAGCAGGACTGAGGAGAGCTCTTTGGGTTCCCAAGCAGATCAGGCAAAGCTGCTTGCAGCGCAGCAATCTCCAGGGCAGAGCCAAGAGAGAAGGGGAGGTTCTAAAACAAAAAAAACCAAAAACCAACCAACAAATAACAACAACAACAACAAAAAACCCAACCAAACAAAAAAAAACCCCAGAAAAATACCCCAAAAAAAGAACAGACTAAGCATTTTGTGAATTTGTGTCAGCACCTACCAAGTGTTTTGTCCCCACAGCTTCCCAAACTCCAGGGAAACTGTGAACTTTCTTGTCTAAAAAGCAGTGACTTCACACTTAGAGCTTTAATGGACAGACACCTCAGGAGGTTTGGTTTGACCCCCAAATAGGTCTGAGTTCAGATTAGGCTTTTTGTTGTTGTTTTTTTCCTCCCAGGGAAAACTCAGCTTTGATTTGCAGTCAAGCCACAACAAGATGTGTTTCAGAAGCAG
>VWZI01015955.1:375411-413438 GCA_013396835.1 Psilopogon haemacephalus | reverse complement strand
CTCACCACTCTCATGCTCAACAACTTCCTCCTCACATCCAATCTGAATCTCCCCACCTCCAGCTTTGCTCCATTCCCCCTAATCCTGTCACTCCCTGATAGCCTAAAAAGTCCCTCCCCAGCTTTTCTGTAGCCCCCTTCAGATCCTGGAAGGCCACAAGAAGGCCACCTGGGAGCCCCCTCTTCTCCAGCCTGCACAGCCCCAACTCTTTCAGTCTGTCCTCATAAGAGAGGTGCTGCTGATCATCCTCATGGCCCTTCTCTGGACACCTCCAGCATCTCCACATCCCTCTTGTCCCAGGGGCTCCAGCACTGGATGCACTACTCCAGGTGGGCTCTCAGCAGAGCAGAGCAGAGGGGCAGAATCACCTCCCTGGCCCTGCTGCCCACACTGCTCCTGCTGCAGCCCAGCCTCTGCTTGGCTTTCTGGGCTGCAAGTGCACACTGCTGCCTCATCTTCAGCTTCTTGTCCTGTGCTCCCTCTTCCCCACTGGGCTCAGACCCTCCTTTTGCAACCATTTGCATGAAGTTCCCTCACCCAATTCCCCCTAAGGTGATCAAGAAGTGGAAATGAGTCCACTGCAGTGTTGTATCCTGTTGCTGGACCTAAAGTTTCCTGAAGGGATGGGTTTGAACAGGATCTCCGCTTGAAATTCTTGTGTTCATCTCCCAATGGTTTTGAATTTGAAATCTCTGATTTGGGGCCACTTTTCCTGCTTTAAGATGATGATATGAAAGCTAAACAACAGCAACACTGCTCGGGAGGGAAGGCAGAGAGGAGCAGAGAGGTTCCCAAACCCCAAGCCTTAGCTGTGCCAGCACAGATTTGCCCTCCCTCCCTAAGCTCTATCAGCAGACTGCAGTTGCTCTTATCAGGCTGTATCCAAACCAGCAGGCTCCCAAGGACTGGGACTGATGCTGCCTGACACTGCAGATCTCTTTCATTTATTAACTTTACACTGCTCTGCCTTTTTCCCTCTTTTCTTCTTTTTTTCCCCCCCTCCTTTTTGTAAATTCCTTCCAATCCCATCATGTTTCTGGTGCAGATGAAATGCCAGAGTAAAAATGTTGGGTTTATGACTGAGGATAAAATGGGCAAACCCCTCCTCAGCATTGATTTCAGCAAAGCTGCAGTGCACTGAGTGAGGGAAGAGTTGTCAGACAATGAGAGTGAGAGCTCTACCAAGCCAGCAGCAGCATCTGCCTCAGATGCCAGCCTCACCCCTCACTGCTGTGCCTTCCTAACCTTTCAAAGCTGAAATCTTTCTCTCTTTAGACATACCCAGAGACCTTACCTTGGCTTCCATTTTTGCTAGCACTTCCCAACACCCTAACAGCCGAGAGCATTTCTGGGATGGGGACACTTCTGTCTAAAAATCAAGCCTGAATCCACCTCATTTGATATTGCCTCTGGTGCTGCCAATTCCAAGAGCCTCTTTGGCTGTAAAACCTCCACAGTCAACACACAGAAAAACAACTCTCTCTTGCATTAGCTCCCTTCTAATTAGAGAATGGCTTCAACCCTGGAGCAGTAGGTCTAGATCTCCCTGTCAATAAGCTGGGCTTAGTTATTCATTATGTGAGGAGAAAAACCAATAAAATTGTGCTGGGAGCCAGAGCTGAGAATATTTTATGTAAACTACTTTCCATATTTGTTTTAGTTTTTTTTCTTCCCCCTCCCCCTCCCCCCCGCTTCCTTCTCTTATTGTTAGATGAGGAAAGGGCTCACCCCTGTAGCAGAAGCCTGACTTTGCTGATGAGGGCACAGCAAGAGAGCTTCGTCCTTGCTGCAGAGGATCAAAGCTGTGCAGAGCCTGTGACCTCTGCTGGCCTTGAGGCATGATGCCTGTGCGCACCCCTGAAATAGTCATGGTTTGGTACCGCAGTGCTGCTCCCTCTCTTCCCCGCGGTTCATTCTTTATTGACAACACATGAGCAGGGGTAGAGCTTCCCGGTAGCTCCATTTGTGCCACCTGTGCATGCCCATCCTGCCATCCCGACCGCAGTGGCTGTCGCTAGCGTTTCTGAGCACCGCTCCTCTCCCCCACCCCCTCCACGGCTCCCTCCTCACTGCCCTTTCCCCGCAGGCTGATCTGCGCTCCACGGACGCGGCCCTGACCCTGTCTGCCAGCAAGGACCTGCTGAGCGTTCGGAAGCCGTCGGTGGGGCGCACCCACTCCCTGCCCAACGACAGCTACATGTTCCAGCCGCCCTACTCCAGCCCCTGCCCTGCCTCCCTGGGCGAGAGGGATCCAGCACGGCACAAGTCCCAGTCAGGTACAGCTCTGTCATCAGCACAAGTCCCAGTCAGGTACAGCTCTGTCATCAGCACAAGTCCCAGTCAGGTACAGCTCTGTCATCAGCAGCGATGTGCTGAACTGAGAGAGGTCTCGGTGAGAGGTGCAGGGGGAACTGGGTGGGGGGTGCCGCGGTGCCCGTCCCAGCCTGCGCGGCTGCGACAGCGGCTCAGAGCTGTTGTCCTGCAGATACCGAAGGCTCTCCCTGCCCCTCGGTGCCTGCCCTTGCAGCTCCGTGTCGCTGCCGGCTCACTTAGTGTCACCTGCTCTGGTGCCAGGGGTTGTCTTCTGCTGGCCAGGGAATGTGGCTGTAAGTGCCATCGCTTTAGACATTTGTCACAGATGAGGCAGAGGAACTCTTGCAGGCATTGCCATCCGAAAGCCTCTAAGCTGAACGCCGTTGGAGTGCTGCTCGCAACGGCAGGAGATGGGAAGAGATTAGAAAACGGAGGTGTTGAAATTTGCATAGTAATAAGAGCTTGTGTGAACAGCGGCTGCCGAAGAGCAGAGAAAGAATGTGGACACAAGGGAGAGAGAGAGAGAGAGAGAGAGGGAGATGAGTCTGGAGCTGTGAAAAATCACTGCCATGAGGCGAAGATTTCAAGGTCAAGAGCTGTAATTTGGAGAACCTGTTTGCACAGAACGCAAACGGTGCAGCTGAAATCCCGCTCAAATCCCACTCGACAGCAGCGCTTCCATTACCTTCAGTGGAGTCAGAGTTTATGGCTCTCTCTCTAACAGCCAAGAACATTTCTTGGAGTTCTAATCCCTGGCCACACAAAAGAATCCCATTTGCCACGCAGAGGGTTTCCAGTGCTTCGTTTTTGACCTTAATTCAGACGTGCTTGTTCTGTCTCCGACAAAAGCTCTGTCAGCTTGACCAAGCAGTGGGCGATTTCTGAGTCACACCTTCCTTCAAGCTTTCACTTCCCAGCTTGGAGAACTGAGTAGCTCCACCTGACAGCCCTGCCTGGCTGGGGGCAGGCTTTGCAGCCTGGTAAATGCACAGGAGAAACCTAGAGGGAGCGGAAGGCTTTAGGAGAAGCAGAATCATAGAATCAGTCAGGGTTGGAAGGGACCACAAGGATCAGCCAGTTCCAAACCCCCTGCCATTCCCAAGGACACCCTACCCTAGAGCAGGCTGGACACAGCCTCTGCCAGCGTGGCACCATCTCCTAACAGGGACCCCCTTGCTGTGCTCAAGGATGGGAAGAGTTTCGCCCTCACAAAACACCAATTCTTTGATAGGGAGATTTGACAGGAACAGACCTGTTCCAGGACTTCCTGATTGTCTGGTCCAGGATGGAGTTGGACTTGGGAAACCGTTCCTAAGATAGCCATCAGTCAGGTCTGTCATCTTGGAGTCAGAGTTCTCCTTTAGCCCCCATCCTGGTTTCCCATAGAATCAGTCAGGGTTGGAAGGGACCACAAGGATCATCCAGTTCCAACCCCCCTGCCATGCCCAGGGACACCCTACCCTAGAGCAGGCTGCCCACAATCTCTGCCAGCCTGGCGCAAACATCTCCAGGGATGTGGGGCCAACCACCCACCCTGGGCAACCCATTCCAGGCTCTCACCACTCTCATGCTCAACAACTTCCTCCTCACCTCCAATCTGAATCTCCCCACCTCCAGCTTTGCTCCATTCCCCCTAGTCCTGGCACTCTCTGATAGCCTAAGGAGTCCCTCCCCAGCTTTTATGTAGGCTCTCTTCAGATCCTGGAAGGCCACAAGAAGGTCATCTGGGAGCCTCCTCTTCTGCAGCCTGCACAGCCCCAACTCTTTCAGTTTGTGCTCACAGCAGAGCTGCTGCAGCCCTCTGAGCATCCTCTTTGGCCCTGTAGTAGAGCTGATGTCTTACTTGTAGCCTCATTAAGCCTTTTGTGTTTCTCTCCTGATTTCAAATGCCTTAAGCAGGCTGAAGTGCTGGGAGGTGAGTAAGGTGCCCACATCTTGGCGTTTGCACTGTTGTCCTGTTCCACCTTCAATGTCAGGGTGTGGAGAGGGGGGAGCAAGTCAGCCCTACCTGTTTACAGTCTGTAATATTATAAAGTGCTGTGGAGGTAGCAAAAGGTGCCAGGAGCCTCTAATAAATCACTGCAGCCAAGCCATAATATTTCAAGCTGAGAAGGGTTTTGTTGTCAGAAACACTGGCACTTGCAGGAGGCATTTGTTTGAATACTCCTTCGTAATGGGGCTGTTGTTCTGGGAGAGATTCCAGGACAAATGAGATTCTCTGGGATGCAGTCCAGGTTAAATGAATTGTTTTGAAAAATGTTGAGCCTGGTGGGGGGGCACATGCAAAGTTTCAAACCTTTCAGAAGGAGCAGCAGCTAGCAACTAGGAAGGGTCAGAAAGATGCTTGAGAACGTGCAGTGCCCTCTCCTGGGATGCATTTTCGAGCTAGCTTTGAAGGCTGCTGCCTCTCTTTCCCTTTTGCTTCCCTTCCAGCCTGCTTGCTGGTTTTGGAGGTCCCAGCAGCCAGGTTCAGCATGCACACAGGCATGGAGACCTCTGCTGGGGTCTGAAAACCAGCTGGTGGTGGTGGTGGTGCTAAGATGTGTGGTGCCTGCAGAGTGATGGGCCCTAAAGCAGGGATGCAGACATTGCTGGTCCAAGATGAACTTGTAGTTCATAACCTCCTGTCCTTAACAGGAGCTGTGCCAGGGAAAGCTGCCAAGAACAATGCAATAGAAGGCAAGTCTGCCCTCATTGCTGATCAGGTGGGAGATTTTCCCAGTCGTGGACACCTACTTGCTGCACTCAGTGGTTTCCTTTGCCGTGCCTGGTCCAAAGTGCAATGGAGCAGTTTGGTGTAAAAGATCTCTGAGGCTGGGACACAATCCCCAGGTGAAAACGTCAAACCTTGCTCTCTTCTCCCTCTTCTAAGGTTCAAAGGCGTCAGTGCAGTCGCAGCCAGCAGACACCAGCTCCCTCCTGCAGATTCCAAAAGATCACTTTCACCATGGCAGAGGTCGTGACCATGTGGTGAGGGAGGGCAAGGCTCAGGTGGCCCCGCAGGTGCACTCCCCTTCTGCTGAGAGGCTGCTGCGCAGGCAGGTGAGTGGGGCTGTGCTGTGCCCAGGAGGTTTGCCATCACATCACCTTTCCAGGTTAACCAGGCTTTACATTCCAGGAGGGGTTCACAGAGGAAACCTCCAGAGAACTGTAATTCTCCTACAGAAATAACAGGAAGGTTGATGCATTGTGATCTGAAAGCCGCCCAGGAGTCTCCAAAGAACGCGTGTGATGAGTATCATCTCCTCTGGCACCACTCCTAAATGTTCTCCTCCTTGTTGGCACTTTATTTTTATTTTTTTTTTCCAGTCCTCTTCACAAATGCAGCCAACTGCTCCCCAGGGCCTCGCTGTGGTTAAGGAACTAATTCTTAACTGCCGTGATTTTCTCAGTGCTTAAAAGGACACAGGGGCCAGCAGGCTCCAGCCCAGGCCACCCTTCCTTTGGCTCCTCTGGTTTCTCAAAAGGGGAAAACGGTTCAAAGGAAGCAAAACCCCCACGGCAAGCAGGGAGGGCTGACCACAGCCTTCTGCACCTTCTCTGTGCTTTTGCAAAGCCTGAGTATAGGCAAACCAGAGCGCACTTTATTTAGCCCCTGGTTTTATCTCTGGCTTTTTTCTTTTTTTTTTTTTCTTTTTTTTTTGCTTGGCATTGATTTAAATCCTGATTCAATCAAAGATCTNGGAGGGTCAATTTTAATTTTTTTTTTTTTTTTTTTTTTTTTTTTTTCAGTAAAATGTCTGTGCTCCACTCTTCATATTTGGTTGTGCAGCTGAGCCAGGACCAGAGGCATGTCTGGTTACTAAGCCTTGCTCTCTCCAGCAGCCTCGTGCCTGATTTTATATACACAAAATTGATCCGTTCTGTGGTTTTTTTGGGGGGTTTTTTTTGTTGTGTTTTTTTTTTTCCCCAAGCAATTTATTTCCCTCATAAAAATATTCCTGCTTCTTTCACCTTTTGATCAGCATTGGCAGATTAGACAGTCGATGCATCGAGCTCCAAAGATGAACGTGAAGGGCCAAGGTTAACAACGAGGTTAGCCTGCAGTGCTGAACTGACTGAAGGATTCCCCCCTCCCCGCCCCCCACATGCCTTTGCCTGCACAGGGCTGGCCACATCCCCCAATCACCGCTAATGAGGAAGCTAATTGATGTCAGGATCCCAGTTCATAACTACTCTGTCCTGCCTTACTAATGAGTAACAGAGCCATGCTCCTGAGCCGGGCTGTCCAGGATAGATTACCATAGGAGCTCTCCTCCTCAGCCTCCTTATGCTCATGTCTTCCAGGACTGCTTTTTTCTATATCTTTTCTTGTGCCTGTTTATTTCCCTCTCTTCCTCTCAGTGACGTGAGGCTGCTCTTGATGTGCCATCTCAGAGAGACAAAAGCTTTGGGATGGTGCACATTGTCCCCAGGCTGGACAGACTCTTCTGAAGGTTAGAGAGGTGATGGCTTGGGCATGCTCCAAGCAGCAAGGAACAGCTAGCAGGAGCAACTGAGGTTGCTCCTGGCAACAGGACAGCATTGCAGTTACTGTTAATTGCAGCCTAGGTGGCCAGACACTGTGAAATAGTCCCTAAAGAGGCAAAATCACCTCCACACCCTGGCACTCCTGCCTGCTCGAGTGGCCTCTTCTTGGCTCCTTTTATTGCCAACACTAATTTGTTACTGGCACATCACAAGCAGCTCAAAGGAGCACAGCACTTTGGTGTGCAGTCCCTGATTTTCCTTGGTTAATCTATTGCATGGAATTCTGACCTGCTTTTGTTTGTGTTGTTTTTGTTTGTTTCTTTTTCTTTTCTTCCTTTTTCCTTTTTCCTTTTCCTTTTTCATTTTCCTCTTCCTCTTCATTTTCCTTTTCTTTTTCCTCTTCCTTTTCCTTTTCTTTTTCCTTTTGCTTTTCCTTTTATTTTTCCTTTTCCTTTTCTTTTTCTCTTCCTCTTCCTCTTCCTTTTCCTTTTCTTTTTCCTCTTCCTTTTCCTTTTCCTTTTCTTTTTCCTTTTCCTTTACCTTTTCCTTTTCCTTTTATTTTTCCTTTTCCTTTTATTTTTCCTTTTCCTTTTCTTTTTCTCTTCCTCTTCCTCTTCCTTTTCCTTTTCTTTTTCATCTTCCTTTTCTTTTTCCTCTTCCTCTTCCTTTTCTTTTTCCTCTTCCTTTCCTGAACCCCTGCATAGATAAATATTGTCCACCACATACCTGACCCATGCACTTTCCCCCATCACTAAACCCTTGGTTTCACCTCCCTTTCCCTCACGAGTGCCAGAGAGTGGACGAGGTCCCCACAGTGCAGCTTAGCCTCCGGAACGTCTGATGCTGAGTGCTGTCCTCACGGGATGAAGAGTGGCTCAGATGCTTTGAGAGGACATTCCCTGCTGAGGAACATGCCCCTTGGCACTGCACTGCACAAAGGCATTTCTCCAGAGGAACTCTACCTGAAATTAAAGCTGTATTGAGGGGTTTTTGGGGTTTTTTTTTTGGTTCCAGGACCGTGTATCCAAGGTGTAGCCCACACAAACCGTGGCTACCACAGGTGTACACCCCAGCAGGGTGGCCAAAGGTCCTTTTAATTTGAAACAAATCAGGGACACATTTGTACAAACTGTTACTGCTAACAGCTGCCAAAGATATCTGTATGGTAGGGAAAGACCATGCTGGTGTGACTGACACTCTCCTTGTGTGCAGCACAGGTTGGTGTGCAAGCAAAAGTAATGGCAGTAATTACTTTTTGCTTCTGTGTCCTGCTCTTTGTGGTCTAAGCCTCTTCTTGGGATGTGAGAAACACTCACTAGAACTGTTGGCAGTGAGGAGACCAAAATTAGCTCCACTCTCCCCTGCGGTTAGTTGCCAGCATTATGCTGTGAAATGTTAACTGGAAGGATTTGGCAGCACTGGGCAAGAGAATTTGCTGTGGGAGATGCTCCCTCAGCTCCCAGAGCTGACAAGGGGAGCCGCATGTGCAGGGGAGCAGCAGGCTGCTCTTTGTCTGCACACAGGTGCACACTGCAGCTGATGAGAGCTGTGCCTGAACAGAGGTCATTTGGCTCAAGCCATCCTTGTGGGACAACTTGTGTACGAATTTTAAGGCAATTTTGGGGGTGAATGGTCACAGAAGCATTCCTTAGGGTGAAAAATTTAATCCTCTCACTTTAAAAGACTCAGACCAGCTGGACACATTCCCTCCAAATTTCTCCGGGAAGATTTTTGTATTTAAGCTGGTTTCAGTCTTCTCCAAGTGAGACTCTGCCTTTAAGGGCTGGGTTAATGTGGCTGATTTATAAACCCTTTTGACAAGAGATGCAGTGCAGTAAAAAGACAAAGCCTTCAGAACATGCCATCAGGTCTCTCTGCCAACAGGCACTGTTGCTGCCTACAGCTCGACAGCCAAGGCAAAATGTGCCTTAGGAAGCCTGAACTTGAGAATCAGAATAAGATGAAAGAATTACAAGGCATTATTAGCAGTAGTCCAGCTTTGGTCTCCAGTTTCTGCAGTCCCCCTGCCATAAGGTGGTGCAGAGTTGTTGCTCCAGCCTGGTGACCAAAGCCAGGGGCAAGCTGTGCCCCTGACACCGGTGCAGAGCCATTAGGGTTGCTCTGAGCAGCCTGCTGCATGCCCTCAGAATCACCCGAGCTGGAGAAGGGGATGCAGAGGCTTGTGTGCACATCCTCCCTCCTCTGCCCCTGCCTGGGCTGCCAAAATCGTAAAGGGCTTTACTCTAGCCTCTCCTCCTTTGCACAAGGAGAGCCTCTCTCAGTCTGGGTGGGGACACTCTGCTTTTGCAGCCCTGCATCCTTGGAGGAGGAGGCTGAGGTTAACTATGTGTGAGGAGCCAAGGGCCACATTCTGCTGCCGCTTACACAGAGGCAAACCCACCGATCCCCAAAGCATGGGAACTGGTAGAACCCAGGAGGCAGACTGCTGTAGGAACTGCTGTGTCTGTGCTGAGGTATCTCAGCACTCGAGTGCCCTGTGGGTGCTGTTGCCTTGTCTGTGCTAACCTTTGGTCTGTCTCTCTCGCCTGGTGGCTGCTCCCCTGCTGTGCTCCGGTGCAGATGGCCATACGGAACGACTCTCTAGACAGCAAGGAGAATATCAACACTGAGGTGAGTGAACTCCCTGACCCAAGTGTCCCCGCTGTGCCCAGGGAGGAGGCATCAGAGGCTCTGATGCCCTCAGAAACGAACGAGGTGGTTGCATGGAGCCAGGCAAGCCCTGGCATGCAGCAGCTTTCCTACACTCAGTGTAATATTTCAAAGCAGGCACCACCATCGTGTGCTTGTGCAGACTCGTATCAGGAGACACCTGGAGACTCGGTGGACCAAGAAGTGTCTGAAACAAACAGCTGCTCGGAGCCTTTCACTTCAGAAACTTGTACAGCCTCCAGTGCCTGTTCAGAGGTTCAGCCTCTCACTCCTAAGAGGAACGTGGGCAATACTGGCAGCACGACACTGAAGGACCTGAAGAAATACCACAGCGTAGACACCCAGGGGCTTCTGAAAAAGCCTCTCTCTTGGTTAGACGATCAAAGGAGACATTCGATAGAAATTTGCTCGATGGAGAAAAGCCCCCAGCACCATTCCACATCCAGCTCCTCTGGCTTCATAAGTCAGGTGGTAAGTGAAATGGAAGGCTTGCAAGGAGCACGGCAGAAGAAAAAACTGAGCCCTCCGTGCATATCCATAGAGCCGCCTGACGGGCAGGGTTTGCTGCCTAGAGGACCCCGCAGCATCTCTCCTGCCAGCCCAGACGTCTGCCTGAGGCGGCGTGCTCCATCCTGCGAGTCCAAGGATTCCATGGACGTGGGGGATTCCTTGCTCCCAGACAGCACATCAGCATCTCCTACCCCAAAGAAAGACTTGTTGACACTCCCTAGCTTTTCTTTCGATCAGTCGGAAATGGACCCCTGAGTTATTCCCTCTTGGTGCCAAAAGTTTTCTTCCTCTCATGTAATAGAAAGGGAAGGGGAAAAAAAAGGAGGAAAAAAAAAAAAAAAAAAAATGACAAACTGCATTCTGGAATGGCACTGGGTAACACATTTCCAAAGACAGATGAAAGAACCAGCTGGGTGAAAGAGTGGGTAGCCTAGGTCATGCTTACTTAAGCATACGTTCTGCTTAGGTAAAAGCAATACAATGTGCAGAATCTCTGTGTATATTATATTTTATTAAATTAATTGAACCTAGCCTTGCGGGATGTAGTACATTTTGTGACTAAAGACTCCTTTGATTTTCTCCTATTTTAAGTGTCTCAGAATATTTCTGAGATAAAGGTGGGTTTTTATGAATATTTTAACCTAAAAAAAAAAACAAAAAAACCAAACCACTAATATGTATTTAATCCTTTTTTTTTTTTTTTGTTGGTTTGTTTGTTTGGTTTCATTTTGTTTTGCAAAGCACAAAATGTAGCCAATTAGTGCATTACAGAGGAAATGTATGCCACAGTTAGCAGTAAATAAGGATTATTTAATGTAATTTATTTTTCCCCTTGGACTTCAATGATGCTCTGAGAAGAAGCTCGTTTAGGGTAGCACAGAAATGCAGCGGCAGTTTTTAAACAAAGGAATGTTTCAAGTCTTGCCTAAAAATTCAACACAGTGCACAAAGGCAGGGAGGCACAAAGCAGCGTGTGGTGGATGCCTGAAGGTGGATGCCTGAAGGGGGTGCCCGGAGCCCTTTCCCTGCACTCAGCACTGCACTGCACAAGCACAAGCACACTGCAGGTCTCCGCTGGTGACTCTCCCAGCTGTGTCAGCAGCTGATCTTCTGAACCGCCTGGAAAAATGAGGCAGACAAAGCCAGCAGCCGCTTCAGAGGTGTTGTGCAGTGTCTCCCACTCAGACTGTTCCTGTTGCTGAGCTTCAGCCTCCGTGAGCCTGCTGTTTGCGCCCATGTGGAAAGGTCCAGCCCAGCTCCAGACCTGCAGCGCCCGAGTGCAGGGCAGGTTGGGCAGGGTGAGGGCTGCAGTGCTTCAGAGCCAAGCTTGTCCTTCAACTGCCTTGAGGCTGGTCGGATTTGATTCCAGAAAATGAAAATCATGTGCTTAAGTGCTTGAGAGAGTGGAGGCCTGCTGCAAGCCCTTGTCCAGATTCCTTCCACGGGAGAAGGTCGCAGGTGCTGAAGGACCCTTCGACTGCCAGCGCAGAAGTCAGGGCTTTGGCTACCGCTGCTAGAGCTAATTTTCATACCTTGACTGTAATTTTATTTCCAGTCTATCAAAAGCCTTAAGCAGCAGCATCACGACGCCAAGCAGACAACACCAGAATCCACGTCCTTAACGCCAGTCACCTCAGCAACAAACTGCTCACCTCTGCGCTAAGGCCCTCTGCAAAAAGCAATCTGTACAGCCGGGTACAGCCCAGGAGCCACCACAGCTCTGCCTGCTCCCACCCCCTCCTGCTCTGCACAAGACTGATGGAAGCCAGACATTAACTTCACTCACCCTCCATGAAATCACATTAAGCTGTAGGCTAAATAAGTCTCTGCAGGCATGGTTTGAAGTGTGTGAGTAGTCACAGGTTTAATGCTGCCTACATGGATAAGGCTTTGCTGGATCGTGTCTCAAACCAGCACAGGAAGAGGAGGATTTGTGCTAATTCTGTCAGTCGGGAGCCTGTAACTTTCTGAGAACTGCTGATCTTCTCAAATCACTACAAGGTGTTGGTGTTCCAGCCCTTCATCCAGCCGGAGATCAGGCAGTTACCACTCCATGGATCTGCTTTAGCTCCAAGCCTACATGCAAGAGGAAGATGCTGTTTATACCCAACAGCCTATGTGAGGTCTTAAGCTCCTTTCTTTTTCACTTGAGGACGTTCACTGGGCAAACAATTCCTACTGATTTACATGTCCTGCAGAAATGTGAGGGCTTTCAGCGGGGAGTCAGGCAATCAGGGTACTTGAGGCAGGAGGATTAACATTCTGTGCTATTTACCATGGTTAGATTAATTCTTGGCTGGGACATTTCTCCCCTCTTCCACAGGGCCCATACAGAGGCCACTCTCTTTGATATGCCAGCCCAAACCCAGGGTTAAGCCTGTTTAAAGCAATGATTTCAAACAAACCTTTTCATCAGTTCTTCCCCCAGACCTTATTTAAGGAAATAATAAAATCATAGCGTATTAAGCCTGAGAAATATCCTTAATCCCTTTTCGGTTTAACACTCATAACGAGCCTCAGCTTTTCCCTTCACTAAATCATTTTGGAAAACAGCTGGACCTCTAAAATTGCTGACCCTGGTTTCTTAACCACCAGGGCTGGTTTCGGGTAGCTTGTATGGTTCCTTCCTTACAAAAGGAAAAAAAAAAAAACAACCAAAAAAACCCATGGAATGCTTTTGCTTGAAATCATGGCACAAAACAGTAGTGCAAGGCTAATCCAAGTGCTGAGCTCCAAGTGCATCAGAGAGCTCAAAGGCTCTTCTCTTTCCAGTGCTTGGGAGCCTTGCTCCCTAGCAAGGTCTGTGGAAGGAAGGAGGAGTTGACATCGCAGGTGAAGGTCACTAGAGACCAGCCCATGAGACATCCATGGCAATGCATTCAAGGAGGAGAAATCCGTGTACAATAGTTTGGTTGTTTTCTAAACTGGCTGAGCGTTTTCTAGATGCCCTTTTGAAAGACAAACACAAACGTGTACTGCAGTACGTGCAATAATCTTGAGAGAATTTTAAATAACCTTGGCGGGGAGGGGGTTTGTTTTTATAGAAATCTGACTTTTTTTAAAAAAGCAAAATGTACAAAATCCACAGGAATTCTGTAGAGCGGTTACGTTGATAGAATTTTTTTATATTTTTGTAGAACTCTTGTAGAGAAATTGTTACAAGCCTGTGTAGCATCTCGGGAACAGAAGCAGCTCTTAACCTACCGAGTTTCTTTTCACGCACCTGGAGCCAGACCTACTGCACCACACCTCACCCAGCCTAGTTTCAGAGCCTGCGTGCCGGTGGTGGGTGGAAGGGAGCAGCAAAGCTCAAGGCTGGCGCTGTTGCAGTGCTGCTGCTGCTGCTGTTTGAGGATTGTACCCAGGTAACACATCCACCCCCAAAATCCAGCCCCTCTCGATGGGCATGGTCAAGTAGTTGCATGGCTATCCAGTTCATTAAAGCACACCAGCACTTTACTACTGTGGATTTACTGTATACAGGTGGGAGCAAGATAATCTGCTATTGCCAGTCTGACGCAGGGGAGGGGGAAAGAGATTGCAGATGTGTCTGGAGAAATGTAAATTCCATTCCTGCAGCCCCTGGCACACGGAACTGATTCTTTTTTAGCTTGGTTGCAGGCCTTTTTGTACTGTAGAGATCTTGGAGGAGGGCAAAGGAAATGCTGTTTTTGACTTCTGCGGGTTGCACTCAGCACAAGGTTTATTCGAGGATAAAAAAAAAAAAAAAGAAAAATTAGGCTATGCCCCAGTCTCCCCTTTTCTGCCCCTTTGGCTACAGTAACCCCTGTACACTATTACACGAGGTAACTAGAGTAGGCACAGCACCCTTGCGATGTCCGTAACAGCCTAGTATATATTAGAGAACTTTGTATTTAATAGGCAATATATTGGTACTCTGGATCCGGTGTATGGGCCAAAACAAGGGCTTTTGGTCAGGGCAACAAAAGGTGGTGTTCATGGGGAAAATTGGATTAAAATGGTCCTTTTTTTAAAAAAAAAAAAAAATTAAAATATTAAAAAAAGAAAAAAAGAGTGTAAATCTTTACAAATGACAGAAACAAATGTGTCCTATTAAAGCTTTTGAAAAGAAAACACCTGTGCCCTTCCCTCTTCTGTTCCTGCCCCTGCTGCTCAGCGCTCCCCAGCGCTGTCCGACGGTTGCGTTCCGGCCGCAGGCGGCTGGCAGGCATCGCCCAGCAGCCAGTGCAGCTGCACCTAGGGCAGGTGGTGCTTCAAATTCGCTTCTCTCTGGCTTAGCCGAGGTGTGCACTTGGCCAGATGACTGCTTCTGGGGAGCGGTGTCCCGGCCAGACGCTGCGGGCACAGCTCCTCCTTCAGCCAGAGCTCGGCAGCGCTCGCAGACAGCCCAACGAGGGAGGGAATCGCAGAATGCCAGGGGCTGGAAGGGACCTCAAAGAGCTGCTGCGGCTGCTGCTGTCGCTGCCGCCTGCGTCTCAGGTGTTCCAGAGACAAGCCAGCAGCGCTCAGGCGTGACCAGTGCCGGGACCCCCACCCGCCAAATGAGGTAGGAAAAAGCAGTTTCTGGGAGTGAGCCTGGCTCCCTTTATTTCCGCTGTGTCAAGAGGACCCGCTGTGCTCGGCTGCCAGGGGCTGAGGATCCCCCAGGTGCCAGGGCTGCGCTTTGGCAGGGCCGAGATCCGAGCTGCCTTGCCCAGGGCCAGTTAAGGCCGCGGTTAGCGCCGGTGCGGGGCCGGTCCGCGGTGCGCAGCCTTCTGCTACCATCTAGCGGGAGCGGGCGGCGAGGGCTGGGGAGCTCCCCCCTCGGTTACCGCGGCTCTGACACTCCGGCTGCCGGAGAAGGGCTAAGAAGGAGCCTGCGGAGCAGCTCTGCCCTCTCTTGGGAAGCTTTGCGCGGTCCTAGCAAGGTGCTGTGCCGGTCCTGCATGGGCTCCCCACTCGCCCACAGCCTGTGAGCTCGGGAGGTGTTTGACCTCCGCTTGGCCCAGCATGGGAGAAGGTTAATCGAGCAGGCTCAGGAGGCTTGTGCTGGGCGGCTCTGCGGTTTGGAGCCACTTGGGCACTGGCTGAGTGCCTGTCACTAGATGGCAATGCCATGAAGTGGTTCCGCTGGGGCATTTGTGCTGCACCTGAGGGCCCCTGTAACCTGCTGCTGCTGTTGGCTTTGAAGTGGTCTTCGGCACCGTGGGCGACAGCCGTTCCCCCACGGGCGGTGTAGCATTTGAGGGCGGCTGGACCTTAACACGGCTTTTATGTTGCGTTCAACTCTTGAGGCGCGTTTGCAACGCACTCGATAATCCTGCAGCATCCCCTGGCGTTCTCTATTGCTGGGGTCACCGGATGCTGTAACTGGCAAGCTCTCAAAGGTCCTGAACAGATTATCTTTGCATGGCTATTTAATACCCTCAATTGTGCAACCCAAGACCCCCCGCAGCTCCAGCTGGGAGATGCAAAGGATGGTTAAACCACTTAATTACTTATTGTGCTAACGACCGTTTTGGGAGGGGGGAAAAACAAAGCAGGATTCAGCCGTTCTGGGGCAAAACGGGAAGAAGTTAATGGATTCTTTCTACAAACAGAAAAAGAACCGCATGTACTGTGACACCTGCACAGGGCAGAACAGCTCTGCCAGGCTCTGTCCGCTCAGTGTTGCCATGGAGTGGTGACACTGCTCGTTCCAACAAAGCAGGACCTGGTGTCTGCCTTCCTGCAGCCACTGAGCTCTGTGACCATTTTGCAGTGAGATCATGGACAGCTTCAGCTCCTTAAAACTAGGAGGGGTTTGTGAGTTGTCCAGGTTGGCAGGAAAAGGGATAAGCTGTGACAATTGTGCTGGAGGCTGAAGTAGGGCAGTTTGAGTCTTAGCTCTAAAAGGACAAAGTGCCACTTGCTGCTCTCTCTGGCTGTTTGTCCATCACTCTAAGCTTCTTAGAACCACCCACGGGCTGGGGTGTGTCACACCTGCCATGATGGCTTCCATCAGCCTCTGTATGCATTTGGGAACGTGCTTTTAGAATCACTTAGCCCCTGTGCAATCAGTTTGACTGCTCCCTGCTAGAGCAGCTTCAACATCACTTTGGGAGGCAGTTCTCAACATGTCTAGATTCTCCTCCTGCTCAGCATCTTGGTATGAAATGTGGGAGCGTGCATGTAACAAGGGAAGACAACATCACATAGGGTGTTGTGGAGGAGTCCTTCATTGTGCTTTCCAGAAATAAGGAAGTTAAAGTTAAATCCTTCTCTGCAAGAAGAGAGAGGCATTCTGCATGCCACACCATCGGCCGTTTGAGAAGGAGAAACCTGAAGCCTGCTGCTACCCAAGCAGTGCTGACATTTAGCAGTTTATTACAAGTCCACATCCTACACCTGCTTCAGCAAGGTGTCATCCCCTTCCTTACAGAGCAAACGTAGAGGGCCTTGCTGCGAGTGCTGCTCTGGCAACCTCCTTTTCCTTGCCATCTGTAAAATGTGACACCTCTGTGGATCTTGGAAAAGAAGCTGAGCCTCTGCAGTTCCAAGCAGAGAAAGGAGGTGATGTTTATAGTCAACTAACCATAAAACCCTAACCATAAAACTGTGACTCTCGGAGCTGCACAATGCCCCAGCCCTCTCCAGCCTCAACTCTAAATGTCCTTCTCTCTACCAGATTCTCAGCGGCAGGTCACACTTCGCTGCAAATCTGCGGGAGGAGCACCTGCGAAAAGCAGCCTGCGCCTGGCATTGTGCTTGCACAAACAGCTTCAGGCTCAGGTTGCCTCCGGTCCCGCTGCCGCTGGTAGCTGCCCCTCTGCTGGGTGTGTCTTGTAGGCGCTGCATGGATTGCGCTGTCCTGGCCCGCGCTCGTTGTTAGCAGCTGAAAACTCCTTCATTGTGCGGCTGGCATGGAAAAGAGGATGCAAATCCCTCTCTGCCTGAACCTAGATCAGATCTTGCCACTCCCCGGAGTAGATGTCTGTGGATAAAAGGGAGTTCACGGCCTCCCTGACGTTTGCACCAAAGGTGCCGTTCTGTCTTCCTCCACAGTCTGCCGGCATCTGGGGCAGCATCCCAGGAGTAATGACATGTTTTAGGTACATCTGTCTCCCTTCCCATCATCAAACGGGAACAGGCCCAGAGTGAGCTGCCTGAGATAGTGCTTCAGGCTCTGCTTCGCAAGCAGGTTCAGCAGAATCCAATACCACAGCCCTTCCCAGGAGCTTTTAAGCTTCTCCCTCCGTGTTGTCTGTCTGAGACTTTATTATTTCCTTAATTCCTGCTTTTGATTTTTCCCTCTCTGCTAGTCTGTTTTGCCAGACAGTGCCTGGAAGCCTGTAATTACCCTGCAAAGTCAGTGCTAGCTGGCAGGATCTGCTGTGAGGTCCAGCCTGACTGCCTGGTGGCTCTCCCTGAGCTCGTGTATGGTCACGCAGGGGAAGCTGGCACCTCAGCTGGCACCCACTCATCAGTACCATCCCTGCTGAAGGCAGAAGCAGCCACCATGAGTCAGGAACATGAAGCAGAAGGTAGAATCAATCAGGACTTTGGGGTTCTGTGAGAGCGTAATTCCCTAACACAGGACCTTCCTTTGTGGATATGGTGGAATAATTACACCAAAGTAAAAAAAAAAATAATTGGGGATTAATTCAAACTGCACATGGCTCAGCGGAACGGTGCAGTACACTGATAAGTCAGACGTCTCCCTGCCTGTACACACAGCCTGTGTATCAGCCAGTGGTGAGCTGCCTCTGTAGCTGTGATGTCTTACAGTGCTAGAGCTGGTCTTCATGTAGGGCTTGTTCTCAGTGCCATAGAGAGAGAGGCACATTCATGTTGAGAGTACAGTCTCAGCACTTCTCTTGCAGTTTGCTAGCTGCAAGGGAGGAGGTTTCAAGGTCCATAAAGGAGTCACTCCCAGCTACTACTTGACTTTTCTTGAAGCTTTTATTGTGGTGCAATTTCAGCAAACAGAAGTTTTGATGCACAGCTTGCAAACAGAGCCCACGATATCCGTAGATCTCCTTCACTCAGTTGGTTAAGGCTCCTCTGAGGCTTCCTAGAGAGGGTTCCAATATGATTGTACTGCTGGTCCTGGATAGGTCTGAGATTGCAAATCGTTTAGGCAATGACCTGAAAATCTTATCTTGGGCAAGATCTTACTGCTGTGCAAAGATAAGAACTTTCACCCAGATTATAGTAAAAGTCTGAGCCAAACCCTCAGCACCGTTTGTGGGAAGCACAGGGCTTCCCCTGGTAGTACTCCGAGTGGCTGTCACCCTGTCTGTCTTCTGTGGTCTTCATGAGGGATTAGCAGAGCAGTTTAAATTTCAGGATGGAATCTTTTAGGGGCCATACAGCCGTACTGTGCTTCTGCTCTCTCTTCTCTGGTGAGCATTTTCAACTGCACCCTTCTGACTGGTGACCCTTCAGCACCTTTTTTTAAAAAAAAAATGGAACATTGAGACTTAGATTCTTGGAACATTGAGACGGGTTTGTGGCAGGAAGGTGCTTCACGTGCAACGATGCTACTGAAGCAGGTGCTACAGCAGCTGCTGGAAGATCGATAATGCTGTAGAAGTCCTGTCCATGAGGAAAGCAAACAGTGTTTCTGCTTCACCGGGAGGCGAAGTCTTGATTGTGTCCAAGGTGCTGCACTTCAGAATCTGCTAGTTACACATACATGCGACATTTAATGACCGAAAGCTTTTGCCACTGCTTCGATTGCAGTTGCAGTGGAAGCGGTCAGCGGGAAGGACGAGGATGCAGGTGGAATGGTGAGGCAGGTGAGCCTCATTAACTTGATGAGGCAGCCGCACCCCTCACCACTCCAAGGGGAGGTGAGAGCTGCTGCAGGGTGTCGATGTCAGCCCGGCTGGGTGGACGTAGTCTCTCAAACCAACAGCTGTCTCAGCCTGCAGTCCCTCAGCCTGCCCTTCTCTCGCGTATGAGGACCGTCGGTGTCCCCTCCGAAAGCGGGGGCCTGGCTGCGGCGGTCCGGGGGCAGCGGGGCGGCGGCTCTGGCCCCTCCCGCCGCCGGCGGGGAAGGCGGGACGGGCCGCACCGGGCCCGCCCAGGAGGGAAGCAGCCGGCTTCCCCCGTCCGGTGCCCAGTGTGGGCCTGGAGGAGGCTCCGAGGCTATGGAAGCTTTCTGCGGGTCCCGCTTCTGGGTGAGCAGCGCGGCCGCACCGCCTCCCGCAGGGGAGGAAGCGGGGCGGGAGGGCAGCGCGGAGGGGCCGGGGGAAACGGGGCCGTACCCCGCTTTGCTCGCAGCTTCCCCGGTCCGGGAACCGTGTGCTGGCCGGGGCGGAGCTGCATTTTCCCGGGGCTGCTGAGCCCCGGCCGGAGCTGGGGCAGGGCCGGCAGCGCCTCTCAGCGATTCAGCATCTCCAGGCCGGGGCAGGACCCCCGTAAGACCCCGCGACAGGAACTGGGGTGATTCTTTCAGTCCTAGTCCTGGACCTCGTAGCGACCAAGCCGGCAGTTGCTTTCGGAGAGGTCCCATTTGAGCCTTGCCGCTGCTCTCCAGGATGACTCTGAGGAGCAGAAAAGTGCAGCCTTAGTTCCGTGCTTTGTTGCTGTTAACGAGGGATGGGACTATGGCTGCGGGGGCTGGGGCCGAGCCTCTGAGGACAGCAGAGGCTGCTGCTAGTGTTTGGAGCTGTCAGCCTTTCGGGGAGGTGCAGTGCTGGAACAGGGGAAGGTGGGGAACCGGGCGCCTTTGCCCGCTCGGACGGGCTGATGTGCCAGCGCCGTCAGATGGGCTCGGGCGGTGTCTCCCCGGGGTGCAGCCTCTCTCTGCGCGGTGCAGGAGTTACCCTCGGAGCTCACCAAGCCGCGGGGAGCCGAGCGTGTTCGGTGAATCCGGAACTTCCCTCCAAGAAGTCATTCTTTGCATGTCCCTTTCTCTTCTATTGATTTAGCTCCGGGGGGGTGTTACCAGAGATGAGCGGGACCGAAAAGGAGAGTCTGAAGATGAGTCAGTGCTGGAAAGCCGTTAAAGGACAACACCGGCAGTTGGCTGTGAGGGCTTCACGCTGAGCTACATCTTTAAAAGGACTAATTCTCTTTCCAAAACTGCCCCGACATTACTTTTTGAAAGAGGACTTAGGCCCCTAAGCCCCTTGGTTCCCTTTCTTTGTTCAGTTTCAGGTTTATATTTCCCAGCGCTTCGCAGGCTCTCAGTTGGCAGGCGAGCTTGCTCCAACACGTATGTTTCACCTCTTCTTCTTTCCATTCTAAACACTTACAGAACAGGAACAAGCACAAACAGATCAACACTGCTCACCAGGGTATTGATTGCTTCCAGAAGCATGTCTTAGCTTCCTGGGAAAGGCTTGTGGAGCAACCGCTCTGCCTGGCCAAAGCTTTGGGCAAGAGCTTGCCGACAGGTTAATGGGAAACGTTCAGGCTGTTTTGCTGGCTCTAAGCAGGAGGTAAAAGCATCGTTCTGGAATTCGTGCGGCGCTCTTTGTGCCCTTTGTGCTGCTCTGTTCTGCTCTTTGCTGCACTGAGATGGAGCCTCCCGGTTTTAGTATTGCCAAGGCTTTCCAAAACTAGATTTGCAGGAAGTAGTGTAAAGGTAATCCAGGGAAGGCGTCTGGCTGAATAAACATTTATTTACAGCATAAATGATGCAGTCTAAACGTGTTCAACAAAGCATAAGTAATATTTAAAAGATGCACCTTCAGCTTTGCTGGACGTAATAGTTCTGGTGTGAGCAGTGCTGATTGCTCTGAAACATTGAAGTTTGAGCAGGCAGAGAAATATGTTTGCTGCCCCAGTCTGTCAGGGACAATGTCAGGCACATGTTACAAGGCTCTCCAGACATGCTTTTAGTGTGTAATTGTCACATCTGCACATCCCAACACAAAATACTATTAAAGAATGAAAGATTGGATGAGCAGCGTTTCTTAAACAGATGGGCAAAGTGCTTCCTAAATGTAGACCTGTTCTGTCTCTTCAGAATGACCTAGGCTTGCTTAGAGTCAGAACTGATGCTCAGTTTTGTGCTCCCTAATTTAAGAGGAACAGGGATATACTGGAGAGGGTCTAGCAGAGGGCTACAAGGATGATTAGAGAACTGGAGCACTGCCTGATGAGGAGAGGCAGAGGGACCTGGGGCTGCTTAGTCTGGAGAAGAGAAGACTGAGAGGGGATTTAAGAAATGTTTATAAATATCTGAGGGCTGGGGAACAGGCTCTGCTCACTTGCTACCTGGGATAGGACAAGGAGCAATGAATGGAAGCTGTAGCACAGGAGGTTCCAGCTCAACACAAGGGGCAGCTTCTTGACTGCAAGTGTCCCAGAGCACTGGCACAGGTTGCCCAGAGAGGTTTTGGAGTCTCCTTCTCTGGAGCCTTTCAAGGCCTGCCTGGATGTGTTCCTGTGTGCCCTGAGCTAGATTGTCTGGTCCTGCTCTGGCAGGGGGGTTGGACTCAATGATCTCCTTGGGTCCCTTCCCTGACATCCTGTGATCTGCTCAGTTGGGTTTAAATAGCTCAACAGCTCTGTGAAATGGAACATGGGACCCCATGGCCAGCAGATGGGTATCGGTCACCACCCTACCTCCAGTAGTGCCTCTGCTGGCAGGAGTGTGTGCAGCCAACTGACCTAGTGAGAGATCTTAAGTGATGCCCACCGAGGTGACAGTCACCTCGAAGTGATGTGCTGTGCAAATCTGGCGTTTCATAAAACCCCAGAGGTGGAGGCCTCTATTTGCAGCATGCCCGTGGAAGTGAGGGTTTCTCATGCTGCCATATGCTCAGGAAGGGCAAACAAGGTGAAAAGCAGCTCCTGGCCTCTCTGTAACCTACTGGTGTGCACTTTCCAATTCAGATGCAGAACCTGATAACACGCAGGGCAATGTTGACACTCACTTTTGCCTAGCTGCTGAACTTGGAGTCTTTCCCTCTATTTCGTTGAATTCTAGGTATTTTTGGAAGGTGGATGGCATCCTGGTGTCAGTTTTAGAGCCGAAGGAAAGGTGCTGTTCCAATTTAAACAGTGCTTTGGTTTGGAGTTTAAATGCTTTCCTGTGGAAAGGAGATCAGAATCCAAACAAAACAGTTGAGAGTTGATTGCTCAAAACGTTTGCATTGAAATTTATCAGCTTGAGCAGACCACTGATTTATCTTGGATGTTTGGGTTTTGGGTTTTTTTTTTTGGCTTATCAAAAGTGTTCAGCTTCCAACTCTTCGCCCTGAGGCAGGGTGGGGAATTCTGCTGGAAATATATTGACAGAGTGGGGTGGGTTGGTTTTTTTTCCTGTTTGTGTGGAGGCAAAGTGATTTCCTGCTCAACCCATTTCAGACAGAAGAAACTGGAGGCAACCCTGCAGCTGGCATTAGGAATCCAGAGCTGCTGGCTTCCAGCTACTGCTCTACCTGTTGGATGTGGAAGCAGCAAGCCACCAATGCAAATCTCAGAGGGCACCCAGGACATTATTCTTCCAAATGCATCTCTTTATCTTGGAGCTGTCTGCTTCAGTTGGGAAGCTAATTGTTGCTATCTGCCAGCAGCCTTCCCATGCCAAGCACCTTTCACAGGAGATGAAGGTACCGGTACCTGCCCACACAGGGCAGGCCATGGGTGTGTTAAATACTGCCCATAATTGCCTCCTGTTTGTTGTGTCATGTATTTGCTATGTGAGCCCAAGTGTGCTGGACAGGTGTGCTAATTAGTGTGGCCCACAAGCTCTCCACCCGAGGAGCAGATAGTGGTGAGTTAGTGATTTATTTTTTTTTTGGTGACTGTTTGCAGTGAAACGTGAGCAGCTCCTCTGAGAGGACAAAGTGATCTCCTAGGGAGGTTTTGCTGCACAAGTGTTTTGGCCCAGTGGCCAAGCAACAGGAGCTCAGAAGCCCAAATTCCGTGCCAGGGTGATGGGCACGTGGCCCTGCTGGGGAAGAAGTGGCACTGTGGCTGCTGTGAGGGTAGAATATCTGGGGGCCTGCAGGAGGTGGGTGCTGCTGGAGTGATGGGTGCCAAGACCTGAGCCTACAGACAGTGCCAGGCTTAAGCACCAGCTGTGGGCTTGGTGTTGGTGTTTCTTTGTCAGCAGCATAACTAGGAAGCAGGGAGGACAAGTGATGAAGTGCTTCAAAGGGATCACAGCAGGTCACTTATGGATGAGATCCAGGAGTGCTCCTTTTGATCCTACTTAGCTGGCAGAGCTCAGTTTCCTTGTCTACTCAGTGTCTTGATATCCTGGCATATGCCTTTTTGTTTTCCCCCCCTGTCCCATGTGAAGTGCTGGCTCCTTCTCCATCCAGAGGCTCTTGAGTAACTCAGCAGGAAGTTGCTGCAACTCTCGAAAGTAAACAGCACCCCAGCCTCGGCTTTCACATTGTCTTGTACAACACCTTTAGCATCCACTCTCTGGATATTCCTTCACCTTGAGTCATTCTGTGGAGCCTTGGTAGATGTGTGCTAAAAGTCAGGCTGCCCTCTGGAGATGCAGCTTCCTGCTCTGGAAGGCACCAAGTGCCACCAGCCTGCCCTCTGCATAATTTCCCCTTTTGCTTCATCATGTTCCCTGCTGAACCTTTTTTCCTGTAGCTCAGAATGGCTTAGGATAGCTGCTCTAAGGAAGAAGTGTTTGTGCCAAGGAAGAGGTCAGTGTGCCTCTGGTAACATGCACACACACACACACACACACACACATGTATGTGTGTACAATTGATGTGGTTTGGCCCTAAATTAATAATAAGGCATCAAATTTAATTTACTCCATTTTGTTTCAACCAAATTAGTTGGAGCAGAGGGAGAGTGAAGCAAAAGGTGGTAGCAGGGGATTCTGCAGCAGGAAGGTACTGGCTGCTCTTTGCTTGTTGGCTTCCCCCTCCTGCCCTGTGTGACAGACTCCATGTTCAGTGGTTACAGATATGGCACAGATCTCCACAGCATCTTCAGCTGCATCCAGCCTCAGGTAACTGAGTCCCAGTTCTGCAGGTCTCTTCATGAGCCCTCATGTCAGGTCTGTGTTCAGTCTCATCCTGGGTAGGGCATCAAAACAGGTAACTTTAATGCATTAAGAGAAGCGTGGCCAGCAGGACAAGGGAGGTGATTCTCCTCCTTTACTCTGCTCTTGTCAGACCCTACCTGGAGCACTGTGTGCAGTTCTGGAGCCCTCAGCATGAGAAGGACATGGAACTGCTGGAGAGAGTCCAGAGGAGGGCCACGAAAATGATCAGAGGGATGGAGCAGCTCTGCTATGAGAATAGGCTGAGGGAGTTGGGACTTTTCAGCCTGGAGAAGAGAAGGCTTTGAGGAGACCTTATAGCAGCCTTCCAGTATCTGAAGGGAGCCTACAGGAAGGCTGGGGAGGGACTGTTCACAAGGTCTTGTAATGACAGGATGAGGAGAAATGGGTTTAAACTGACAGAGGGGAGATTTAAACGGGATGTTAGGAGAAAGTTCTTCACAGTGAGGGCGATGAGACGCTGGCACAGGTTGCCCAGGGAGGTTGTGTCTGCTCCCTCCCTGGAGGTGTTCAAAGCCAGGTTGGATGAGGTCTTGAGCATCCTGATCTAGTGGGAGGTGTCCCTGCCTATGGCACAGGGGGGTTGGAACTGGCTGAGCTTTGAGCTCCATTCCAACCTAAACCATTCTATGATTCTAATGTTGTCTTCAGACATCAGATCTGTTAAGCTGTGCTCCCTCAAAGGGTAGCTGTGTTGGTAACATCCTGAACTTAAAAGCAATGAAGGACTCAAGCTCGAATTCTCCAAGGTTTTAAGTTTCTTGAGTTGCATGGAAGCTACTGCTAAAGGATTTGGACCTCAGATTGCTAATGTCAAGAGCAGTATAAATATTTATCATCAAGCCCTGGCTGATGCTCCACAGTGTGTAAATGGTGTACCAGACTCTCTGAATCTCCTTGGGAAAGGCAAAGTCTGCATCTGGGACTTAGCAGCAGTGACAGCTGCCACCCTCAAGGATCTGTGGAGTCTTCAGTGACACTGTCAGCTGCTGAAGCTCAGGACAGTGCCATCCACCCCAGCAGAAATGGTGAATGGGATTGTTTCAAGGGGAGCAGTCACTGACGTGGCCTTCAGGCCAGCACATCAGAGGAACAGTGCAGTCCTCAGGGCAGGAGAATCACAGAATTAACCAGGTTGAAAAACACCTCTAAGATCATTGAGTCCGGCATATCACCTAACCCTTCTAATTAACAAACCCATGGCACTAAGTGCCTCATGCAGCCTCCTCTTAAACACCTCCAGGGATGGAGGCTCCACCACCTCCCTGAGCAGCCCATTCCAATGCAAATCACTCTCTGTGAAGAACTTCTTCCTAACATCCAGCCTGACCCTGCCCTGGTGCAGTTTGAGACTGTGCCCTCTTATTCTGTCCTTGAGTTGCCTGGGAGAAGAGACCAACCCCACCTGGCTACAATCTCCCTGCAGGACTGGGGGCAGATGATAAGATTATCATAGCCAGCATCTGACCAGCATGGCACAGTCCCATCTAGAATTCCTGCTTGCAATTCCAGAATTGCAGGAAAAAGGATTTCTGGGGGAAAAAACCAAAACCCCACACCAGGGGAGAAGAATCTTTGTTTTTCCCAGGTACACTGTGTCTTTGTGGGAGCTGGTTCACAAAGATAGGGAGACACAAGAGCCTGCTTGTCCCTCACTTCCATGTGTTTCCTGGGGGAGGGGCAGTAAAATTTGAGGATGCTGTGATATGGAGCAGGACCCACCTTGCTGTAATGGAGGATTAAAGCCCCACAGGGAGATTGCAGCAGAACTCAGGGTCCAGCTACCAGTACAATTGTTCCTCCCTGGTCACAGCTTGGACCCTCGGACTGTTGCAGTTTGAGAAGCACAGGTGGTAGATGGTAGTGTCTGGGACTCAGGAATACTCTAAAGTCTGTCTCCTGGAAATAAATCGTAGCTGAAACAAAAGCTGAGTCCCCCACAAAGCTCCTTAAAGTGGAGCTTTGTCAATCCCTAGGGTTAAGAAGAAGATGAAGCATTTTGAGGTGGGCATAATCTACCTGCCAGTCAAATTGCTGCACTATGGAGATGGAATCCTTCCTCCACATGCAGGGGTGTAATGTGTTCAAGTGAAGAGACTGTGACTCCTCAAAATTTGATTTTAAGAAAATTCCTTTGAGAAGTCTACTGAATGGATCTTTGCTTTTTCCAGGAAGCTTTTGCTGCATTTGTCTCCTCTGCTGGGTGGCTGTGAAGGGCCATTCTGCTGGGGAGCACTTTGGCTGAGCAGGAGGGCAGCAGAGGGCAAGTGGTCAGAGATCTTCCCAGGAATGCAGTCAGGGGTTTGTGCAGCCAGCAGCCTTGGTTCTGGGTTGGGTTTTGTGAGCTGGCACCTTCTGCCTCTGCAGTGTGAGAGGTGAGGGCAATGCAGTGGATCCTTTGCTCTAACATCACGTGCTGGTGCCACAAAGCTGTGAGCTAGAGCAGAGTAAGAGAAGGAAGGCTCTGTAATGGGAATTGTTTGAAATGTCAAAGCGATTTAGTTCCAGAAGTAATAATTTCTTTTCTCTCTCTCTCTCTCTCTCTCTCTCTCTGAGAATACATTTGATGCTTCTGCAATTAAAAGTAAGAAGAAATCCTCCTTTGTGAGGCACTGAGCTCTCCAGAGCAGGACTGGCTGGGCAGATTCAACTCAGGGTGTTTGTACACACCATAGCTGAGACTGATTCTATTAGCAATGGGGGATTTGGGGCGTCAGAAATTGAGGTTTAAGCTTTATGTTTACATAGCTTAGTCTGTGTTGGACAGAAGCTGTGCATGAAATTGATTCGGGGCACCCCAGCTAGGACACCTCTGCATTTGCTCTGCTTTCTCTGGTGTGTTCCTGTTTTATAGTCACCTGATGCCATGTTTTCCTTATCTCTGAGCTTTTTGGCTTCCCAACACTTGCAGGCCAGCCTTTGCCTGAGGAACAAGAGGAGAAAGAATGGCTGAGAAACTGGGGAGGGGCACAGGAGCAGATGTTTCCCATTGGGGATACCCAGAGTGGTGCTTTGTGATTTGCTTTTCTCTCTGAAGCTACTACCACGGCTCAGGGCCAGGCTGTGGATTTCACCTTTTTGCTGAGCAAAAATCACTGCAATAAGCAGGTCTGTGGCCTGAGAGCTGAGTGTGGTTTGTGCAGATGAACTCTGAGCTCGCCTGTGCTGGGGGAGCTTGGGTGAGTTCTGGGTGATGAGTCAGGCTTCATCCTGACATTAAAGCTCAGCAGTACCTGGAGCCTCTAGCTGTCCTCTAGCCTGCTGCTGCCTTTGACTAATCAGTGTCCCTGCAGCTGAAGGGTGGTCTTTGGGATGGCCATCACCTCTGTGTCCTGTCCTGCCCTGCCCTGCCCTGCTGAGTCCCCACACTCCCAGCCTTCACCAGGCACTGGAAGCTCATCATCACTGCAGGGAGCTTGTGGGTGCCAGCTACCACCCAACAGCTGAGTGCCAGAGCAGCACTGACAACAGTTTTTGGTGCAGTCCCTTTTCTTGTTACTGTACAGCAGCCCAGCTGCAAGGGCCAGCTTCAAATGGGAGTCAAGGTAGGAAGGGGAGAAAATAGAGCAGAACCCACCTTATCTTCAGCTGTTTCAGCTGTTCCTACCTCTTCTTAAAGGGACTGCATTCATTATTGTTTTTGAACCAACTCAATTTCTGCCAGCTGGAAAGAGCTGAGATGGCTCAGATTTTAGGCATGTTCCCCATCAGCCATCCTCACACTGGGCTGGAACAGGGAAATCCACTCCTGTATTTGTCCTTGCAGAGGGCCCCTGGGCAGCGTGAGGCTGGATCAGGAAGAGGGCAGAGGTTACTGCCCTTAGCCTGCCTTGCAGGGAGGTGAGCTGGCAGCTGTGATGGACACGCTGGGAAGAAGTGATCTTTCTCGACGTGTGCTGCTGAGTGTTTCCCCTTCTGAGATGCCAGATGATGGTTACCCTGACTCAGGGTCACAGAGCTGCCTGCAGAGTGCTTTCTGTGGGCTTCCTTGAAGGGGGCCCTGAGACAGAGCTGTGATGCAGAGAGGGAAGTAAGCAGCTCTCTGTGGGATGTTTGTGCTCTCCACCATCAGCATTTCAGTAGCAAGTCCAAAGGAAACCCTCAAACCCAGGCAGCCCAAGGCAGATGTTTTCATCCTCTTTCTCAGTGGGACACGAGAAGCACTTCAACTTGCTTGGTTTTACCAGGTCAGAGTTCAGAATATGGAAAGGCAAAGCCTCGAAGACAGGAGTCAAAGGGCTTCTCTGTCCCTCTGGCTGTCGCCTCTTGTGTTTGTTCTCACGGGTGGAGTTCTGCAAGTTTACTGCTGTTTGAGAGGGTGTTTAGCAATATTTAACAGCCACAGCTTGGTCACCATTGGGTGCACTGAGTCTTCATGTCATGTTCTGACTCAAAACGAGCAGTTTAGGGCCGGAGTGGATGTCAGCCTGTATGCTGCCAGTGTGGCTTTTGCAAAGTCAGCTCTGTGAAAGCAGATCCAGCTTGGTGAGAAGTGTGCTAACAAGCAGGGTTTTCAGGCTCCCTGATTCAAAAAGCAGCAATAAAACTTCACAGCAGAGCCCCTGCTACGTGGCACAGCAACATTAGGTCCACTGCAGGCCACTCTTAGGCAGAGCAAGCACCGCGCGTGGAGTCGCACAGCTGCGATGTCTCAGGCACCATCTCCTACCAGGGACCTCCTCACTGTGCTCAAGGATGGGCAGAGTTTGACTCTCAGAAAACACCAATTCGTTGAAAGGGAGACCTTTTTACAGAAACAGACCTGTTCCAGGACTTCCTGATTGTCTGATCCAGGATGGAGTTGGACTTGGGAAACTATTCCCAAGATAGCCAGCAGTCAGGTCTGTCACCTTAGAGCCTGGGTTCTCCTTTAGCCTCCATCCTGGTTTCCCATAGGATCAGTCAGGGTTGGAAAGGACCATAAGGATCATCTAGTTCCAACCCCCCTGCCATGGGCAGGGACATCCTACCCTAGATTAGGCTGCCCGCAGCCTCTGCCAGCCTGGCTGCAAACATCCCCCTGGGCAACTCATTCCAGGGCCTCACCACTCTCATGGTGACCAACTTCCTCCTTGCATCCGGTCTGAATCTCTCCACCTCCAGCTTTGCTCCATTCCACCTAATCCTGTCACTCCCTGATAGCCTAAAAAGTCCCTCCCCAGCTTTTCTGTAGCCCCCTTCAGATCCTGGAAGGCCACAAGGAGCCTCTTCTTCTCCAGACTGAACAGTCCCATGTGCTGCAGACTCTTGCTGGTCTTAGTTGGGTGCTGCTGATTGCCCTTTGATGTGATTTTTGGGAAGGTTCTGCTTTTATTCTCAATGATAATTCATTCAAATCTCCAAATCTGCTTTCAGGTTTGGTTTTTTTTAGGACAGAATTTTTGCTTTCTGGCCAGCTGCAGTTTTGTGCTCAGAAATGCAACTCCTTTGCCTTGTTTAAATAAGAGTTAATGAAAACCTTTAAGTGGCTTGGCAGCCACAGCCTGTGTCTTGGATACAATAGGCAGCCTGTGTTCCCTCTGCAGTTAATGGACATCTGGGGCAGTTTCTAGGTGGCTGTCAGACAGAAAGCCACTCCTGCTGCACATTTTTGGTCTTAAGGAAAGGTTTAAATTAAGAGTGCTGCTTTCTCCCCTCTCACCAATAACTTTTCCCCTTAAACAGAATCTTTGTTTCATTCTGTGCCCAGCTTTCCTCTTTCCAGGATTTTTGCCAACGAGCAGAAGGAGCACAGTTGCAGCCATGCTCGAGACATTGCTAAACCACCTGTAATTTAAAGAGGAAATTAAAGTTTTGTTGAATAAATGATAGTAGGTCAGCTCCTGCTTTACAACCAAAGGGACTCTTCAGGTCCAAGCTTCTGGAGGGCATCTCCTGCTGGGTAGCTGCTAGGAGAGCTTACGCTGTTAGAGATGCTGGAGTGTTTTGGTGGTGATTCAAGCATGGATGTTCTTTAATTATTATCTTCCCTCCTGGAGCCAGAATCCTGCTTGCTGCAGGGGCATGCAGAAATAGCTGGAATGTGAAGCCACAGTTTGGTTGGTTTTGATCTTGGATCTGAATTGCAGTCTAATGGCCCCTGTGGTGGTGGTTTGTGGCTCAAGTATTCCCTAGGTAAATGGGAATGTTCTTATTCCCCTGGCCCATGATTGTGTGCCTAGAAAGGAACTGCTCCTCCAGTGGAGAGGCACTACCTGCACAGCAAAGGGCTCAGTTCAGGTGCACAGCCAACAGATTTATGCCAACCTGCACCACTGCCAGAGGCTTAATTTGTGCCAGAGCTGAAGTACTGAGTGACAACCTTGTCACAGTTCAGCTGCCTGCCAGGGCTTTGAGCTTCTTGGTGTGGATTTGGCCTGAGGCAGTGACAGACATCCCTTCTACCCCTTCTGCCCCTTCTGCCCCTTCTGCCCCTTCTGCCCCTTCTGCCCCTTCTGCCCCTTCTGCCCCTGCCAACAAATCAGCACCAAGATGGGATGGTCATCATAGAATCACAGAATGGTTTAGGTAGGAAGAGACCTCAAAGATCATCCAATTCCAACCCCCCAGCATAGGCAGGGACACCTCCCACTAGATCAGGTTGCTCAAGACCTCATCCATCATCAGACTGTGTCTCTCCTTACATCAACCATTGCTCTCAGCATGAGTGCCTTTTGTATTGGGACACTAAAGCAGGGGTGGGAATACTGAAGACTATTTGGACTGGTTGGTTGCTCCTTTTCCAGAGGTGGGGAGAAGAGGCTGAACTTCACTGAAGCAGCTTCTGCTGGGTGCTCTTACCCCAAAAATAATGAGGTGCAAGTAAATGGTTCTGGCACAGAGATGAGGCGTGTTTGAACCCCAGGTCACAGCAGCAGCTTGTCAGCCAGAGTGCAGAAAGTGAGGTTACAGTTCCTGCAAGTATTTATGGACCACATTCCAGGTGACTCCTCGGGTGGCAAAATGCCAGTTGTGAATTTCCAGGGGGCTTGATTAAAACCAAGTTCCCCTCGATTTGCTGTGAACCTAGGCACAAGTTGCCCATGTGAGCTGTGGTGTCCAAGGTCACAGATGGAAAGTGTTGCTTGCAGTGCTTGTAAGAGCCCCCCAGTGCCTACTTTCATGGACAATGCCTTCCTTTCACCTTTGTTTGCAAGAGGGAATGGTTAGAGTAGAGGCAGTGAGTGAGAAGGACAAAATTCTAGTCATAAATGAAGGGGGTTTTCCCCAGGTCAGCACAGGGTTGATCTGAATCTGATAATTTTTTTCCAGTGCTGGACATTCTTGCTGGATGAGCTTTCAGGTTGAAGGTTTTTTTGCCTGAAGAGCTTTGTTTAGCCCTTGCACTCCAGGCTGGGAGTGCCTGAGGAATGCTGTGGGCTCAGCAGCTGTAACTGAGCCTCTGCAGGGACAGAAATGCAGAGGGTTTGCCTGCTACAAATCTGGTGTCCAGATCTCAGGTCCAGGAGGGCAGAAGACTCTCCAGACTTTGCTCAGTATTGCCAACTGTACTTAGCCCTTTTGCTGTAGCAGACTGACCACGAGTAGCTGGGATGGGTATTTTTGGGAAGCTTGCACTGGGGCAATCTGCTAACTCCAGCAGAATGTGGACGCAGCTCCTTCGAGCAGCTGTTCCAGTTTGCAGCACTTCTGCCTCCCTGTTAATCAATGGCTCCTCTCTTTTCCAGGACTCAAACCTTTCAGTGTACACTGATAATCCAGACCTGACCCCGTGTTTCCAGAACACCATCCTGGCATGGATCCCCAGCATTTACCTGTGGAGTGTTTTACCCTTCTACCTTCTCTACCTGAAGCACAACAGGCGGGGGTACATTGTGCTGTCCATGCTCAGCAGGTTCAAGACGGTAAGGACCTCTTTGCAGTGCCTCCATCAGTAACTCTTGGAGGTCCTTAGCAGCAGGTCAGTGTTTAGGCAAGTGCTGCAGCAGAGTTTAAATGAAGTTCCCTCTGATTTGTGGGAGAGCTGAAGAACTTGCTGAAGAACAGCAATGAAAGGACGAAGTTCTTAGAATACTTAGAATGGAATAAGCAAGGTTGGAAGAGACCTCTGAGATCATCCAGTCCAACCTAGCACCCAGCCCTAGCCAATGGCACTAAATGCCCCATCTAGGCTTTGCTTGAACACCTCCAGGGGCAGTGACTCCACCACCTCCCTGGGCAGCCCATTCCAATGCCAATCACTCTCTCTGGCAACAACTTCTTCCTAACATCCAGCCTATACCTCCTCTGGCACAACTTGAGGCTGTGTCCCCTCGTTCTGTTGCTGCTTGCCTGGGAGAAGAGCCCAACCCCACCTGGCTACAACCTCCCTTTAGGTAGTTGTAGAGAGCAATGAGGTCTGCCCTGAGCCTCCTCTTCTCCAGACTGCACACCCCCAGCTCCCTCAGCCTCTCCTCATAGGGCTGTGCTCCAGGCCCCTCACCACTTCTGATGAAGTTTAGCAAAGGACCGTTCACCTGTGAGGAAATCCATTCCTGTAGCCACCTTGCTGGGTAGGGAGAGGAGTCGATTGCTCTGCAGAAGAGAGCTCACCCCTTTGCTGAGCCAAAACTGTGCTGCTTCACCCAGACTTAGCTTTAAACCATTGAGAGCTACAAACCCAAAACCTTAAGGTAGGTCTAGTGAGAATTTAGTCTCACTGCAAAGGTGACCACAAGAAGTTTGTTGTCTTTTTTAAAGCCGCTCTACCTGCCCAATAGCTGTGTGAGCTGATCTGCATCTTGTGCTTAAGAGAGAGCTGGTTTAGGAATGGCCAGCAAGGAAAGCAAGCAAGTCACCTTCCACTGGCCATGGAAGAACTGGGGCTGCTCCTGGGACCTATTCCAGGCTCCTGCTATAGGGCATGCCTGCTTTTAATCTGGAGACTGTCTGGGTGTTCAAACAAAACCCAATAGTATGGGCAAAAGCCCACAAATTCATGAGTCTTGCTGCTGGGTGTGCATGCAAGACCCTCAGAAAGCAGCTGAGACGAGGTCCTTGGTGTGAGGGTGGGGTCAGTGCTGCTGGCCTGGCTGCAGCCGAGCACTGCTGCTCTGTGTCTGCCGCAGTCTGAACCCTGGCAGCTTTGCTGGCCTCTGACTGCCTCTGGAGAGGAGTTTACCAGATGCTGTTTGTGTGTTTGGCCCCTCT
Organism: Psilopogon haemacephalus; assembly: GCA_013396835.1. Classification (NCBI taxonomy): domain Eukaryota; kingdom Metazoa; phylum Chordata; class Aves; order Piciformes; family Megalaimidae; genus Psilopogon; species Psilopogon haemacephalus. Next base: position 380,407 of record VWZI01015955.1, on the reverse strand, counting down.
CAGCTGCTGGGTGTCCTGCTGTGGTGCGTGAGCTGGGCTGATCTCTTCTACGCCTTCCACGAGCTGCTGCAGAACAGAGCTCCTGCACCTGTCCGCTTCGTGACTCCGCTGGTCGTTGGCATCACTCTGGTTGGTAGCAGTTTCTCTTCACTCTGATCAGTGGGGAAAACTCCCTGCCTTAGATGAGGGGGGTAAAGGGCTCCTTTGCATCCACTGCCTTATCCAGGACTCTCAACTGGCTCTCAGTGCTTGTGTTACTGATGCTTACCCAAGGGCTGCCATTGCGGATCTCTCTCTCAGGTAGATTCTGCTACGTAAAGTAAAAGCTCTCTTGTGGCCTTCTGGAGGGCATCTCAAGGCCCTTGGAAGAGAAGAAGGTTATCAAGAGTAGTCAGCATTGATTTACAAAGGGGAAGTCATGCTTGACTAACCTGGTAGCATTCTATAAGGACATAACTGGGTAGATTCAGGGAGAGCAGTGGATGTAGTCTACCTTGACCTTAGCAAGGCCTTTGACACCATCTCCCATGATATTCTAGGGAGCAAGCTCAGGACATGTGGGATGGCAGAGCAGGCAGTGAGGTGGATTAGGAACTCGTTACAAGATAGAGTTCAAAGAGTGGTGATCAATGGTGCTAGGTCCAGCTGGAGAGCTGTAACCAGTGGAGTCCCCCAGGGATCAGTGCTGGGTCCAGTCCCGTTCAACATTTTCATCAATGACATTGATGAGGGCACAGACAGAGACTGCTCAGCAAGTTTGCTGATGACACCAAACTAGGAGGCTTGACTGATACAGCTGAAGGCTGTGAGGCCATCCAGAGAGATCTGCACAGACAGAGCTGGGCACAGAGGAACCAAAGGAGGTTCAACAAGGACAAGTGCAGAGTCCTGCACCTGGGGAGGAATAATAAACTGCAGCATTACAGGCTAGGAGGTGACTGCTGGAGAGCAGCCCTGTGAAGAGGGACCTGGGAGTGCTGGGGGAGAACATCCATGGCACAGCAATGTGCCCTGGGGGCCAAGAATGCCAATGGGATCCTGGGGTGTATTAAGAAGAGTGTGTCCAGCAGATCAAGGCAGGTTCTCCTTGCCCTCTACTCTGCCCTGGTGAGACCCCACCTTGAATACTGCCTTCAGTTTTGGGCTCCCCAGTTTAAGAGTGACATGGGGTTCAGGGGGGAAAGGACAGGCTCCACTCACTTGCTCCCTGGCACAGGACAAGGAGCAATGGGTGTAAGTTGCAGCACAGGAGGTTGCATCTCAACACAAAGGGGGAACTTCTTTGCTGTAAGGGTCACAGAGCACTGGCACAGGCTCCTCAGAGAGGTTATGGAGTCTCCTTCTCTGGGGTCTTCCCAGGCCTGTCTGGATGTGTTCCTGTGTGTCTTGAGCTAGATTGTCTGGCCCTGCTGTGGTAGGGGGGATTGGACTTGATGACCTCTTTGGGTCCCTTCCAACCCCTGACATCCTGTGATCCTGTAATGGAGACATTGTTTTGCCTCCACCTTGTTCCCATCTCTTTCACCTGGCTTGTGATCCAGGTGTGGAGAGAATTTGGATGACTTTGCCTACATTGGGAGATAAGATAGTGCTTGGCTTGTGCATTGTTTGGCATTGTACTGGGCTTTGTAAACATTTCTGCCTCTTCTTCCACGAAACAGAAACAAAATTTTCTTTGTAGCTCTTGTAAAAAAAAAAAAAATTAAAAATAAAAAAAAAATTAAAAGGGGGAAAAAAAGGGCAGTAAAATTTCTCCATTAGATTTGAAATTCCTTTGGTCAGAATTTTTGTAAACTCTTGCTTGCTAGACAAGTTGTGATTGTCCACCTGGACTGGAGCAATGACAGCTCTTACATTCCTTTTAAAATGGTTGTGGCTAATACTTGACTGTGTCTAGCCCCAGGTACACAGCCTGATTTACAGACTGGATTCTGAAGGTGAGGCTCTGAAAACAGTAAAACCAAATTATTTCATCAAGTCGTAGATAAAGGAGGATTTGCCATTGCCCTCTGTTGAGCTGTGACGTGACCTTGTTTTGGTGGGGTCCTGTTGCTGATGAGGGCTCCAAGAGCTGCCAAGTGAGAGCACAAACAAGGGCAGCAGAGGGATGGGCTTTGTGTTCATGTACCCCTGCGTTTCTTTTTACAGCTGTTAGCTACATTGCTTATTCAACATGAAAGGCTGAGGGGAGTTCAGTCCTCTGGAGTGCTCATCATCTTCTGGTTCCTGTCTGTGCTCTGTGCTGTGGTGCCTTTCCGCTCCAAGATCATGAGTACAGCAGCAAAGGTAAGCTGCCATCCTCTTCAGCACCTGGAGAGCAGGAAAGGTAGCAGTAAGGTCTCTGTGAAGGGAGTGAATCACCCAAGTGGGACTGAGAGCTGAACCCAGCCTTTGCCAGAGAGAAAGGGAGGTTTGGTTCAGCTGCCTTGACTCAGCCCTGTGTTACCTGGAGGGAACTGGGATTTCTCATGCAGTGTCAGCAGATTTTGCTTAGCCCAAGGCTCTACTGGAAACTTGAGGACTGCACCAGCACTGTGCAGATGTGTCAGAGCAGACTTGTTTCTTTCTTTCTCCTCTTCTCCCCTTCCCTTTTCCCTTGTGCAGCCTCCTTCCCTTGCTGTGTTTCAATGGGGATGGATTGGAGCTGACACATTTTATCGTGCAATGTCCCTTAGGCAGTTTAGCCCCAGCACACAGCTCCTCCATGGGCTCTCTTCAGTCAGTGCCTGATGTGCTGAGGACAGCATTTTGGACTCCAACCCTGGTTGTAAATAGATAACAGAAAGTTGGAGGAAGAGAAAAGAATCCTGGGCTCTTGTGACTCCTCTTTTGTAGCAAAACAGGTTCTGCCACAAGGAGAAAGTTGTGTTCTTCACAGAGTCCATTCTCACTAAGTAGGGCAAAGCAGGTTGCTGCAGTGATTAGATCATCGATGGCTGAGAGTGAAAAGAGAGTTTGAGAAGCATTAAGGTGATTGCTGCTCATCAAAAATCAGTGCTGGTTCCTTTGTGGGAGTTTTTGGAGTGTATTTGCTTCTTTGGTGCCTGCTAGAGGCATTACCCACTTAGCCAGGGGTATGCTGCACCAGGCAGTTGTGAATATTTCTGCAGAGATCGAATTGAACCTCAAATAACAGCCTGTGCAGAACTGCAGGGAGCAGCTGCAGTGCTGATGAGACTCTCAAACACCACTTAGAGCCAGTTTTAAAACTGTAGTGGCGGTGAATAAGTACAAATATTGGACTGTTGGCATCCGAATCCTTAATCAACTTCAAATCAGGAGTGCAGAGCCTTAGAGCAGCTGTGGGTAACGTTTCATAGAATCCTAGAATCAGTCAGGGTTGGAAGGGACCACAAGCATCAGCCAGTTCCAAGCCCCCTGCCATGCCCAGGGACACCCTACCCTAGAGCAGGCTGCCCACAGCCTCTGCCAGCCTGGCCAAAAACACCTCCAGGGATCTGGCCCCAAACACCTCCCTGCAGAGGCAACCCATTCCAGCCTCTCACCACTCTCATGCTCAACAACTTCCTTCTCATCTCCAATCTGAATCTCCCCACCTCCAGCTTTGCTCCATTCCCCCTAGTCCTGTCCCTACCTGATAGCCTAAAAAAATCCCTGCCCAGCTGTTTTTGTAGGCCCCCTTCAAATACTTCCAAAGCCGAGAGTTTGTGAGCACAGCCTGACTTTTCTGTCTGAATCTCCCCACTTCCAGTCTGAATCACCCCACCTCCAGCTTTGCTCCATATTTCTCCTGCTCTTGCTGCTGTGGAGGACCAAATATTCTTCTTCTTCTTGCACTTAAGACTGAAGCGTTCGACGTGAAGGTGGAGAGCATTCACGGCCACAGCAGGGCATGAAAGGGCTGTGGAAGGGGCATGTCCTCACAGCGAGCAGCTTTAAGTCAACCGCAGGCTCAGGAGGAAAGGAAATCTCCTTGGAGCAGCTGGAAGTGCTGCTGTGCAGCAGAGCGCTCCTCCTCTGCAGCTTCCTCGGGACGTGGTTAGCGCTGCCTGCTTGGCGACAAGACGCTAAAGCAAATGGATGTGCTCTGATCCGGGCTGACAGTTCCTCTGCTTACGACGTGGGCTTGCGAGAACCCCTGGAGGTTATTTTCAAAGGGCGTCATGTAGCCCTGATTCCAGAGGGTGCCAGCGTGCAGGGAGATGTTGTGAGCACTTGGAACTCGACATCGTTTCACCGAAAGCTCGGAGATGAAGCCTGCTCCGAGGCGCTTTGCAGAGCCCCTGCACGCTTTTTGTAAGAGAACTCCTGCTGGCAGCCGCTTTGCAGTGCTCAGCTGTGGAGGAGGAAAGAAAGGCACAAAAGAACCTGACAAAACCCGAGGATGGGAGAGCGTTGGGAGGTGAGGGGAAGGACAATAAACCCAACCAGTCCTTGTGTTTCTTTTCCCCTCTAGGGCCATGTAAATGAAAGGTTCAGGTTTACCACGTTTTACATCTACTTTGCTTTGATAATCGCCGAGCTGATCCTTTCCTGCTTTAAAGAGAAGCCTCCGTTTTTTTCCCCTGCTAGTATGGACCCTGTAAGTATTCTCACCTGGGCTGTGCTTTGCAGCCTCCGTCGTGCTTTGAGCGTTCCACTCAGCAGCTGGTGACTGAAACCAGCTCTGGATTGTCCTCCAGGTTGCAGCAGTTAGTGCCCCTCTCACCAAGCCCTGGGAATGTGGCAGCAGTTAGTGCCCCTCTCACCAAGCCCTGGGAATGTGGCAGCAGTTAGTGCCCCTCTCACCAAGCCCTGGGAATGTGGCAGCAGTTAGTGCCCCTCTCACCAAGCCCTGGGAATGTGGCAGCAGTTAGTGCCCCTCTCACAAAGCCCTGGGAGTGTGGCAGCAGTTAGTGCCCCTCTCACCAAGCCCTGGGAATGTGGCAGCAGTTAGTGCCCCTCTCACAAAGCCCTGGGAGTGTGGCAGCAGTTAGTGCCCCTCTCACCAAGCCCTGGGAATGTGGAAAGCAGTGCTGAGTCTGTAACCTTGCTG
>VWZI01015955.1:348396-375349 GCA_013396835.1 Psilopogon haemacephalus | reverse complement strand
AAGCCCTGGGAACGTGGCAGCAGTTAGTGCCCCTCTCACAAAGCCCTGGGAGTGTGGCAGCAGTTAGTGCCCCTCTCACCAAGCCCTGGGAATGTGGCAGCAGTTAGTGCCCCTCTCACCAAGCCCTGGGAATGTGGCAGCAGTTAGTGCCCCTCTCACCAAGCCCTGGGAATGTGGCAGCAGTTAGTGCCCCTCTCATCAAGCCCTGGGAATGTGGCAGCAGTTAGTGCCCCTCTCACCAAGCCCTGGGAATGTGGAGAGCAGTGCTGAGTCTGAAGCCTTTCTGTGTGCCATCAGTAATGACTGTGTGGTGGGAGCAGCTCTGCTTTGGGGCTTCACAGCAGCTCAGATTTGTGAAGGTGGAAGGGCAGTATTAGTTCCTCCAAGGGTGGGTTGTGTGGAGGTGGTGGTCTGCTCCCTTGGTGTTGCTTTAGAGGCAGCTGGAGCCTTCGAGGGCTGTTGTGACAGCCAAGGTCCGTGGTGGGGACAGGCACAGAAAGCCCTTCATTGCAGAAGGTGTGGCTGGTGTCACAGCCCTGCTGTGGCTGAAGCCTCTTCACTTCAAGTGATGGCCTCTGTGAGTGGATTTGAGTTGGAGTCAAGCCGAGAGAGAAGTTTAGCTCGTTCCTTAAGACGGACGTTTCAGGAGCTATAGAACGAGATTTGACTTTGATTTAAAGGCAGAATAAGAAGCAGTTCTTTAAAGGCAAAACTTTCTGCTGGGTGTGGGTCACGAGAGGAATCCATCCCACACCTCATGAGGCTGTAGGTGCACAATGGAATGCATCAGCCACCCCAGCTGAGCAGAAGAGACTGGCTTCTTAGCAAGGAATGAGAAATGTCTTGCTTTACTTTGTTTCCCCTCCCTTAACTTCACCACAGAATCCATGTCCAGAGCTTACGTCGGGCTTCCTGTCGAGGTTGACCTTTTGGTGGTTTACAAGGTGAGCTTCTCTTCCCCAGCTGTTGGGCAGCTGGCAGCCCCAAACTCTGCTTGTGATAGCTGTGCAGGGTTAGCAGTGCAGGGGTTTTCCTCTCTGAGTTGGTGTTGGATGCCCGTTCAGTACAGTGGTGTCGGCACTTCGAGCATTGACCTCTTTAGAAGCAGCTCCCAGAGCTGCTCGGACTTCTCTGAGGAGCAGTGCAAGGGTGGTGGCATGGCCAGGAGGGTGCAGGGCTGTGCTTACTGCATGCTTCTAAGCTTCCAGAGCTATCAGTGCTCTGCTTCCCCATGGAGATTCTTGGCATCCCTCAATGAAATTCCTCTTCCAGTCGAGGCACTGTAATTGCCTTTAACTCACATGAACTTCGCTTTTGCATTTGCTCCCCTCTGACAGCTCTGACTTTGTTATTTTCAGTCCTTCACAGTTTTCATTCAGATACTCCTGGGAGCTGCATTCTGTTGTCTGTTTTGTTTTGGTTTTTTTTTCAGCAGTATGCATGTAATCAAAACTGTGTGAGGTCCTTCCCTTAACTGCAAACATCAACACAAGGAAGAAAGTGGCATGGAGGTGTAGAGATCACCCTTCTGCGAGGGTGTTTTGTTTTGCCTTTGCTAGCCTAGGGGAGTCCAACAGTCACTGGCAGTGCTCCAAGTATGGCTGTCCGAGATGATCTAGGCTGGTTTTTTTTCCTCTCTGTGTGCAGCATGGTGGTTCTGGGGTACAAGAAACCCCTCGAAGATAAAGATTTGTGGTCGCTGAAGGAAGATGATACCTCCAAAGTTATTGTGCAACAGCTAAGCGAGGAGTGGGACAAAGAGAAAGCAAAGTGCAAACAGTAAGTACACGAACAGGTCTGCCAAAGGACACAGCTCAATAAGCTGCTCAGCCCTGGAAATGAGCCAGGGGCAGCTGGCATCCAGCTCTTCAGCCCATCTTGGTTCACACTAACAGCCAAATTCACTTATTTCAATGCACAGGCAGCAGGAGCCCTCTGGAGTTCCTTGCCACTGAGACACTTGTTAACTAGGTGCTTACAGTCTGTGGGGGCAGGCAGAGCCATTGGCCATGTGGAGAAGGGCTGAGGATGTGCAAGCAGGAGGGATGGAGCTGGCTGGATTGTAGAAAGCTCACAGCTTTCATTGCTGAGCTGGGAGATGTCTAACCCCCATAATTGCATCTGTCTGTGGGAGCAGGCAGAGCCATTGGCCGTGTGGGGAAGGGCTGAGGATGTGCAAACAGGAGGGATGGAGCTGGCTGGATTGTAGAAAGCTCACAGCTTTCATTGCTGAGCTGGGAGATGTCTAACCCCCATAATTGCATCCCTGCTAGACATGTTAGGGAACAACTTTAAAGCACCATGAACCCGAAGGAGTTCCTCATCCTCCCATCACTGGTTTCTTGGCCTGGCACTATTTTTAGCCTTAAGGCTCTTAGCTGTGAGCAACTCTTCACTTCCCAGCAGTAAAGAAACAAAACTCAAAATGTGAAAGGCAGGAGGGGAAGAGACATCTCACGTTAAAGAGCTCAGACCCTGCTCCTGTTACCTAGAGATTTAGCAGCAGAATCCTGGTAGTCTCTGCTAGAAATGGGGTGAGGGTCAGAGATTTCACAGGGCTACATCCATGCTGCAGAGGATTCCTCCTTATTGCATTTTCTGTCCCAATACAATCTTAAGAAATCATCTCGTGCAGCTGTGCTCCTGCTGGTTAGTGGCTGAACTGATTCCAGACAAAGAGATGCTGTAATGCTGTGTTTCAAATGACAATGGCAGTAAGGAGCAGGCCTGCACTTCCATTTCTTTTCACTGTGGAAATTCCATCTCCATGTGGAGACTTTTCCTCTGGTCTGTTGTGTGGTGTCCTTGCCAAGTTGGAAAGACCCTGCCCTGTGATAATGTTAGCAGAGAGTCATAAGGTTCTTGGCAAGGCCCAATAAGATGTGGAGAGTTCCACTTCACAGCTAAGATCTGGAAGGTTTCCAGCACTAGCAGCAGCAGCCTGGCTGCTAGAGCTCTGTGTGTGTGCCTGGTGGCTTTGCTCTGGGGTTTCAGTTCCCTCCTGTCTCCATTTTTATGACGTGCATTGTCTGGGTTCTTGCTCTGCTGCTGCACAGACACAAACCTTCCTTCCCTCAGGCTTTCCTTACAGCAAGAGCACAGCTCTTGTGCAGGAGTGCCTGGGGTCCAGGAAAACTTCTGCTAGGAAACCAGAAACTGTGCCTGGAGTTTTGTCACGGGAGCCCTTGCATTTTGGCAATCACTCATCCAGAGCTGGGCCAGCTGGCAGTGAACACAGCCATAAATTCTGGTGCGTGCTGAACTCAGGTAGAGCTTTGTGGCGTCTGTGTTGATGGTTCTAAGGAGGGGGAAAGAGCAAAGCCAAAGCACTTCACTGCACTGCAGACTGCTGGGTTTTTGGGTAGCTGAAAGCTTTGTGGTTCTGCTTACTCTTCTGGCATTTTGGCTTACTTCAGGCCAAGCGACATTAGCGAGAGCTGCTTGTAAATACCTCTTTTTAAACTCGTCGTAGCTGCTCTGAGCAAGCTCTTGTGACATGAAAATGCTGTGTCAAGTGGTAGCTGTGCTGAGAGTGCCGTGGAAAACCTTCACAGCGTTTGCAGCAGCGACATAGAAAAACCTGAACCAGCTGCAACTGTGGCACAGGGAAAGCTTTGCACTTATTCTGTGCTATGGTTAGGCACATCTCTGCTCTCCTGAGAGCTGCAACCCCTTTGTTTGCATTTGTCTTCAGGGCTGTCCTGTGGACTGCTGTTAAATCAGTGCTAACCATTCATTGGCTGCTGCTGAGTTACAGGAGAGACCAGCACGGCTTTAAGGTGCTTTAAGGTGTTACTAGAGATGATAAAGCCTGCAGAAAGGCTTTTTGGTTATTTTTTTTTTTTACCTTTGCTTTTGCTCTCTTTGTATGTGCTGCTGAAGTCTTTACTTACCTACTTTGCTGCTCCTGAGAAAGTGAGAGGTGTGCTGGGCAGAGCAGAGAGAGCTGGGATCTGTTTGCCTCGCTTTGTAGTTAGCCTTTGATTTTTAGAGACGTGTGAGAAAGCTCTGTGTGGCCAGCAGGGCCAGGGAGGTGATTCTCTCCCTTTACTCTGCCCTAGTAAGACCCCACCTGGAGTACTGCATCCAGTTCTGGAGGCCCTGCCATAAGAGGAATGTGGACATGCTGGAGGAGTCCAGAGAAGGGCCACAAGGATGTTCAGAGGGCTGCAGCAGCTCTCCTATGAGGACAGACTGAAAGAGTTGGGGCTGTGCAGGCTGGAGAAGAGGAGGCTCCCAGCTGACCTTCTTGTGGCCTTCCAGGATCTGAAGGGGGCTACAGAAAAGCTGGGGAGGGACTTTTTAGGCTATCAGGTCGTGAGAGGACTAGGGGCAATGGAACAAAGCTGGAGGTAGGGAGATTCAGATTGGATGTGAGGAGGAAGTTGTTGAGCATGAGAGTGGTGAGAGGCTGGAATGGGTTGCCCCTGCAGGGAGGTGTTTGGGGCCAGATCCCTGGAGGTGTTTTTGGCCAGGCTGGCAGAGGCTGTGGGCAGCCTGCTTTAGGGTAGGGTGTCCCTGGGCATGGCAGGGGGGTTGGGACTGCCTGATCCTTGTGGTTTCTTCCAACCCTGACTGCTTCTATGACAAAGACAACACTGTTTGTCCTTGTCTGGGGGAAAGATGCAATAAATTGTCTGGTTTATGTTCTCCCCCTGCCCTCCAACTTCACTGCAGAGAATCTGGGGGTCTGCACATGCCTTTGTCTGAAAGGATGTGAGCAAGTTTCTGACTGTGGATTGTTAGCCACAGTAATCATTCTGAATGCTCACAGCTGTTGAAATTATTTGCCTCTGCAGCCAGCCAGCTCCCAACAATCTGCACACTTTGCAAGGATCCATAAATCCAGCCTCACTTGGTAGGACTTAGAGAGGTTTTTCAAACACCTTCTTGTAAGCCTTTGCTGCTGCCAGGGTCTCTCTTCCATCCACCCTTTCTTACAAGGCTTACGTGCCCCAGACTCTTAATTTCCTTCTGCAGCACCTGGATGTAACCCTCCTGTCTGACATTCAGAAAATTGTTCTTTAGATCCCACAGCCCCCCGAGAGCCAACAGCAATTTGCTATTTGCTGCTAGAAAAGCTGCCAGGCAGCAAGTCGTGGAGGAGATGCTTTTGCAGCACACAGCCTGGGGATCAGACAAGGCTCAAGGTTTAGTACAGCTCCTAAATGAGCAGTGAGCAGTGTCAGAAGGGCAAGGTGAGGGTGCTTGTGGTCACACGTAGGTAACTGTTACAAGAGTCCTTTCAAAGCAGTTGGAGATTGAAGGTCAGCCCTGAGCACTGCCAAAGGAAGTGAAACCTTCGTGTCCTCCTCCTGGCCATGTTCTCATCCATGGTGATTGACTTCCTGGCCTGTGGACTACACCCCATAAGAACTGCAGAGAAAGAAAGCAAGGAGTGTCCTAGCCCTGAGCACATCAGATCTTGTTGAAGGCCTTGCTGCTGATCAGGAGCAGAGTTTAGATGCCAGGGCAGTGCTGGGCACACAGGATGAGTCTCATTTGTAGGTCTCTCATTGCTTGTTTCATTTCCTTAGGAAAGATGATGTGATGTACGTGAAGAAACCAGGCCATGTGCTGAATCATGATGGTGGTGGTGGTCCAGAGGAAGCAGAAGTTCTGATCAGAGACAAGAAGCAAACCAGAAAGCCTTCCTTTCTCAAAGCTTTGTTGAGGACCTTTGGGCCATACTTCTTAATCGGCTCCTTCTTCAAGCTGATGCAAGATCTGCTTTCCTTTGTCAACCCTCAGCTGCTAAGGTTGGTTTTCTGTGTGGGGCTTCCCTGTGCACTCCTGTGGAGGTTTGTCTCTGGCACAGGCTCTTTGTTTCCTCCCCCGGTGCTGTGTGTTTGCTCCCTCAGCTTCCCTGCATTCCTCTGCAATGCATCAGACAGGAGGGCTTTATTGTGGACTGGACTGTGAACTGGGCAAGCTTCAGTGGAAGGCAGACCCCAAAGCCTCCCACCAGCAGCTCTGACAGTTCTGAATTAGAGCTGAGCTTTGCTCCATGAAGCATCCAAAGCAATTTCTCCTGTTTCTAAAGGGTTACTTGTGCCAGGGAAGCAAAGCTGCAGCACTCACACCTCTGCACCTGATGCCCACACAGACTGCTGGTGGCTGCAGAGTGCCTGAGTGTGACACTCAAGTTTGTGCTGCTGTGGCCATGCCACTGTCAGCTGGGAAAGATTCTGGACCACTTGGTGGAGTTTGCAGAATCATAGAATGGTTTAGGTTGGAAAGGATCTCAAAGATCATCCAGTTCCAACCCCCCACCATAGGCAGTTCTGTGCTCTCACAGCAGTGAGAGGATGTGCAAGGCAAAGGTGCAGGAGTTTCCATGTGAAAGAAGAAAAATCAAGGTCTTGACAAAAGTGGTTTGCCCTCAAACTGTCCTGTGAGGAACACCTGCACCTCCCTTCTCCGGGCTGGGGGGCAGTTGCCAGCCTTATCCATAAAGGAATCTGCATCATCTTCACAGTTTTTTTTCTCTGTTAATATTATTCTTAGAGAGAATCTCACCAGAAAACCATGAACAGTAACAGTGAAAATTGATGAGGTACTGGAATATGTTGAGGTACTGGAAGGTGTCCAGAGAAGGGCAATGAAGCTGGTGAGGGGCCTGGAGCACAGCCCCAAGAGGAGAGGCTGAGGGAGCTGGGGGTGTGCAGCCTGCAGAAGAGGAGGCTCAGGGCAGACCTCATTGCTGTCTACAACTACCTGAAGGGAGGTTGTAGCCAGCTGGGGTTGGTCTCTTCTCCCAAGCAAGCAGCAACAGAACAAGGGGACATAGCCTCAAGCTGTGCCAGGGGAAGTCTAGGCTGGATGTCAGGAGGAAGTTGTTGCCAGAGAGAGTGATTGGCATTGGAATGGGCTGCCCAGGGAGGTGGTGGAGTCTCCGCCCCTGGAGGTGTTCAAGAAAAGCCTGGATGGGGCACTTAGTGCCATGGTCTAGTTGATTGGCTAGGGCTGGGTGATAGGTTGGACTGGATGATCTTGGAGGTCTTTCCACCCTGGCTCATCCCATCCCATCCCATCCCATCCCATCCCATCCCATCCCATCCCATCCCATCCCATCCCATCCCTCCACCATTTCTATCAGCCAGTTACTTCTGCTTCCAAAGGAAAGGGAAACACCAAGTCCTGAATGGATGAGGGAGGTATGGACTTTGGGTGGACAGGGGAGGATGTGGGGAAGGGGACAGCAGAGGCCCCTGCTGCTATATGAGTGCCACTTAAAACACTCTGGGTGTGGAGCTGTGCTCCGAGATCATCTATGGGTGGCTTGTGCTAAAGGAGGATCCTCCCCAGGCTGGTGACATTCAGTAGCTTGCAGCCTGTCTTCCCCACAGCCCTGGCAGAGGGGAGGCAGCTGACTTCCTCCTGCAGGCACATCAAGTTTCAGCTATTCTGGGAATTTCTCAGTTTTGCACAAATCCCTGGGTCTGTTGTCAGTGACATCTCAAAGCCCAGGATGGGGAATTTCTTCTCAAGTCTGAGTTCCTGCAGTGCCAGTGGTGAGAGGAAGGGATAAAGGCATGGCTGGCCAGAGCCACTAAGAGTTCTGTGCTCTAAGAGGTTTGCTGATTGCTGATTGCTGATTGTGAGGAAGAGATTTTCCCTGAAGCTGTCCCCTTAGAGGCCGAAGGACTGGTGCAGGACAGAGGGAAGGTCCCTCTGGGCATAGCAGCCTCATGCTTCTAACACAAGGCTTTGGGGGCTGATTTCTGGTTTCCAGGTATATTTTCCCAACACTGGTTATTTGAACTGGAGTCAAATCTCCATCCCTCAGTATTTTGTCACCTGGCAAGCATCTGGAATCACAAAGGTGACTGTGGAGGGTGCTGGATGATGCCAAGCATGGTTCTGCTCAGGCTGTGTGGCAGCATGCAGGGCTACAGGGAGAGCAGCAAGAAATGGCTTTTAATTAGAGATGGTTTAGCCAGCTTAACGGTACCAGCAGAGTGAGGAACTCTTTGTGCATCCATCCAGGAGGATGTCTTTGAGTCTGGCTGTTGTGGGAAGACGCCACAGGCAGCAGCACTCGGGCTGCTCGGGAGGGACCTGTGGAAGAAGCTGGTTCTGCCTGCTGTGCTCCTGTGCCCTGTCATTGCCCCCGTGCCCAGGGGCTGCCTGGCAGAGCTCAGACTGTGTTCAAAGGTTGGATCCTCAGGGCAGCCTGGAGTCCTTCCAGGTGTGTCATTTGCTGGGGGCTCGTTTGCAAAGGGACTTTCTCACTGGCACAGCCTGGGGTTTACTGGTGTGTGCTTGCAATGCTGTTTGACTCAAGTGCTGACTCAGCTGGCGTCCTGGAGAGCTGCTGGCTGCTAGTGGCTGGAGAGAGGAAGTGGCAGGATGCCATGGCCAGGAGAAGCTGGGTTGTGTCCCATTAAACTTGCTGCATGCTTTTTTTTAATTTTGGGTTCTTTTTTCCTTTCCCTTCCCTTGTCATCTGAAAAACAGCATCTTGATCAGCTTCATCAAGAACAAGGATGCCCCAGCCTGGTGGGGGTTTCTGATTGCAGCTTCGATGTTCATCTGTGCCGTGCTGCAGACACTTGTGCTTCACCAGCACTTCCAGTACTGCTTTGTTACTGGGATGAGGGTGAGAGCTGGCATCACTGGAGTGATATACCGCAAGGTGAGGCTGAAACAACTCGTGGCTGGGTCACAGTGAACAGCCAGGCAAAGTGGGCTGTGATGGTTTGGGAGTTCCCCATCCCCCTGCCCCTCACTTTTGAAATCACCCAGGCTAGACTCAGCCAGCTGGAAGTTAATGAATGAAGCTTTCTATTCACAGCTTAGCACAATATCCAAGAAGATATTTACAATATATGACAGATATTTGCAGATATATGCAGTAAAAAGCTAATACAGAAACTCCACAGCCCTCCTGGAGATCGGAGTCCCCAAGAAGGGTTCCCAACCACCTTCCCCCCACTACCCAATCTTATCCCAGTACCTGTCTTATGTGCCAGGTAAAAAGGGAAGATCAGCAGTGGGGGGTTAAAAGCAGGAATTTATTAGTTGGATTACACAATCCAGCTAGAGGGCAGGGAGAGAGATCAGCAGCCAGAGTGACCCGAGCAGCTCTGCCTTATCTGTGTTTGGGTTCTTACTTTTGTATGTCTCAGCAAACATATGAGTGAAGGAGACATCGTCAATGTTTTCCTTTCTCAACCTATAATCTAATTTCTCTTTTAAATCCTCCAATTAGCCTCAAACCATCACATGGGCTCAGCTCACAGGTCCTGGGGGGGTTGGTGGGAGCAGGCAAGCTGGAGAGGAGCAGCAGCTCCTACACTGTGGAGGCTTTTGGGGGCTGGTGAGTTCTCAAGAGTGCTGGCAGAATTTTTTAGCAGTCTGCAGCTTATTGCAGGTGTGCTGGGAGGGCAGATGTGTCACAGGCAGGTACTGGCTTACTTTAAATGTTGAGGAAAGGGGCCCAGGTGAGCAGTGTCTGTGCCATGGCAGCATTGGATGCTGCTGGGTTTTCTCCAGAATGCCAGACAGTGCTGCAGCTGGAGCTGCTCCCCAGCGCATCCTGAAGTCTTGTTCTTTGGAGCTTGGGAGTGGATCTGAGTTATTTTATTCCTGTCAGAGAAGAACATTCCCAGAGTGTCTTGGTTTGCTGATAATTTTGAGGGTTTCTTCTCTGTGTTTCTCCACGCACCTCAAGTCTGTGAATCCACTTAAACCTCTCCTGTTTCTCAGTCCTTGATCATCACAAACTCAGCGAAGCGCTCGTCTACTGTCGGGGAAATTGTCAACCTGATGTCAGTGGATGCTCAGCGGTTCATGGACCTGGTGTCTTTCCTGAACATGCTGTGGTCTGCACCACTCCAGATATTCCTGGCTTTGTATTTCCTCTGGCAGGTATGAACCTTGTCACGGTGTTTCAGAATTTGTCTAAGACAGCGCAGAGGTTGTCACTGGTTTGCTAACTTGACCTAGTGCTGCTTTTTCAGAAGGTAACCTGCCCTGCCTTGTAGCAAAGCAGCCTGGTGGACACCATCAGGCAGCCCCTCACTGTCTAGTTCAGCAAGGAGGCAAGAGCAGGAGTTTGAAGGAAAAGAGGAGCCTCAGTGTCTCCCTGGTCCCTGCCATACCTTGAATAGGGCCAACCTTAGGTTCATCGCAGTGCTCCCAGGCATTGATGCAGATGAGAGCTTGAAGGAAACGTTTTAACACACACAAAAAACCCCAAAAACCAAACAAAAAAACCCCAAAACAGAAACCAACTCTGAGCACACAAAGTGGGAAAGGTTTTAAAAACACACCAAAAAAAAACCCCAAACCTGGGCACACAAAATGTGAGCCACATGCAACAGCTTTGCTGTGCTGCGTGGAGAGGTTTTGCTCAAGGCGACACGAAGCAAAATTCACCTGGAACAGCCCTCAGCTTTCCCTAGCTGCAGTGAAAGGGGGTTCTGGTTTATTCCAAGCTCTGCTTAAGCTGTCACCCTTAGATTAATTGCATGGAAATATTGCTGCGTGAAACAGCAGCACCAACTTCCCCACCCTGCCTTAGACCCAAAAGCCTTTAAGGTGCAGCAGTTCCATGAGCTCCCAGTCTGCTGTTGAGCTGAGCTCTGGCAGCCAGCAGCTTGTGTGCTCCCCTATGGGCAGTGAGGGTCCTGGGCTGATTCAGTCACTGCAGGTCCCTTTCAGAGAGAAGTCAAGGGAAAATTTCCTTCCTGGGCCTGGTTTGTTGCCTCTATGCAGTGGCTCTGCTTTTGTGTGAGCTCAGGCTGGCTTTCCCCTCCCCTGGGGACCACCTCACGTGAGAATCACAAAGCACTCTGCTGACACCCGCACTGCAGCACCACGTTTCCAGGTGGAAGCTGTTGCACAGGATCACAGGACATTAGGGGTTGGAAGGGACCCACTTAGGTCATCGAGTCCAGCCCCCTCCCCTGTCAGAGTTCTCAGGAATGCCTCAGCAGGAGCATAGAATCTAGCACAGGTTGCACAAGAACACATCCAGACTGGCCTTGAAAGTCTCCAGAGGGGACTGGCAGAGGGGAGATTTAAATGGGATGTTAGGAGGAAGTTCTTCACAGTAAGGGTGGTGAGACACTGGAACAGGTTGCCCGGAGAGGTTGTGGCTGCTCCCTCCCTGGAGGTGTTCAAGGCCAGGCTGGATGAGGTCTTGAGCGACCTGATCTAGTGGGAGGTGTCCCTGCCTATGGCACAGGGGGGTTGGAACTGGATGATCTTTGAGGTCTCTTCCAACCTAAACCATTCTATGATTCTATTCTATGACTTTTCTGCCTCCTCCTAGTTTCAGTGGCATCAGAGCACTGCTGCCACAAGTCCAGCCTGTGTGTAACATTTAGCTCTGGTTCTATGACCTGCTGCTGGCCTTGCTCACCACGGGGAACAGCAGCACTTGGATGCAACAACAACAACAACTCACCTCTTTTCTTCCAAGATTCTAGGGCCTGCTGTGCTGGCAGGAATTGCTGTGATGGTTTTACTCATCCCGTTTAACTCGGCAATAGCAGTGAAAACCAGAGCGTTTCAGGTGAGTCCCAGAGGAGGAGGTGACTGTTATCTGACCTGGCAGCTGTGCTGTGAGAAAGGAAGGCATCAGTGGTTGTCTTGGCCATTACTGAGCTGCCATTTGCACTGATTTACTGATGAGCAAGGTTTAACAACTGTATCCTCTCAGGCAGTTTCCCAGAGTGAATGGAATGCACTTTTAAGGGAGAGCTGTGGCATTGAGTCAGTGGCTGCCGGGGTTGGAATCATAGAATCAGTCAGGGTTGGAAGGGACCACAAGGATCATCAGCTGGCTCTGGCCTTGCTCAGATCTGTTCCCTGCTGCTGCACTGCACTGGCAAGCCAAGCATTCTGAGTAGCTTCTTGTGCTGGTTTGAACTAATTGGATAATTGGAATGAGGAATTAGACTATAGACTGAGAGAAGAAAGCACTGATGGTGCTACTTCACTCATAGAAGCAGTCAGGGTTGGAAGGGACCACAAGGATCAGCCAGTTCCAACCCCCTTGCCATGCCCAGGGACACCCTACCCTAGAGCAGGCTGCCCACAGCCTCTGCCAGCCTGGCCAAAAACACCTCCAGGGAAGTGTCCCCAACCACCCCCCCCTGGGCACCTCATTCCAGGGCCTCACCACTCCCATGGTGAAGAACTTCCCCACAGGTTAGGGAGAAGTTTCTTTGTCTGCTTATCCCTTTGCCCTGTAGATGCTTCCAGGAGCATCTAGAAGAATGCTGTTCTTTGAGCTGTGAATTGCTGCTCCCAGAACTGGGAACTGAACCTGGCAGCTTGAGGTTTATGCTAACAGCCAGTGCTGGTCTGCACTGCTGCTGAGCTAGGCTAAATTTAAATTGGTCTGCAGGTAAAAGGATCCTTTATTCCTTTCTTTGGAGTCAGTCATCTCGACTGAAGGAAGGCTGAAAGAAACGATGTAATAGCAGTGCCCTCTGGCTCTGTGCTAGGGACATCTAGGAAGTGGTTTCTGCTGGGCAATCTCCCAGTGACACTTTGGAAGATCTTAAAAATATGTATATATTAAGCTTTTGATGTAAAAAAGGTAAGAGTTAGAAACTGAACATCAGTGATGATATGTAAGTACAGTCTTAGCAACAGAGCAGTACCATTACCTGCCTTAAAGAGACACCCAGAGTTTCCTCTTAATCTTCATAGAATCAGTCAGGGTTGGAAGGGACCACAAGGATCAGCCATTTCCAACCCCCCTGCCATGCCCAGGGACACCCTACCCTAGAGCAGGCTGCCCACAGCCTCTGCCAGCCTGGCCAAAAACATCTCCAGGGATCTGGCCCCAAACACCTCCCTGCAGGGGCAACCCATTCCAGCCTCTCACCACTCTCATGCTCAACAACTTCCTCCTCACATCCAATCTGAATCTCCCCACCTCCAGCTTTGCTCCATTCCCCCTAATCCTGTCACTCCCTGATAGCCTAAAAAATCCCTCCCCAGCTTTTCTGTAGGCTCCTTCAGATCCTGGAAGGCCACAAGAAGGTCACCTTGGAGCCTCCTCTTCTCCAAACTGCACAGCCCCAACTCTTTCAGTCTGTCCTTGTAGCAGAGGTGCTCCAGCCCTCTGAGCATCTCTTGGCTGCTGATGTTTTATTACCATCCCTTTTCTCCCTTGCCTGTTATGGGATGCTCTGAGTTGACTGCCTAGGGTTCAGGTGTGTGTGGGCACAGTGCTTCTGCAGCCTCTGTTGTGGGCATGGCTCTTCCTCAGCCTCTGTGCAGCTCAGCAGGGCTTTGATGCGTTTATATTTGCTTAAAGTAAGTGAGTGAAGGCTTTAAATGCTTTTAAATCTATAGCAACAACCCCCCCCCCCCCCCCCAAAAAACAAACAAACAAACAAGCAAACAAAAAAAAACCTCACAGTAAGCAGAGTTTTCCAGGGCTACAGTTATGCACTTTGAGGAAGGAAGCTGGAGAAATGAAAGGAAGCAGCAGGGCAGCACTGCTGTGAAGAGCCACAGTCTTCTGTAGGGTGATTTGCAATAGGCAGTCCCTGCAGGGAAGAGAAGCACAAAACTTCTGGATTCTGCTTTCCAGCCTTTCCCCTTTCTTTCTGATGCCTTTGGAGGTCTGTACAGACCTCACTAGCAGCCTGGCTTGCTTCGGTTGCCTCTTGCATCCTCTGCAGAAGCAGCCCAGGGTGTTGGGCTGGCAGCTCTCCTCCAGCCCCCACCCTGTGACACTGCTGTGCCTGTTTGCAACCCAGGTGCAGCAGATGCGCTACAAGGACTCCCGCATCAAGCTGATGAACGAGATCCTGGGCGGCATCAAGGTGTTGAAGCTGTATGCCTGGGAGCCTTCCTTCTCTGCCAAGGTGCTGGAGATAAGGCAGAACGAGCTGCGGGTCCTGAAGAAAGCTGCGTACCTCAGCTCCCTGTCCAACTTTGCCTGGGTCTGTGCTCCGTTCCTGGTGAGTGCCACCTGCAGCCCTCCCTGAGCAAGGGCATCCTGGAGGGATGAGTGTGAGGCTTTCTGCTTGCTCAGTGTGCAGAGGAAGAAAATGTGAATCATAGAATCAGTCAGGGTTGGAAGAGACCACAAGGAAAAGCCAGTTCCAACCCCCCTGCCATGCCCAGGTACACCCTACCCTAGAGCAGGCTGCCCACAGCCTCTGCCAGCCTGGCCAAAAACACCTCCAGGGATCTAGCCCCAAACACCTCCCTGCAGGGGCAACCCATTCCAGCCTTTCACCACTCTCATGCTCAACAACTTCCTCCTCACATCCAATCTGAATCTCCCCACTTCCAGCTTTGCTCCATTCCCCCTAGTCCTGTCCCTACCTGATAGCCTAAAAAGTCCCTCCCCAGCTTTTCTGTAGGCCCCCTTCAGACCCTGGAAGGCCACAAAAAGGTCAGCTGGGAGCCTCCTCTTCTGCATACTGAACAGCCCCAGCTCTTTCAGTCTGTCCTCACAGCAGAGCTGCTGCAGCCCTCTGAGCATCCTTGTGACCCTTCTCTGGACACACTCCAGCATGTCCACATCCCTCTTGTCCCAAGGGCTCCAAAACTGGATGCAGTACTCCAGCTGGGGTCTCACCAGGGCAGAGTAGAGGGGGAGAATCACCTCCCTCGATCCGCTGGTATTCGTTTTGTAGAAAGGTTTTTGGTGGATCGAGGCAGGTAAGTGCTTTGTCAAAAATACTCCCAGCTAATTGTGCTCCAGATCAATGCAGAAGTGCCCTTAACAGTCCCCAGATCAGATCCTGCCTCCCTTGGCTCCCTGCATGCTCACCGGTGGTTTGCTGCACGGGGGGATGGTCCTGGTCACAGAGTGAGCCAGCAAAGAGCTGGGATTTTGCTCCCTTTCCTAGCGAGCCATAAGTTGTTTGCTTTGCCTGCAGTCCACAGGGGAGGAAATGCTGTGGGGTGGAGCTGGGAACTGCAGCCAAACTGCAGCCAGATAACTGCCGCTTGATTTTTATTTACCCACTTTCGTAGTTCCCCTCTCAATCTCCTAGTCTAACTGAATGGAGCCATGAGTAATCCAAAGGTTATTTCCTTCTGCATCAGCTCAGGTCATTTGTCTTTCTCAAAACATGCTGAAAAGGTCAGGAACAGAGCACTTTGCTCACTTTCGTGCTTGGCACTTTTATTTCAGAGATGCCTCTGGGGCTTTGACAGCTTTTTTTTTTAAATGCCAGAATATCACAAATGTCTCACAGGGACTCTCTGGCTTCCAGGTAGCTCTGACCACGTTTTCTGTCTACGTCCTGGTGGATGAGAAGAACATCCTGGATGCAGAAAAGGCTTTTGTCTCTCTCTCCTTGTTCAACATCTTAAGGTTTCCCCTCACGATGCTTCCACAAGTCATTAGCAACCTTGTGCAGGTAAGGAGGATCTGGTGCATAAGCTGATTTGAACTTGGAGCAAGAAGATCCCCCTGGCTGTGCCTGGTTTCTGGAATGCAGAGATCTCTTTCATCTCCTCTCAGCTGGCTCTGGCCTTGCTCAGATCTGTTCTCTGCTGCTGCCCTGCGCTGGCAAGCCAAGCATTCTGAATAGTTTCTTGTGCTGGTTTGAACTAATTGGAGGATTTGAATGAGGAATTAGACTATAGACTGAGAGAAGAAAGCACTGATGGTGCTACTTCACTCATAGAAGCAGTCAGGGTTGGAAGGGACCACAAGGATCAGCCAGTTCCAACCCCCTTGCCATGCCCAGGGACACCCTACCCTACATCAGCCTGCCCACAGCCTCATCCTTGCACTTGGTCTTGTTGAACCTAATAGCTTTACTGAGAAAGAAAAAAAATTATTTAGGAGTTGTAACCCAAACATAGATAAGTCAGACAGTTTGTGACCTCTCTGGGCTGTGGCTGCTCCTGCCTGGCTTTCTGTTTTGTACCTGAATTTGAATAATTCCACTAACTTCTTTTCCTGCTGCTAAATCCCCCCTGGCCTATCTATCTTTGCCTATCTGCTGCATCAACAGATGGTGAGAGAAGACTGGGGAAAGGGGGAAAGGTGGTAGGGGTGGTTAGAGACCCCTCTTAGGGATTTTGATCTCCGGGAGGGGCTGTGGTGTTTCTGGATTACCTTTTCACTGTCTATATCTGTAAATATCTGTTACACATTGTAAATATCTGCTTGGATATTGTGCATTGCTGTAAATGTATAGCTTCATTTATTAACTTCCAGCTGACTGAGTCCTAGCCTGGGTTATTTCCAAGTTGGGGCGGGGGGGAGGTGGTGGGCAGATAACTGCTAAACCACTACACTTGTCTGTGGGATTTTTGCTTTGCTCAGATGAACTCAGCATGTTCTGAGTCAAGAAGCTGAGTTGCAGTATAAGACTGGTGCCAGGGAAGGAATGAGGCAGTGCTCAGCAAGCCCTTAGGGTGGGAGCTTAAGCCATGCCACCTTCCTGCTTGCTTGCTCTGTGTAAGAGCACTAAGCCCTCATTAAAGAGTGATAAGTAACAGCACACTCTTCCTCTTAGACAAGTGTTTCCCTGAAGAGAATTCAGAAGTTCCTGAGTCATGATGAACTTGATCCAAACTGTGTGGAAAGAAAAGCAATTGCACCAGGTAAAGGCATCAGTGTCCCTTTAACCTCTGCTGACACAGCAAGTACCTTGGACTGGCTGAGGTGCCAAAAACCCCACGAACACAGCAGTCTTGGTGTCCTGGCTCTTAAAGAAGCTGCTCCTCTGAGAAGTGTGGTTGTTGCCCAGGCTTTGTGGCACTCACACCAGTTGCTGGTTGTCTTTTTGAGCTCTGAGCTGAGGTACTGGGCCTGAGTTTGCACCAGCAGCATGTTGAATGCTACCAGCACTGGATCGTGAGGTGCATCCACTGACTTGGGACAGCAAGACCTGCTCAGACCTGTCTTACTGCACAAGGGTTCAGGACCACTGTGAGCAGTTTTGATTTATTCTGTGGGAAACAGCACCCCAAACCAAGCAGCAAATCAGGTGGTCTCAGAGCAAGGTGTCTCCTCCTGTAGCTCACTTTGGTGACCCTGGGGTTTGAAACCTGACATGCCCTGGGCAGAGGGATGCTGTGTGGCTGTCATCACTGCTCTGCTCTACCCCACCAGGAGATAGAGGGTGCAGAGTAAGTCTCAGATCTGTAACTTGTTAGACTGGCAAGCAAAAAGCTGCACAAAGGCAAACATCATCTGATGAGTCAAAGTCAAGAGCACAGTGATCTCCTGCTACCCTGGCAGTGGGCTCCGTGGGCAAGTCATGCTCAGGTTCATGAGGGTTCTGAGCAGCAGGTGCTGGGCCTGACCTTGCCTGGGGCAGGGTGCAGCAGGACCTCTCTTCAGCCTCCAGCTTAAGCTGTCATTAGTTATTGCCACTCTGAACACAGCTGTCTTGTGGCCCACAGTTCTGAGACTGTGAAGGGATGTGCAAGGTGTCTGGAGCACCCACAAACCCAGAGTGCTCTGGGCCAGCCCCAGCTGTGCTGTTCTCTGTAATAACTCCCTGCTCTCTCTCCTTGTTTTGTCACATAGGCATCGCCATCAGTGTGACACATGGGACGTTCAGCTGGGGAAAGGAGCTGAAGCCATCTCTCAAAGAGTAAGGATCTTCCTGCCACTGCAGTACAACATCCACCTGCTTTCTGGCTCCTGGGAGCTGGGTGTGAAAGGTGCCCAGTGGTATCTGCAGGCTCACCTCTGGGAAGGTTGTTTCTACATTCCATATGTGCATCTCCTCTGCCTTAAACCCACGGAGCTAGTCCCTGTGCCTCATGGTGTTTAGGCTCCACAGAGCAGGGCTGTAGGGTGTGAGCTGCACAGCAACCAGCAGAAACCAGTCACCTGCTCCTCTACTGAGCCTCTCTGGTCTTCTGTTTGACCAAATGCTGGACAAATCAAAGTGATCTGATGGATTATGAGGACAGCTGAGATGCCTGTGTTTGGAGGTGCTGTGTGAGCAGTGCTCTGTTCTTTCAGCAGCCTCCCCTCTGCAGCTGTGGAAGAGCCATTTCCAGCAATGGGTGTGCATGTTTTGTTCCTTTGCCTATTTGAATGAGCAGAAACAAAATCTGCCCACCAGCACAAAGTTCCTTGTGGTGTGCTTTGTTCTCAGATCAAAAACCACAGCAACCTGAGAAGTATCTTTAGAATCCCCAGCCTGAGCAGCTGACGCTGCAGTGCTGTGTTACCTGAGCTGGTTAACGTGGATAACCTGCAAGCAAGAGGCATAGAATCCAGAGCTTGGTTGAAGTAGCCATGTTAGCAGCCAGGTTGGCTTCAGTGTTCTGGGCTTCATTTCCAAAAGAACCAAACATCTCTGGCTCACCTTGCTGCCACCTGGGCCTGAAAAGTACCCAGTGACACCCTAAAGGAGCACTAAGGCGAAACTCAGCTGGAGAGAAATGAATGGAAAAAAAATAATAATTGCAGTGCTTTTGAGTTTCTCTGCTTTTAAGTGAGGCTTTTCATCAAACAAACAAGCCTCATGCAGTGTTCAAAACACCAACTGCCTGCATGGTAAGAATCTGTGTGAGAGTTAGAGCCCCAGACCCACGTCAGGATCTCTGCAGGCAGAAGCTTGGCTTGGTTTCACTAGGGAGTGGCAGAGATGTGTCCATCAGTTGGTTTAATTGGCTTGGAGAGGTGCTGACCTTCAAGACCAGGACCTAAAGCAGCACCTTTTAGAGCACAGTAGGGAAAACAGGAAAGGATTTTAAGTGAGAAAGTTTTCCTTGTATTATTGAGGGAGTTGGGACTTTTCAGCCTGGAGAAGAGAAGGCTTCCAGGAGACCTTATAGGAACCTTCCAGTATCTGAAGGGGGCTACAGGAAGGCTGGGGAGGGACTGTTCACAAGGTCTTGTAATGACAGGACGAGGGGGAATGGGTTCAAACTGGCAGAGGGCAGATTGAAATGGGATGTTAGGAGAAAGTTCTTCACAGTGAGGGTGGTGAGACACTGGAACAGGTTGCCCAGGGAGGTTGTGGCTGCTCCCTCCCTGGAGGTGTTCAAGGCCAGGCTGGATGAGGTCTTGAGCGACCTGCTCTAGTGGGAGGTGTCCCTGCCTATGGCACAGGGGGGCTGGAACTGGATGATCTTTGAGGTCTCTTCCAACCTAAACTATTCTATGATTCTATGATTGTCAACCCAATTTACCAGCACTGGAAATGTGGTACTAAAGTGGTCTGAACATTTTGGGATGGAATGTGTTCTCTCACTACTTTTCGTGCAGCTACTCTCACCTTTAAAATCAAACCCCAGAAGAATTCTGGAAGGTCTTCCCTGTTTGGCTTGCTAAGGACAGAGCAAAGGGTCTTAGAAGGCTTGTTAGCAATCCTGCTGACTGACAGCCCAGAGGATAGGTTACTGCTGCATTTCCACCTGCTCCTGCAGTTCTGGTTACAGTGGATTGCACACAAGGAAGGGAGAAGAAGAGCAGTGACCAAGCCTTGCTTGCTGTACCCAGCCAGGCTGAGGCCAGGCTGCTTTCCACTGTGCATTTCAGCCCTGGTTTAATGACTCATAATGTCTTTAGGAAATTAATGTCTAATTAATTTCCATCCTGTTTCCTCCACAGTATAAATCTGTTGGTGCCCAGCGGTGCTTTGGTTGCCATTGTTGGCCATGTTGGCTGTGGGAAGTCTTCTCTGGTCTCTGCTCTCCTGGGTGAAATGGAAAAGCTGGAAGGAGAAGTGGCTGTGAAGGTTGGTGCTGTTTATGATGCACTTCAGCCATGGTTTGCTGCTACCTGCTGTGGCTGGTGAGGAGAGCGACTTCTGCTTACTGCTGTGCCAGTTTGCCTGCCTGCTTTGGGTCCTGCCCACACCAATTTGGTTGTGGTTAATGTAAAGTGACTTCCTTGATCTGCAGCTGCACATCAGCATCAGCAGTTAGCACATATGCATGGTGTGGACACACATCCAACAGGAGCTCTGTTGTGCTGCAGGTCTCCACCGGCTCTAAACACGAACTGCAGCTGAGTACAAGTCACAGATTTCCTTTCTTCCTCCTCCCTCAAGGGTTCTGTTGGTTATGTGCCTCAACAAGCCTGGATCCAGAATGCCACGCTGAAAGATAACATCTTGTTTGGCCAAGCTCCTAACGAGCAGAAGTACCAAAATGTCCTGGAGGCCTGTGCTTTGAAAACTGACCTGGAGGTGCTGCCAGGAGGGGACCAGACCGAGATAGGGGAGAAGGTAACTCTGATTCTGCCATTCCTGTTTGTCTGGCTGAGGAGAGGCTGCTGTGAATTCAGCACTCGCTGAGGTTTGATGTCTACAGTGGCATCCCTGCTATGAGCCACACTGAGCCACGCAGGGCACTGCTGTGGAGGGCAGCTGGGCTTCAGCTTGTTCCTGACTCCCAGCGTGTGTCTGTGCTGTGATGCACAACTGCACACCCAGCCTGGAAGGTGAGGGCTCCAGTTTGTGCCCAGCTGTGGCGGTGCATCTGCCCAGAATAGTTGAGAGTCTCTCCTTTTCCTGTAGGGATAAGAGGGAGGGAGCATATGGTGTGCCGAGCACAAAAGTGCTGTGATCATCCCTTAACAGCTCATTTTAATGAGCAAACTTCACATCTGCGATTGCCAGCGAAGATTTGTTTTCCTAAGGCCACTGAAGCTGAGATGGGTAGCAGGAGGTGGGGTGGATTTGTGTGTGAGATGAGAGAGGGGGAAGATGCTCCAGGTGCTGCAGCCCTGCTTTCAGTATTGGCGTTTTAGAGCCTGGCTGGTGATCCTCCTTGATAGTTCTGTGTTTTAGCAGCTCCCTGTAGGAGCTTATCCAGCGAGAGGCTTTATTGCATCTGCAGCTTGCTGGGTGAGGGAAGCTTGGCAGCGAACCAGCAGATTTAGAGCTGTTCCCTTCCTCTCTCTGGCTCCGAGCGGGTTCCTCCTCAGCATCTCATGTTTCAGTTTAGCACCGGTGTGTCATGCTGGGCGAGAGGCACCAGCAGGCACAGCTGCTGCTGTGCGATGTGTTCCATTCTCTTCTCTTTAACCCCCGCAGGGCATCAACCTGTCCGGGGGGCAGCGGCAGCGGCTGAGCCTGGCGCGGGCGGTGTACAGCGGCGCCGACATCTACCTGCTGGACGATCCTCTCTCCGCCGTCGATTCCCACGTGGCCAAGCACATCTTTGACAAAGTTATTGGGCCGGATGGGGTCCTTAAAGGCAAAGTAAGCTGGCATTTAGATCTCCTACAACCGCACAGAGACTCAGCCCCGCTGCCGAGGAACGGCAGGGCTCTTTGCCAGCGAGGTTGGAGTGCTGCATCACACAATCCTAGAATCAGTCAGGGTTGGAAGGGACCACAAGGATCATCTAGTTCCAACCCCCCTGCCATGCCTAGGGACACACTACCCTAGATTAGGCTGCCCGCAGCTTCATCCAGCTTGGCTGCAAACACCTTCAGGGAAGTGGCCCCAAACACCTCCCTGGGCAACTCATTCCAGCCTCTCACCACTCTCATGCTCAACAACTTCCTCCTCACCTCCACTCTCAATCTCCCCACCTCCAGCTTTGCTCCCATTTCCCCTAGTCCTGGCACTACCTCATAGCCTAAAAAGTCCCTCCCCAGCTTTTCTGTAGCCCCCTTCAGATCCTGGAAGGCCACAAGAAGGTCACCTGGGAACCTCCTCTTCTCCAAACCGCACAGCCCCAACTCTTTCAGTCTGTGCTCACAGCAGAGGTGCTGCAGCCCTCTGAGCGTCCTTGTGGCCCTTCTCTGGACACGCTCCAGCATCTCCACATCCCTCTTGTAATAGGGATCATCCCTGGGTGCTGTGCTTAGCTGGCAGCTCTGGCACCTTTTCCCCACAGCTCAGGCTCTGCAGAGAGCTGCTGCCTAGGCACACACCCAGGAGGGATGGAATCTAGTCAGGGCATGTGGAAGCAGAAAGCTTTAAAATCCCTGCTGTGATATCTCCCAAAAAACCAAATATTTGCAGAGCCTTGTGAAGGTCATCAGCTTAGGACCACTCATCACTGAGAGACAGGGCAGTGAGGCTCTGTCACAGCTCGCCACGCTTGCAGAGGTCATTGGCAGTGTGCATCCAAGTTGTGGACCTTTGGCTTCCCCTTCTGCTCTCTTGCTTTGATCTTCTCAGATGGGTTTTTAGAGTTCAAAAGGGAAGGGCTGCAAGGAAAATCAGCAGAAGGGAAAAGGGGAATGATAATTCAGTTGGTTGACTTCCCTCTGTGGCTATTTCAGCCTGTGGCAGGAAACACATGAGTTCATGTCCGTGTTTCCATGCTGCTGTGACTGACAAGGACAGAGCATTTCACTTGGACGTGGCTGTTCCCTCCCTGCCCCAGAGATCATAGAATCATAGAATGGTTTAGGTTGGAAGAGACCACAAAGATCACCCAGTTCCAACCCCCCTGGTGCCATAGGCAGGGACACCTCCCACTAGAACAGGACGCTCAAGACCTCATCCAGCCTGGCCTTCAACACCTCCAGGGAGGGAGCAGCCACAACCTCCCTGGGCAACCTGTTCCAGTGTCTCACCGTCACCCTCACTGTGAAGAACTTTCTCCTAATATCCTGTTTAAATCTCCCCTCTGCCAGTCTGAACCCATTCCCCCTTGTCCTGTCCTTACAAGACCTTGTGAACAGATGTGGTGGTGTGGGGGTTGCTGGGCAGTGCTGGTCCTCACAGTGCCACCTGACAGTTGTGGCCTTTCACTCTTTTTTTCACCCTGTCTAGACCCGAGTTCTGGTGACCCATGGCATCGGCTTCCTGCCTCAGGTCGACCACATCATTGTCCTGGTAGATGGCAAAATCTCCGAAATGGGATCCTACCAGGACCTCCTGAAGCAAAACAAAGCCTTTGCCGAGTTCCTGCGCAACTACGCTCTGGAGGAGGACATCGAGGAGGATGAGCCAACAAGTACAGTGCTGCCTGCCCTTCTCTGTCTCCCAGAGCACAGCACTTTGCTCTGTGTGCAGTGTCCCTGCTTCCTCCCCCATGACAGCCCAGCACTGGCCCTTCTACACCACCAGGAAAACTAGTGCCTGCAGCCAGAGCTGTGTCATTGCTGAGTGACTCTGCAAATCTCTGTCGAAATTTCATGTGGCTTGTCCTAAAAAAAGAAACAAAAAGGCAATTTTGTGTTAGAAATGATCTTAGAGCTGGGGATTTACTTTGCAATTAGCAAGGCCAAGGTCAGCAGGAAAGCAGAGCAGCCAAGAACAACCTGGGCTTGCTGTCAGAGCAGCTGCCCAGAGCCTGGTGATTCTCTGCTTATTTGTTGGGCTTTTCATGCAGGCAGCTTCAAGTGATGTTGCTGTTCAGCTGGGTTGCTTTTCTCCTGGTTTGGTTCTGGTAGGATGATAAAAGGTGGAAGCCTCTTGGTAACTGTTTCCTCTGTGTGACAGCCTTCCCATGCTCTGCTGGCAGCACTGCTGCCCTCCAGACAGGCAGAGGAGTGTGCCTGGTGTCTTCAGCAGAGGCTTCCTGGAGTTCTGACATGATTCCCCCACCCCAGGATCATGCCTAGAGCATGCCTTAGAAGTGAATTCAGCCAGAACCAGCTGCAGCACTATTGCTTGGCATTGCTAATGCACTGAAGGGATGTGATCACAGGCTCTCAGGATGTCAGAGGTTGGAAGGGACCCAAAGAGGTCATCAAGTCCAACCCCCCTGCCAGAGCAGGAGCAGACAATGTAGCTCAGGTCACTCAGGAACACATCCAGACAGGCCTGGAAAGGCTCCAGAGAAGGAGACTCCACAACCCCTCTGGGGAGCCTGTGCCAGTGCTCTGGGACCCTTACAGTCAAGAAGTTTCCCCTTGTGTTGAACTGGAACCTCCTGTGCTGCAGCTTCCATCCATTGCTCCTTGTCCTATCCCAGGGAGCAAGTGAGCAGAACCTGTCCCCCTGCCCCCTCCTGACCCCCAGCCCCCAGATATTAAATCCCCTCTCAGTCTTCTCTTCTCCAGACTAAGCAGCCCCAGGTGCCTCAGCCTCTCCTCATCAGGCAGTGCTCCAGTCCCCTAATCATCCTTGTAGCCCTCTGCTGGACCCTCTCCAGCAGATCCCTGTCCTTGTTAAAGTGATGCCAGTGATGTTGGTGCACTGGGCAGCCAGCCTGACTCACGAGGTCCTTGCTGTTTGGCCAGGAGAAAGGATGCAGCAAAGCTCTGGAGGACTTTATGCGCTGTGATTTCCTGCTGCTGTATTGTTTTTTTCCTGCCTCTTGCTTCCTGTGCTTTCTGCTTTATTCAGCAGCAAAACCTGAGGTGTGATCTTGTCTTGCAGTGCTGGAGGATGAAGTCTTGCTAGCTGAGGATACCCTCAGCATCCACACTGATCTTGCAGACAACGAGCCAGTGTCAAGCGAGGCTCGCAAGCAGTTTCTTAGGTAAGCACAAGGCTGATGTGCTTGGAGCCTGGGTCAGAACAGAGCTGAAGGTGTCACTCACATGCTTCTCGTTCTGGGCTTTAGTTTCCTCTTGCACATGAGTTGATTCAGTGTCCCTTTGAATGTAAGAGTGAAGGAATATGCACAGAGCAGCAAACACCTATTCCTGCAATGCTCCTCTGAACCCACATCTTAGAGCAGCTCTCTGGTTCCCAGGTGACACCACTGTATGCATTTAGCCCACACAACCCTGAACTGCTGCCAGCTGGGTGAAAAATAAAACACTTTGCATTGTGCCTTTCCATCTGGAATCTCGGAATCATAGAATCAGTCAGGGTTGGAAGGGACCACAAGGATCAGAGTGTTTCAACTCCCCTGCCATGCCCAGGGACACCCTACCCTAGATCAGGCTGCTCACAGCCTCTGCCAGCCTGGCTGCAAACACCTCCAGGGATGTGGCCCCAACCACCCCTCTGGGCAGCCCATTCCAGGCTCTCACCACTCTCATGCTGAACAACTTCCTCCTCACAGCCAGTCTCAATCTCCCCACCTCCAGCTTTGCTCCATTCCCCCTAGTCCTCTCACTACCTCAGAGCCTAAAAAGTCCTTCCCCAGCTTTTATGTAGGCTCCCTGTAAACCTTTCATGCCCATGACCCACGGATGCCATCCTGGCACTGGTGTGCAAGCAGAGAAGCTCAGGGTTGGCTCTGAAGTATCTATCTTGTGATGAAGCCTGGGAAAGCCTTCACCAAGGAGCCCAGACCCTGACACAGCCTCTGCCAGGTTCTGTGCTTCTGGTATCACTGAATGCTGTAGCTCTGAGAGAGGCTGACATGGGAGCATAGTAGAGGAGCTGGGAAATAGGTGCAAGCTGCTGCATCCCTGCCTTGCCTTGGCACTGCCCCAGGGTGCCCTTTTTCTCCTAATGGTTCCTTTTTGACTAGGGAGCTCAGCGTCGTTTCTGCCGAGGGAGGAGAATGTCCCAACAAGATGTCAACCAAACGAAGAGTCTGCGAGAAGAGGCCAGCAGAGCCCCCTCTGCCAAGGAAAAACCCCACTGAGAAGCTTATCCAGGATGAGACCACTGAGACAGGCAGGGTATGGTTGGGCTCCCTCCTGTTTCTCTTGGGAAAATGATTTTTTTTTTTTCTTCTTACATTTGTTGCAGTTGTGTTACATGTGGTGTGTTAAGTCCTGGCTGCAGGCATTGCTTTGGTGGCCACTGATCATCCAGATCTGGGATTTTGGCAAAGGGTTCTGTACCTGGCAAAGCCTAGGTGTTTAGATTAAAAAAAAAAAAAAAATTAATCCCCTTCTAGCTGCTGCCAGAGTCATAGAACCATAGAATCATAGAATGGTTTAGGTTGGAAGAGAAGTCAAAGATCATCCAGTTCCAACCCCCCTGTGCCATAGGCAGGGACACCTCCCACTAGATCAGGTCACTCAAGACCTCATCCAGTCTGGCCTTGAACACCTCCAGGGAGGGAGTAGCCACAACCTCCCTGGGCAACCTGTTCCAGTGTCTCACCATCACCCTCACTGTGAAGAACTTCCTACTAACATCCAGTTTAAATCTCCCCTCTGCCAGTCTGAACCCATTTCCCCTCGTCCTGTCATTACAACACCTTGTGAATAGTCCCTCCCCAGCCTTCCTGTAGGCCCCCTTCAGATACTGAGTCCCCTGAGCCTGTGCAGCACTCTGCTGCCCCTTGCACTGCAGAGCCTTCAGCACTCTGAGGCTCCAAAGCCTTTGGCTTCTGGGTGATGCCAGCTGCAGCAGCAGGGCTTTGCTGACCCCCAGCAGTGGCAAATCTGTTCTGCCATCCTACCCTCCAGAGTGTTTTCTGCTCGTTGGTCCAGAAGGGGCTGTTCTCCTTGAGCAAGGCCAGGGGTTGAAATGGGAACTGAGAAAAAGAGAAGGAAGAAAGAGGAGAGGGGAAAACAAGAGCAATGGGATGGACAGCAGCAGTGGCTGGAATAGGAGCGTGGAGGTTTTGTTAAAGAAAGACCTTGCCAGCGCTTCAGGAGGCTCAGGGTGTCCTGCTAACTCTGTCCCTGCTGTCAGCTCTTTCTGGGGGTTATTTTAACTTTCAAGTCCCTAATCAACTGCGCTTGGTCCTTTCATTATTCCTTCTTCAGACACTGGGTTTTGTCCTGAGTCTCTCTTTCGCTTCTCTGCCTTTTTGCGCTACCTTAGAGACAGCATCTTTTTGCCACAAGCATCCTCTGTTTATAGGCCTGCTGAGGGGCACCAGCATTTGGTACCTCATTTAAGCTGCCACAAAGACACCTGCAGGGAGGCACACTCAGCACTTTTCCTAAATAGGCCATTTAAAGCAGCCCTGAGCTCGCTCTGCCTGCCAGGCTGCTGCTTTTGCCCCAAACCCTTGGCTCCAGTCTTTGTCCCCCGTCCTTTGCTGCTGGTTGATCAGCCTCTTTGCTTATTTTTTTTTCACATTTCCTTTTTCTTGCACAGTCTTAAAACCTACCTCCACTACTCCCCCCCCAAAAAACAAAAAGAGAAAAAAAAGAAAAGAAAAAAAGAAGCAACTCCTCAAAATGGACAGCCCTGAGCTCGCTCTGCCTGCCAAGCTGCTGCTTTTGCCCCAAACCCTTGGCTCCAGTCCTTGTCCCCCATCCTTTGCT
>VWZI01015955.1:330793-347267 GCA_013396835.1 Psilopogon haemacephalus | reverse complement strand
GTTAGGTTAGGTTAGGTTAGGTTGGAAGAGACCTCCAAGCTCATCCAGTCCAACCTGGCACCCAGCCCCATGCAATGGCACTAAGTGCCCCATCCAGGCTTTTCTTGAACACCTCCAGGCACGGTGACTCCACCACCTCCTTGGGCAGCCCATTCCAATGCCAATCACTCTCTCTGGCAACAACTTCCTCCTAACATCCAGCCTGAACCTGCCCTGGCACAGCTTGAGGCTGTGTCCCCTCCTTCTGTTGCTGGTTGCCTGGGAGAAGAGCCCAACCCCACCTGGCTACAACCTCCCTTCAGGTAGTTGTAGACCGCAATGAGGTCTGCCCTGAGCCTCCTCTTCTCTAGGCTAAACAACCCCAGCTCCCTCATAGGTCTTGTGCTCCAGGCCCCTCACCAGCTTCATTGCCCTTCTCTGGACACATTCCAGCACCTCAACATCTCTCTTGAACTGAGGGACCCAGAACTGGACACAGTACTCAAGGGGTGGCCTGACCAGTGCCAAGTACAGGGGCAGGATAACCTCCCTTGTCCTGCTGGCCACACTGTTCCTGATCCAGGCCAGGATGTCATTGGCTCTCCTGGCCAGCTGAGCACACTGCTGGCTCATGTGCATGGGGTTAGGACTTCATGGGGGCTTGCAGAGAGCTGAAGGAAGATGTTGTGAATACATACAGCAGGGTGAGACCTACAGGACACACTCCACTGCCCTAGGCTGAGGTGCATGGTCAGAGCAGAAGGTATCAAAGGCAGAAAAGCTGCTGGCATAACAGAAACCACCGAGAGCCAGAGCTGCCAGCTGGGAGCCTCTTTTCACCAGGTGGCTTTTCTCCTCCTCACTGCCAGGCGTCATAGTCCTCATCTCCACCTTCATCCTGGCCATGGGAGGCATCAGCGCGTCCCGGACGCTGCACACGGCGCTGCTGGAGAACAAATTTCACACCCCCCAGTCCTTCTACGACACCACCCCCACAGGTCGCATCATCAACCGCTTCTCCAAGGACATCTACGTCATTGACGAGGTCATCCCACACACCATCCTGATGGCCCTCGGGACCTTCTTCAGCTCCTTGTCCACCCTGATTGTCATTTTGGGAAGCACTCCTCTCTTCGCTGTGGTCATTGTTCCCTTGGCCATCCTCTACTTCTTCGTTCAGGTAACTGGGGGCAGCAGTGGGCTGCCCTGCCAGGGCCCTGCCCTCTCCTTTGTCTTTTTCCTTAGGAAAGTTGGGGGTGGGGGAGGATTGAAGTATCTGAATTGCAACCTGAAGTATCTGAAGTAAATTCGTGTTTGTGCAAAAAAAAAAAAAAACAGCTCCTTAGTTCTCAGCAAAAGCGAGGTGCTGGGAGCCCTGGGCATGGGCTGAGCAGGCACAGTACTGATTGGCTGCTGAACAATAGCAAACAGCTACTGCTAGCAGATATGCAGAGCACCCCCGTGCACCCCTGGTGTGTGTGTGTGACACCTCTGTGCACCCCAGCGTACTCTGTGTGTGTGACACCCCCAGTGTACGCGCTGTGTGACACCTCTGTGCACCCCAGTGTACTCTGTGTGTGTGACACCCCCAGTGTACATGCTGTGTGACACCTCTGTGCACCCCAGTGTACCCTCTCTGTGTGTGACATCTCCTGTATCCCCAGCGTACCCTCTGTGTGACACCCCCTGTGCCCCGTGTACCCTGTGTGTGTGACACCCCCATGCACCCCAGTGTACCCAGTGTGTGTGACACTCCCTGTGCCCTGTGTACCCTCTGTGTGTGACACCCCCTGTGCCCTGTGTGCCCTCTGTGTGTGACACCCCCTGTGCCCCGTGTACCCTGTGTGTGTGACACCCCCATGCACCCCAGTGTACCCAGTGTATGTGTGACATCCCTTGTGCCCCGTGTACCCTGTGTTTATGTGTGTGTGATACCCCCGTGCACCCCAGTGTACCCTGTGTGCGTGTGTGTGAGGTGGAGCTTTGCTGGCAGTGAGGAGCTGAAACGTTCCCAAAGACACCATCAGCGCTATTGACTCCTGAGCAAAGCCGAAGGTTGTTTGCTAGGCTGCAGAGCTGACCACGGGGGTGCAAATTCATCTTCCCTTGCCCTGAGAAGTGAAGCTGCTCCAGCTTCGTTGGGCTGCTTCCAAAGGGACAGAGAAATGCAGCGTAGAGCCTGCAGAAGCTGCAGAGCCCCAGCGCTGTGCAGTGAAGCACAGAGGTTTGGGAGGGTTGAAGCTCAGCAGCAGCAATCTGCTGTGAACCCTTAAACAGACGGAAGGGCTCAGGCTCGGCTAACAAAGCTTCCTCTGCCCTTCGCTTTCTCCCTCGCTCGGCAGCGGTTCTACGTGGCCACCTCCCGGCAGCTGAAGCGCCTGGAGTCCGTCAGCAGATCTCCCATCTACTCACACTTCTCAGAGACGGTGTCAGGGACCATGGTCATCAGAGCCTACGGAAGAGTGAAGCCCTTCATAGACATCAGCGACCTGAAGGTGGACGAGAACCAGAGGAGCTACTACCCTGGCTTAGTGGCAAACAGGTACAGCCGGGACGCAGCTTCGCCCTCCCCACCTCGCCGTGTTTGCATCCCTGCCCCCAGCCTCCCCTGCTGACCTCTGCCTTCCTCCCCAGGTGGCTGGGGATCCGAGTGGAGTTCGTGGGGAACTGCGTCGTCCTCTTCGCTGCCCTCTTTGCTGTGATTGGGAGGAGCACGCTGAATGGAGGCCTGGTGGGGCTGTCGGTGTCCTACGCGCTGCAGGTGCGTGGCAGCTGACCCCTGGGCTGTGTTCTCAGACGGCAGCAGTGCTGGGCTGTGTTCTCAGACGGCAGCAGTGCTGGGCTGTGTTCTCAGGCGGCAGCAGTGCTGGGCTGTGGTCTCAGGCAGCAGCGCTGGGCTGTGGTCTCAGGCGCCAGCAGCGCTGGGCTGTGGTCTCAGACGGCAGCAGCGCTGGGCTGTGTTCTCAGACGGCAGCAGTGCTGGGCTGTGTTCTTAGACGGCAGCAGTGCTGGGCTGTGTTCTCAGGCGGCAGCAGAGCTGGGCTGTGGTCTCAGGCGGCAGCAGCGCTGGGCTGTGGTCTCAGGCGGCAGCAGCGCTGGGCTGTGGTCTCAGGCGGCAGCAGTGCTGGGCTGTGGTCTCAGACGGCAGCAGCGCTGGGCTGTGGTCTCAGACGGCAGCAGTGCTGGGCTGTGGTCTCAGGCAGCAGCAGTGCTGGGCTGTGGTCTCAGGCGGCAGCAGTGCCGAGGTGCTCATTGAAGCTGCAGTTAACAAGGAAATCAGGAAAAAAAACGAGTCGTGGGAGATCAGGAAACAGTGCAGACTTGCCCTGAGCGCTGACAAGCCACCATCAGGCTGATGTGAAGCAGGACTTCAGGGTACTTTGGGAGCATCAAGGCTGTGCTGCATGCCAGCATCCCTGGCAGCAAGCAGGATGCTCAGGAAGCACCAAGTGCACCCTTCGGGAGCAGGTCCTTTGGCCATGTCCTGCATCATCCTGCATCGTGTCTGACAGCAACAGTATCACAGCATCACTGATCACCCTGATCAGTGATTTGGGTGATCACAGGCAGAGCAGCTGGGTTCATAAACAGGCACAATAAAGTGTGCTCAGCCACGCTGTGGACAGCTGTGAAAGCCTCCCCCTTGCCAAAGGCTTTTGAGATCCCAGTTGAGTGTGCTGGGTTGCAGATAGCAGCTCTCCAGCAGAGCTGCCAGTGGGGCAATGACTTCCAATCGCCTTCCCTGAGAGGCCCATTTGTTAAGTCAGCATGGGCAGGCACCACCACCCCTGTGCTGCTTCATGCCAGCAGCTGATCCTCTGCAGGCTTCTTGTCCCAGTAACTGCACTGCCTTGGCATGGGCAGTAGTGAATCCATTCTGAATGCCAATGTGAATTGGTGCTGTGCTCACTGATGTGAGATCTCTTCCCCCTCTCTGGATGATGGTTTCTTTTTTTCCCCCTTGTCTTCTCCAAGGTGGTCATGTCTCTGAACTGGATGGTCCGAATGGCTTCTGACCTGGAGAATAACATCGTGGCTGTCGAGAGGATCAAAGAGTATTCAGAAACTGAAACAGAGGTCAGCTCCCGAGCTGCAGCCACCCTCACCCACTGCTCTGCAGGGCTCTAATGTGCACATTCATGGGGCCTCTCCTCAGGCTCTCCAGAGGCAGCCTCTGCTCTGGGTGTTAGCACTTCACTTGAACAAATGCCATGCTCTGCCCTGTAATTTATGCCACCACAGCCCCAGATTAGTGCAGCCCGTGCTTGGCATCTCATTTGCTGCTACTGTCAGTGTCTGTAGCACAAAAGAAGTGAGTTTCACCATCAGAGTATTGCTCCCGTGGGCTTTGAAGGGTTTGACGCTGCCATGGCTGGAGCTGTGACCCTGCTGCTGAGCACAGCTGCCCTTGCCAGCAGGCTTTGCACCTCTGCAGGAGGGTTTCTGTTCAATCATCTTAACCAGTCCTCGTCTCCCAGGAGAGAGGAACATCTCCAGCAACACTGCCCTGCTGAATCCAGGAAAAGCTTCCAATCATCCACCATGGCTGCCAAGGACTTCAAAAGGGGGCAGATGGAGCTGTGCTGGGGAGTCTCCTTCCCTGTGGGCACACTGGGTGTATGTGGTGGGAGACTACAGTTAGAAAACAGGATCTGAGGAGAGCTGCAGAGCATGGTTCTGGAAGTATTGAATCTGGAAACTGGACAAGGGGCATGGCATGTGTTAGAAGTCAGATCTTGAGGTGACACGAAACAGGCAGGGTTGTCTTCAAGTTAACAGAAAAAAATGTTAATTCCTGTCCGTTGAGGATTTGACCCTGCAGGCTCAGATCTGTTCCCTGTGAACTTCACAACCAAGACCGAAGGAGTGGGCACTTC
This sequence comes from Psilopogon haemacephalus, assembly GCA_013396835.1. Lineage (NCBI taxonomy): Eukaryota > Metazoa > Chordata > Aves > Piciformes > Megalaimidae > Psilopogon > Psilopogon haemacephalus. Next base: position 342,411 of record VWZI01015955.1, on the reverse strand, counting down.
AGGACCCACAGGTTTCCCTCCACTGTGACACAGTTATTTGATGATGGAGATTTGATGTCTCAGATCTGTTTCTAGTATCCCACAGATGCTAATGCTGTTATCTGCTTCAATGATTTTTTTATTTCCCTAAACTACAAGAGGCTTTTCTGATCTCTCTTTTCCTTCAGGCTCCCTGGGTCATAGAGGGCAAGAGTCCCCCTGAGGATTGGCCATCCAAAGGAGAGCTGGAGTTTGTGAATTACTCAGTGAGGTACAGGAAGGGCCTGGATCTGGTGCTGAAGGGGATAAACCTCCAAGTGCATGGTGGAGAAAAGGCAAGTTACCAGTGGTGTGTCTGTGCTAGAACTTTGCTTTGGACCTCTGCTGACAGCAGGCAGTAGAGGACAGAGTCTGCCAGCACACTTGCCCTGCTGCTGGAGACCTGCTCAGGCTGGTGTTGCAGTGGCAACTATGCTGTCAGTGTGCCAGCATCCTCCAGGCTGGAAGCAGTAGGACCACTGGCATGGGATGTTCTGGACTTTCAAAGTCAGGTTGGCAGCAGGCTCTCTGCTGTGCACCACGTAGGAGGCACAAAGTGGCACAAATTCAGTGGAAGTGCTTTTCTGAAGCAATCCAGATGGAAAAAGCTGGAATTCCTTTTCCCATCTGCTCTCTGGGTTTCTATGTGGCACTGCTTGCACAGAAGGAGAAGATATTCATTCCTTCCCTAATCAAGAAGTTGTCTTTGATTTTGGACATGGGCTGCTTCACTTGGAAGTTCTGGGGTTTGCTAGTGATGGAGCAATTGGCATGGGAGAGTTGTCCCCGTAGCAGGCTGCTGTCCAAGGAGAGTTATCCTTAGACTGCAGGGGATGGCACCACCTCCTGGAACGGAGACACATGCTCCTGTGGCCTCTAATTGCCCTCTGCAAAGCCTTTTCTTGTCCTTGAGCAGTTGGACTCTTCACGTGGGTACCTCAGCTAACCCCCCTGGAGTCCTCTAGACTGGCTCTTTACATGGAATATCACCCAAATGAAAGGAATAGCACCACACGAGATCCAGCAGGGCACAGGTCCCGAGGGAAGGATGGGTGCATTCTGTCTGAGAATCATAGAATGGCTTCAGGTGGAAGGGACCTTAAAGGCCATCCAGTTCCAACCCACCTCCCACTAGCCCAGGGTGCTCCAAGCCTCATCCAGCCTGGGCTTAAACATTTAGGGTAGGGTGTCCTTGCCCATGGCAGGGGGGTTGGAACTAGATGACCCTTGTGGTCTCTTCCAACCCTGACTGATTCTATGATTTTATGATTTCCAGGGCTGAGGTGTCCACAACTTCTTTGGGCAACCTGTTCCAGTGTCTCACCACCCTCATAGTAAAGAGCTTCCTAATGTCCAGCCTACATCTGCCTTGCTCTAGTTTCAGACCTTTGGCCCCTGCCCTGTCACCACAGGCCCCTGTAAATGTCCCTGCCAAAGGTGTCAAACAGCACCAGTCCCAGTGGCTGACCCCTGAGGGACTCTGCTCATCACTGGTCTGCATCTGGACTCTGAGCTTCACACCGTGTGGCAAACCACTGGGAGGGCTCTTGGGGGTTTGTTGGGGCTTGGGTTGGGTTTGGGGGTTTGGGCTGGTTTTAACTGGATGCTTTGTTGTTAAACCTGTGCTCTGCTGCAGATCGGAATCGTCGGCAGGACCGGAGCAGGGAAGTCCTCCATGACTCTCTGTCTCTTTAGGATCCTGGAAGCTGTGAAAGGGGAGATCAGAATTGATGGTGTGAACATTGCAGAGATTGGTCTCCACGACCTTCGCTCCAGGCTAACAATTATTCCTCAGGTACCGTTTCTGTGCATTACAGTGAGGGAGACATCTCCAGCAGCTTGGCAAACTGTCACTAATGGCTTATCCACAGAGGAAAGTGCTTTGTGAAGCTCAGAGATCTGCTCCAGAAAAACAAACTATGGGTGAAGTGGTCCTGTCCTGCCACCTTATGAGCAGATGCTGGGTGGTAAAACAGAGTTTAGAACAAACCATCTTTGCGGGGAAGGGCTTAAGTTTCACATGGGTGTAACACGATGTGATTTCAGTGTGGGTGGGCCTGGGAGGTGGCAATGGAGACTCTGAAGCAGTTACTCACTACAGCTGAAACTCTTCTCTAATGACCTTTGGGTTTATATTCAGGATCCTGTTCTCTTTTCTGGAACGTTGAGAATGAACCTGGACCCATTTAATAAGTATTCAGAAGAAGAAATATGGAAGGCTCTTGAACTGTCTCATCTGAAGAGGTTTGTCAGCAGTCAGCCATCCATGTTGGATTATGAATGCTCAGAAGGTGGAGAAAACCTCAGGTAAGGAATGCTTGGACCATGCTGAGCTTTTCTTCAGCACCTGAGCAGGGGTTTACACTGAAATGATTCAGACACCTGTTGCTGTTTCAGGACAACCATAAAAGCTCAAATGTTTGCCCTCTGTTCTGCCTCTGCCACAAATAACCTGATTGCCTGCTGCTGAGGAGGATTTCGCCCAAACTAAAAACCTCAGGGTGGTGGAGTATTAGGAACAGACAATCCCTTCAGCATGGTTTGTTAGAAAGGGAAATGCCAAGGTAACATCAGGCTGCTGTGTCTATATGGATGCCTCAGCAGTATTTGTCCATTGCTCTCTGAAGGACCTAAGACATGAATGGGGATGGTGAAATACTGTGCTCTGAGAGCTGTGGTGGCTCCCGAGGCTGTGCTGGAGCCAGGAGATGCACATAGTGAATCCTCAGTTCCATCCTCATCCTGCAGAGAGAGGAGTGGCTCTGTAGCAAGGGAGGGAGCGTGGGCTGCCCAGGAACTGCTGGGGTCTTGACGGCAGCAAAGACTTGCAGCCTCAGAGCATTTTATTTGGTTAATTCCCCCTTTTGTCAAGTTTGCTGTGTTCTGAGAGCTGTGGTGGCTCCCGAGGCTGTGCTGTGCACCAGGAGTTGCACATAGTGAATCCTCAGTTCCATCCTCATCCTGCAGAGAGAGGAGTGGCTCTGTAGCAAGGGAGGAAGCGTGGGCTGCCCAGGAACTGCTGAGGTCTTGATTGAAGAAAGAACTCGCAGCCTCAGAGTATTTTATTTTGTTAATTCCCCCTTTTGTCAAGTTTGCTGTTCTCAGTGTGGTTCCCCTGCGTGTGCTCCTTGGGAGCTCAGGCAGGAGGTCTGCAGCCCTTGGCTTCCTGGTGCTAGAGAGACGTTTGGTGGCTGTCAGCACTGGATCAGGCAGGAGGTGCAGGCAGATGCTGAAGGAGCTGTGTGATGCTGCAGTCGGTGGCTGTGGAGCAGCCTGGGCTCAGCACTGTGGGTTTGGTTGGGTAGCATCAGCTGCTGAGCGGCCCTGAGGAGGGGGCACGAGGGGCAGGGGCCCTCCCATGTGCAGCCCTGTCTCTGTTGGCAGCGTGGGCCAAAGGCAGCTGGTCTGCCTGGCCAGAGCCCTGCTCCGCAAGACCAGGGTCCTGGTCCTGGACGAGGCGACGGCAGCCGTCGACCTGGAGACCGACGACCTCATCCAGAGCACCATCAGGAGCCAGTTTGAGGACTGCACGGTGCTGACCATTGCTCACAGGCTGAACACCATCATGGATTACACCAGGTGAGGATCTGCTGGCGCAGCAGGAGGTGTCCTGCAGATGGGAAGCAGCACGTGGAGGGGCCTGCTTTGTCTCTGGGTAGTCACACGTGGGCCTCTCAGGGAGTGATAAAAGGGATTTCACTTTTCGTGGAGGAACTCTTCACCACCACCCTTTGCTTTTCACAGGATTCTTGTCCTAGACAACGGGACTGTGGCCGAATTTGATACCCCCAGCAACCTTATAGCATCCAAGGGCATCTTCTACAACATGGCCAAAGATGCTGGACTAGCATGAGAAGATGCCTGGGGGCTTGGGAGTGTTTTTTTTTACTCTTATTGACTCGCCTCCAAAGTGACTTGTGAATGTACTGTAACTTACAAACCAGGTTTTGTACTAGACTAAACTTGTGATGCGTGACCCGGAGTCTTTCACAACTCTGAGGGCCGGAAAATGATTTTTTATATTTTTTAAAATATTTTCTATACACATGAAGTATTTCATTACTTGCTTTTTATTTTCCCCCCTCTGGGGAATGCCAAACCTTCTGCCAAGAAAACGTCGTGTGCAGGGCAATGTGTGCTGTGTTCAGGTTTATAATTAGTAAATTATGTTAATGGTACCCAACGCACCTGGCTTGTGTGTTTCCTGCATGAAGATTCGTTGGGTTTGAGGAGCAGCAGGTAGGAAGATGCCCCCTGGAATGCACAGGCAGCAGCCAGCATCTGTGCAAGACAATCGGTGAAAGCAAAGCCACAACCCAGCAGCTGAGCTTTCCTCTGGGGGGGGTCTGACTGGCTAAGCCGGGCACTTTCATGGGTCCACTTGGTGTCTAGAGAGCTGATACCTCCCCCTGAGCTGTTCTGTGTGCCGGGGAGCAGGCGATGGGCAGAGCGTGAGGCGAGGCGCAAGGCTTTTATTGTTCCTTTATGCAGGAATGAATGCAGCTGCGGCATCCAGACACCGCCAGCGCCTTGCAGAGAGGGGATCTGTTGTCACCAGCTGTGCTGCTGTGGCCGCAGGAGGCTGAGATGCAGTGCCAGTGACCGGCACACGGTCAACTGGGGTTGATGGAGCAGCGGGCACCGGCGCGGACAGGCTGGCAGAGAGCTCCCTCTCGTGTGCTCACCGCCCTGCTGCCGCAGCTCCCCTCCGCAGGGCCACTGGAGGGAGAGGGAGCAGGGCTGAGCTGGGGGCTGGTTCCTCTTGTCCTGCTGCCGCAGCTCCCTTCCACAGGGGCACTGAAGGGAGAGGGAGCAGGGCTGAGCTGGAGGCTCTTGTCCCGCTGCAGCACAGCTCCTGCTCCGCTTGCCCTGGGCTGCGAGGGACAAGATGGGCTGCAGGGGGTCCCTCGTTCCAGACACAGGAAGGCATCAGGAGCGATCAGTTCCAGCTCAGGGCTTCCCCTCAGCCAGCCCGGGGTGGCTCCCTGCTCGGTCTGCTGCTTTACAAACCCACGTACGGGACACGTCCCTCCTACAGCTCACTGGGGCTTGAAAACTCCTGGACAGGACCGTAAGGTCCTCTGGTGGAGAGAGGGAGGATGAAGAAGCAGGGAAATTAGGTCCATCTTATGTGTGCTGTTTGCCTTTTGCCTGTGCTGCTTGAGTTTCATACTGAATGCTTCCAGCTGGGCCACATAGCAGAACTGCTCCTCAAACCCAAACGAGCTGAACACTAAAATCCTAAGAAATCAGACAAAATCCAGCTCTCAAGTACTTTTCAATTTATTTATTCCAGAATTTCATAGTAAATAGTTGTCTAATGCTGAATGTTAAGGAACAGGGAAAGTGGTCTTTTTTTTTTTTTAATTATTTCCAGTAAACAGCACAAGCAATGCAAGTTACTGGGAATGGAGCAAAAAAAAAACATTGCATAGGAACATCAGGATTTAGTATCAGCCCAGAGGCCCCAGGGGCATTGTACTGTGTTCTTGTCACACTGGCAACTTTAAAGGGTCGAGATGCAATCTCCCAGGAATGCAGATGCAAGAGGAAAATAAAATGACAATGTTTGTGCTTTTGAAAGGAGAAACTTAAAGCAGCATAGGAGAAATGTGTTGTCAACACAGCAACAGCTGCAGGTGTCAGCACTCTGCATGGGCAGACAACAGCAGCAGAGGTTTTGGTAGAGAACATGTTTAGGGTTTGGACAACTCCTATCACTTTTCATTTTCAACCTGAGAAATAGGGAAAAGTGTAAACAGGGATTAAGAAACCACAGGTATTAAGTCACTTAATAGCATTTAAACTAGACCTATTTTTGTGCTTCTGCCACAGATTTAAACCCTTCTGTTGTTTTGTTGGTTTTGTTTTTTTTTTCTTCTTTCAAAATAAGACAGGACTGAAACTGAGCAGCCCAGGAGTGAAGGGCAAGGGGCTGAGCACAAACATGGCTGGGCTTTGTGGCAGGGTCTATAGCTTGAGTACCTAACCAACCATTCCAGCACTTGAAGTGAGCCTTTCCCTGAGAGCTGCTCACTCTGCAGTGTTCCAAGGTTCATCTTTTGTAGGGACATGTTGCATTAGCAGCCTTCTCTGCCAGTGCTTCCTTGGCATTCAGCTACCTCCAGGGCAGACTCGTTAGTCTGCCGTGAAGGAGATGCTGTCACTGTGCAGAACAGCTTCAGTTTATTTCAAGGTTAACAAAGTAGATTTTGTTTTCACAGCATTAGCCCTTATAGACACTGTGTGAAATGCCATTTGAAAACAAGAGCCGGCACTGCTCTGTGCTAGTCTCTAACAGTTAGTATGTAAGCTCTGATGCTTTCTTGTTGTAGCCTCCCTGCTCGGGGAGTACTGGTGCTCTGAAGAGGAAGCTTCTGTCACATGCTGTCAGAACAAGCTCCAGCTCCTGGAAATCCTGCAGCCTTGCCACATCCTTGTCCTTGAAATAAACACAAGTTGTTAGGTGACAACCCAGCTCCTTAACCCTGCAGAGGTGAGTTCAGACAGGCTCATTCTGACACGGGGGTACCCTACCCTTAAAGCACACTGGCAAGCAGACATCCTGCTGCTCCTTGTGCCTGCACTGGGCTCCTGCTCAGCTGCTCACCTCAGCTTCTTTCCCGAGGCAATGCCACACTGATGGCCAGTGCACAGGGTTAGTGGAATTACACTCAAGAAGACCTACTGCATGCCTCACCAGCTGCTCCTTTTCTCCCCTTGGTGATTCTTAGAAGCTAATTAATTGATTTCTGCATCTGCCCACAAAGGTTTGGTGAGCAGGAGCAGCCACCAACACCAGCATCAAGATGGCTTTGGCAAAGCCTTCAGAAAGCAGTGGAAGACACTTTCCCATCCTACAGCTTGAGCTCTGGGCCCTCTGCATTAGCTCAAGGAGCAGTAAATGTCCCACAGCCCTAACCAGAGAGCCTGAGGTCATTAGAGCTGGAAATACAAGCAGCCCTTTCAGCAACCACCTGAACTGGCAAGTGCCAGAACAGCTGACATCTCCTTTCACTTCTTGACTCACAAGGACATCCTCTAGCCAGTGCAGATGGGATGCAGGGAGGTCTGTTAATCTCACACTAATGAGATCAGCTCCACGGCTGATGCCTGCAATGCTCCAGAGGGAGCAGAGTGTGACAAAGGTCAGTGGTGAAGCGGTGCTACAGGTCAGCAGGTCTGGTCTCTGCTGCACAGGTGAAGGCCACTGAGTCCTTCACTCAGAACAGGTTTTTGAAAACCCTTTCTGTGTTTTGAGAGGACTGCACAGTCCTCACTGGATGTGCAGAGCCCCCGAGGACTGCAGACCTGTGATGTGTTGTGACAGGTGCCTGGGGAGTGGTGCTGCACCCAGTTCAGAAGCCATAGAGAGCTCAGATATTGACTGGCTCAACACCAGATGCTATAAAATGAAATGATCGAGAAACTGGAGGCTAAAAAAAGCTAAATTAAACAACTGCTTAAGTGTTGGAAGCTGAAAGGAGGCTTTTTCTGCTGGAGGTTTTGGGGTTTTTTTTTCCAATGTGGGCCTATGCACGTGGCCAACAAACGATGCATTTTTGATGGCAACCTAAACATCTTTTGTGTACGTTCACAGGACAATGGAGAGTCCTTACCTTCCTCAACATTGTGTTGGGTAACTTCCTGATCTTCTGCACACTCTCTGGGTTGATGCCCAGCTCACAGCAGCTCACTCGGAGCAGCTCCTTGTAGGTCAGCTCTTGTCTGTCCAGTTCAATTTCAATGAAGTCATTTTCTCTAAGATTAGGGTTTTGTATTCTGACCTTAAGCACCAGTTCTGTTAGAAGTAACACAGCGTATCAACAGGCAGTTGTATCAATTAATTGGCAAAGAGATCTCTCTGCTAACTTCCAAACTCCGCTGTGTTCCCTGGACCTTGTCTGCATCAGTTGTACCAGCACAAGAATCCTCAGGAAGCTGAACCTGTATAAGCAGAGTTTGGCTTCCACCAACCTACATGCAAACACCATCACAAACCCAATTTGTGTGTGAGAGGTGTGAACTCTTGTCTGAGTGCTCCTCTTGCTGGATTTAAGCTACCCTCAAAGCAGCTGATACTGGCTATCCATGTCCTGAGCAGCCCAAGGTGGCTTTCACTGGTGTATGGATTCTTTAGGTCATCAGTTAACTTCCCATTGCAAATTCGTGGCATCAGAATGCCTTTTATTTCCAGAATTATATTCATGGAATCATAAAATGACAGACTGCATGATAACTGACACCCAAGTTCCAGGTTTCCCTCTCTGGGCACAAAGTGGCCCTGCAGGGGTGGCTGATGCCAACAGCTCACCTCAGGCCCTTGCAGCCTGAGCCCTGTGAGGCGCTCTCTGGAGCTCACTGCCTGCCCACCCCTGTTCTTTCACTGAGGCTTGGAGTATACTGTTTAGAGCTTTGGACTGCTCTGGTGTCTGTGTGCTCTTACAGCATCTGAGACCAACAGCAAATGTTCTCATCGCTGTTTTAATTCCTGTTCCAGCAACACAAGGATATCTGCCTTGTTACTGCCCTTGTTCCCACAGGGACCTGCAGCTCTCTGGCAGTGCTCTGAACCCACATAACCCTGACCAGTCTATTCTCACCCTCCACGATGACAGAAGTTCTAAGACAAAGAAAGAAGAGACTTTCACTGTTACCTTGCATGTTAAGTGGAAAAGCTCCCGTAAAGAACAGTGGCTGGAATGCTGGCACGGGCCCCAGACAGGAGCCATTCTCTTGCTGAGATATGGACTGGGTTGATCCAGCTGGTGAAGGGGGACTTCTCCAAGACACTGAGCCCTGGTAAAGTGGACCTCTCTGGAGGACAGGCCTTGCATGTGGTGGTGCAGCACAGCCTCTGGGCAGCGATGGCGCATCCCCAACACCAGCTGCCTGGGCAGCCACGCTCCCAGGCTGCAGCGCTGCATGTGTGCTAGGCTGTACAGCAGGCAGGGAGGAGGAGCTGGCATCCTGGGGGTCCAAGTGGGAGATGCTCCCATTGACAGCAGGGTCTGGAATGCTGCCACTCATGCTGTTATAAACGTAAGGGAAAGGAGGATGGGCCAGGTAGTTAGGGATGATTGGCAGATCTGGCTCTTCCTTTAGGTCTGGGAGTTCATCACCTTCCACTGCAAAACAAACAGAACAGCCTTCACCAGAGCAACCAGAGCAGCCCATCATGGCTTCTGTTGGTCTCTGATTCTTCTGGCCACCAATTAACTTCCTGTGGCTAATACATGGCATCAGAACACCTCTTATTTCCAGAAAGAAATTCTGAACTGAAATTGTAATTTCAGATTTCCCTCTCTGGGCAGGCAAAATCCGGATGCAGATACAGCTGATCACAGAGCAGCTCACCTCAGTCTCCAGGACTAAACAGCAATTGTTGCTCCTGCACTGCAGAGCTTCTTTTTTACTTTTTGGTTTTGTTTTGTTTCAAGGAGGAGGAAGCAGAGAGTTAAAAGCAGGACAGGAGAAAATACAAGCCAAGAAGCACTAGGGCTGTGTGCTCAGGTGCTGAATAGAGAGAACACAAAAGCAGAGCCTGATTCTGGTCATTCTGGGGGATGCTGCAGTGTTTGTGGTTTGGTTTAATTTGCAGCCAGCAGGTTGTAACATGGTCGCTGATGGCATAATGCTGTCATCTTCATAATGTATAAGGCAATGAAAAACAAAGGGCAATGTGTTGTTGAGTATTAAGGCAGAGGACAAAGAGAGAAGAATGTGCAGTACTGGGAGAGCTGGAACATCACCACTTCAGCAGCTGGGAGACAACAATGAAAACAAAACCAGAGGAGGAACAGTTGTCATTTCACACATGACTTATCACACAAATGTGGTGTGTGACACCACATTTCACATGACTTATCACCTCCAGCCTACTCCTCTGCAACGGCTACAAAGAAAGGTAAAAAGGCTCTGCCAGTGTTCTCTAATGAGCTGTTTCTCCAGGCTGCTCATTTTCCATTTATCCAGCGCTCTGCCTAAGCTCCACAGATCCTCAGGAAAACTGGAGTTGCTCAGACAAAGGCTCTGTACAAATCTAAGCAACTTTCTCCTGTTGCGCTTCTGAAAAGAGGAAGCTGCATCTGTGACTGCAGCTGCAGTGACACTGTCACTATCACTGCCTCCATCTGGGCCTTTACAGCACTTAAGAAAAGGTTTGGCTAGCTGGGTAGGGAATTTGCTGGTATTCTTCTTTCTTAAGCTTTGATTCCTTGCTATGTAAACACCCTGGAAATTCAGTTACTGCTCACAGGCAGACATGGCAAATAAAGCTCATCCCCTCCATGCTTTAGACTGCTGCAGTGGGGCAGTCATGGGGCACAGCCAGCTGGTTTGACTCACCTCCCAGCATCCTCCTGATCTCACTTTTGGACGTCAGCTGGGCTGGCCTCTCTCCCTTCTTGGTGAGGATCTCCTTGTCGGCGCCGGCGTGCAGCAGGTGAGCCACCACTGCAGCGTGGTTCCGTTTGCATGCCCAGTGCAGACAGGTCCTGCCCGTGGAAGATGGGAACACGTTTGGAATCCTAAATGGCAACAGATTGATTTCCACCCATCCTTGCTGCCTAGGAGAAGAACAAGGCCTTGTGCACGTCTAACATCAAAAAGGTTTTTAATTGCAGTCTGCCTTGGATATTGGCACTGGCTTTGGAGGCCACACTGAGACCTGCTGCTGCAGCCTGCCCTCGCTCTAGTGCTCTTGACACCAGGTTACCCCAGCAATGTTTGTAAAGGTCATGACATCACTGGTCCACTTCTGGGAAAACACATACAAAAGAAAGGCTTTTGTGTGGCATTTTAACCTTTGAAAGAAGGAGCTGCACTTCAGATCCTTGCCTGTGTACAGCTGAGGGACACTTCGCTGGGATGCTGCTTCCACTCTTCAGTTACTGCTGCCAGCATGGGGCCCTTGCACTGTTTGGAAAGGATCTCTGCAACAGAGGGAGTGCAGTTTCTAAGCACTCAATCAGCTCTCTTATGTTTTCACAAGGTCTAATTTTAATCACTACTGTTTGAACCTCAAGTTGCAACTGTCCCACGTTTCTGAAAACCACCAGGCGAGAGGTTGGGCTCTGTGTCTGGTAGCTCTCCTCTTGGTTTTAACGACAGCTTTAAGAGCAGAATTTGGGGAGTCTTGGAAGACACCCGAGCAGGCTGATCCTGCTCCAGGCACACTGTCTGCCTGCTCACATATGGACCTGTGCAAGTGCCCAGCACTGAAGCACCTCAGGGTTGCTGTTGGCAGGTGCTACCGGCATGAGACGGCAACCCCGAAGTGTTTCTCATCTCACTGAAACCGCCTGCAAACTCGGTTTCAGACCTGGCTGGAGAATCGTGGAAAGGCACTTCTGGTTAGACACCAACGCGCTGTCCCGGGCTGCCACCAGACCCTTAAAACAGACCTCAGAACAACCTGCTGCCCCGCGGAGAAGCGAGCAGCACAGGGTGGGAGGGGGCTGCTGTCCTCGGCAGTGCCGGTAGCTGCGGCTCGGCCTCTGAAGGGCCTTTCAGCAGCGGAGCGGAGCCGGGGAGCAGTCCCCGCCCCGCCGGAGCCTTACCAGCCGTTGACTTCGTTCTGGGAGGTGGGGCTGACCCCC
>VWZI01015955.1:305118-329349 GCA_013396835.1 Psilopogon haemacephalus | reverse complement strand
GGGGCTCAGGAGGTAACTGCACCAGGGATGGTTTTGGTTCCTCTGGACCTGCCGGCGAGCAGCAGGCTCTACCTCTGGCTGTGCCCAGGCCTTCTGCCACGAACAGCATTGCAATGGCTCCGGGCCGGGTAGCAGCACCATGACTGCCCACGGGCAGGTCACCTGCCTGCCCGGCACCTCCCGGCCGAGCACCGTAGTCACATTTCTCTGCGGCGTTATCACCGGCGGTGGTGCCTCCTGGCACCTGCTCGCCTGCAGGGCCCCTCAGCGGCCGTGCCGATACCCGGACCGGGCCATAGAAAGGGCCTCATCCCCGCCGCCACTGGGACGCGGGAGCGGTCCCGGGCTCCTGGGCTGGGCTCGGAGCGGACTCCCTCGCTCGGCCGCGCTCTGCCAGGCCCAGGGGCGGCGGAGCGGCGCGCGGTGCATTGTGGGCAGGGCCAGCCGCCGCGCCGCCATTTTGTCTCTGTCACTTTCGGCGGCGCGGTCGGTTGGGGAGGAGAGGCGGCGGCGGAGCAGCAGCAGCAGCAGCAGTCCGTGTTTGGCGAGGGGGCATTCGGTCAGGAGGACACGATGATATCGGCCGCCCAGCTCCTAGATGAGCTTATGGGCCGGGACAGAAACCTGGCCCCGGATGAGAAGCGCAGCAACGTGCGGTGGGATCATGAGAGCGTGAGTGAAGCGGGGCCGCCTCTCCCCTCCCTCCTTCCCATCCCCCTCGCAAGGCCCGGGGTTTTGTCGTAGCGACACCAACCGCGGGTACCGGCCTACGGCTTCTCTCGGCTCGGGGTCTGCATCGGGGCCCGGGGGAGGGGTTCCCGGGCTGGGGCTGGAGTGCGGGTTGGGCCCTTTCTGTGGAACCTGAGGCTGCAGGGCTCCTGCATGGCGGCGGCGGGACGGGCTAGGCCGGGTTCGTTGCGCGGGAACGCCGCGGAGCCTTGAGACGGGGAAGAGGAGGAGGAACCAAGTGGCCGTGAGGGAGGAGAATCTCGCCATAGCAAGGCTGTTGTCTAGGCTGCTGGGAGGAGAGAGGCCTTGTGTTTGGGCTGGGGCGCAAGGAGGAGAGGCGGTGTTCTCCTGGAGCGCCACTAAACGGCACTGGGGGAGGTCTGACAGGCCAGGTGGTGGCTTGCACGAAGGGAGGGAAGACAGATGTCCGTCGTTCTGGAGACCGCTTCCTGAGCGGTGCTGGAGAAAGAAACAAAAGGGTCCAAACGTACCGACTTAGGTGCCTGGAGGCTGTAGCACAGGGAAGAATCTCCAGACTTTTGAAACTGAGGAGTTTGCCGAGAAAAGACTTATTCCTTCCGTACTTGCGCAGGCAGAGGAATTCCAAAGCTCCCGATGGGGAGCTCATGTAAACAGTACTGTTGTTTAGTAGTATTTAGGGGTTTTTTTGTTAGTGTGGTGATTCGTTGATTTTTCTGCAATACATAGATCAAACAAGATTTATAATAGTAGTGATTAATTTTCTTATGATGATTTTGAAGTGGAGTTTTCTCCCCAAGTATGGTTTGAGTATTGATGAGTGACTTCTAGTGATACCCATCACAGTCAGGAGTTATTTCATAAAAGATGAGTTACGAAGTTCCTGTTACAGCTCCTTTGGGAGAGAGGAGCACTGCTCAAATGCTTTTTTCCTCATTCACGTTGGTGGTTGGTTGGTTGTTTCATTTATAGTATGTCCAAAGAGAGTGTCAGAGTTGCAGTAGTTTAGCAACTGTGTGATAGGAATTTAAGCTGCAAAAAAACCCCCTATTTTCCTCCTCCTCCCCTTAGCATTTTCCTGGAATGTTAAATTGAGAGAAAGGAGAACCACATACCTCTTGCTGTTGTAAGTTGCATCTTCAGCACAGTGGTGGGAACTGCAGGTTTTTGATGGAGAATTCTGTCATTTTAAAGATGGCTCACACTTGTTGTTGTCACAGAATGCAGGAGGAATATTCTTCATCTTAAAGTGAGCACACTTTAGGCTGTAGACGTTGACTTTGACCATAGGAGTGTGTAAACTGTTGCTCAGTTATGTTGCCTCAGAAAGGTGGTCTGGTATCCTCTCTCCTGTCCTCCTTTAACCAAGCGGAGAGCTGTCCAGTGCCTAAGGCCTAGGGGAAATTCACAGGCTTAGGGTTGAGTTTTCCTTCAGTCTTGCAGGAAGTGCTGCTGCTCCTGTACTCGCCAATTCGAGGGACATAATTAAATGCAGCCTCTCTGAAACAACGTTTCCAGATTGCTAGTCAACTGACAAGAGCAGGAAGAAAACCACCCCTGTTAAAACATGTTTCAATTTGATTTCCCGCATCACCTAGAGGTTACATTTTGCAATGCTGACATGCTTTAAAAGACAGGAAGTGCAGATAAGGTTCAGTTAGTAACGTTAATTGATCTGCTTGGCTACTCTTGTTCTTTCCAGATGAGATCCTTGTGCTGATGTAATTTCTTGCAAGTTTAGCCCTAGCAGCTAATCTTTCAGCATACATCTCTTCAATGTATGTTGCACTTTGATAGGTACCAAAGTTTAGGATTCGGTGCCACACTTCAGTGTTAGGTGTGGGAGATTTTTAAACCAAGCTTAGGTGTTTTAGAATGGAATAGAATGGAATGGAATAGAATCAGTCAGGTTGGAAGAGACCTCCAAGATCATCCAGTCTAACCTAGCACCCAGGCCCATCCAGTGTCACTCAGTGCCCCATCCAGTCTTTTCTTGAACACCTCCAGGGGTGGTGACTCCACCACCATCCTGGGCAGCCCATTCCAATGTGAAATTACTCTCTGTGAAGAACTTCCTCCTAATATCCAGCCTATCCCTCCCCCAGCACAACTTGAGATTGTGTCCCCTTGTTCTGTTGCTGGTTGCCTGGGAGAAGAGACCAACTGCCACATGGCTACAGCCTCCTTTTAGGTAGTTGTAGACAGCAATGAGGACTTCCCTGAGTCTCCTCTTCTCCACGCTGCACACCCCCAGCTCCCTCAGCCTCTCCTCACAGGGCTGTGCTCCAGGCCCTTCACCATCTTCATTGCCCTTCTATGGACACATTCCAGTACATCAACAACTCTTGAATTGAGAGGCCCAGAGCTGGACACAGTACTCAAGGTGTGGTCTGACCAGTACTAATTGCATCTAGGTGGATATCAAAAACTAGAAGTTGCAATGAAATTCCGGATTTGTGAAGGTGTGGAAGCAGAGAGACAGCTGAGCATTTATTTGCAGTTGTGATGAAACACTGATTGTGTGTTTTTGTGGAGCTCAAGTTCCTACTTGAAGACTTTGACACGATTGAAGCCTTTAATCATAAACCCCATGAAGTCCCAGTTGCTACCTATTTCAGAATTGCAGCACGCCCTTAGGTGATCAGTTCTAGTTCTGGCACAAAGGCTTCCTAGCTTGTGTGCAGGAGAAGCTGATTAGTGCCATGTATTTCAGTCTTTCTGCTTGCTGGCCTATCTGGAGACAGATGGATGTCCCTGTGTCTGGAGCAGGCATTTGACTGGTTCACACACTCTTGCATTAAAAAGCCACTGAGACAAAGCAAGTGCAAGTGGAAACAGCAACTGTGTAAGGACTATGATCATGTTCTGTAGCAGCAGAAAGCCCAGAACTAACTGCCTGTACTGCTGTGAGACTTTGATGTTCTCCTGGTCCATTGAGGTAACCTGCTGTGGACAGGTATCTGTTAGCCAGTATTTTTGGTGGGCATATGGCTTCTCAAGTTGTAAATTCCGTATGTAAAATAGGATTTGATAGGATCATTAGGATTGGAATAAACCACTAAGATCATGAAGTTCAACTATCAAGATATTTGATTATATTAACTACTTAGAATATGTTACACTTTTAATTCTATAGTTCCAAAGACCTAACTTGATCTGCATCTAGATAGAATCCTAGAATTGAATCTTCCAGAGGACAAGGCTGGGGGGCTTGGGTGACACTTGCTTTGGAACAGTATTAGTAGTCGAAAATTACCTCTAGGAGAGGATTTTGGGAGCAGGGCATATGTTGGTCTGGGGTGGGTGAGCATTGCTCCTAGCATGTCTGCTGCCTGTGAAATTTGAACTCATCTCTGTGAAGGAATTGTCTAGGCCCTGGTGTGTAAGCCACAGTCTGATGGGCTTCATTCACAACCTTTACACTAGGAGTTCTCTACCTGAAGGAATTCACTTGCATGATTATTTTCTATAACTGTACTGATACTCTCCATCAGTAAATATTTTTTTTGCAGAAGAGGAACGTGTTTATACAGAAGTATTAATGATACAGAGCTGCCAATAGTTTGTTTACATACCAAAGACTTGAACTGTTTCACAGACTGTGGAAGAGCTGGCCATGCATGCTGTCATCATAGGCAGCTTTAGGTGTAGGATAGGGCTTCCCATCTCCCAGGAGCTGAAGGATTCATGCACTGAAGGTGAAGAAATTGAGTGTTCCAAGTGTTCGTGTTCATTGCAAGTCTTACTGAAATAGGAGAGCCTGAGGGCTTGGAGGAGGCAACTATGGCCAGTGCTGTTGCAGTAATTGGGCACTAAGGTTTCTCTCTGTTACTCCACCTTGGTGGTGGATTCTTGGGGTGGAAAGCTTGGTTGGTTTTCTGTGTAATCTGTAAAGCAGTCAGAAGAGTTTGAACCTGCGTAGTCTGAGTTCCAGCCTGGCATCCAACATGGAGAAGTAAATCAGACTGACTACGTTTGATCAAGTAGTGTGGAGAGGTGTCAGTGTAGGGTAGGCTCTTGGTCTCTGTCCTCACCCCTGCTTGTTGAAATACTTCAAAAGGTATCTCAGGAAATAACACCTTGTCTTTGTCCACAGCACATGAGGCTGTTATGTGCAGATGGAACTGGTGTGACAGAGGAGGTGTTAGAGGATGTCCAGTCTCATTGTGCACTGACACTTCAGTTAGTGGTAGTCAGTCTAGGGGAAGAGAATTGAAGAGTTGATTATTTAGGATTGCTAATGAAATAAGGGGTAAAAGTATTTCTGATTCTATCCTTTTGGCTGTTGTGGTGGATAGAGAGGAGTATTTCTGTATCAGAAACTCCAGGAGCTGACCAGCTTTAGCTAAGCCCATGCTCATGGGTGAAGGTGAATAAGTTTTTGAACAAAAGCTGGGTTTATACCATCTTATATTGAGTGTTTACTGGCTAGGCTAACAGGCTGGGGGGTTGCTGGCTTTTTTGTGGCTATTTTTCTATTATCAAGAAGAACCTGACTTGCTGATGCAAAAAACAGGCAATGCAGAAACAAGCAAACCCTTTTTAGCTGTCAGGAAAGCAGCTGGAAATTACTGTCTTCTCTGCCTTGGACAGGTATAGTGTCTCTTTCCATGGCACCCTTAAAATGTGGGGGTGTGAAAGCCCTGGAATGGGGAAGCTTCTGGGTAGTTATAATCTGTGCTCTAAAGGTTTTCAACAGACATGAGAGCCTGGTAGGTTTGGTGCTGATGGCTCCTGCTCTCCAAGCCAGGAGCACTGAAGAATGAAAGCTGGACTCAGAGCTGCTGTAGACCAGCTCAGAGGAAGTGTGAGGTTGGAGGTGTTCATGGTTGAGGAATTCCACTGTAATGTTTTCCCTGGTCCAGCCTGATCAGTTCCTTGCTACAAGGCAGTCACGAATGGATGGCATTTTGTTTCATCTGGCATGGGTTAGCAGTGAAATAAGAAACGTTGCTGGTACAGTGGAAAGGGAGGTGTTTGCAGCTGGGATGCACCTGGTACCACCTACTGCTATGAATAAGAGTTTGCAGTGTACAAGGAGGGGGTTTACTTCATGTCTTAGAAAATAGAAACAATTACCTACAAATGCTAATTCTGGAAGAAGAAAATGATGCCTGTTTCTTTCTTCTCCATCAGGTTTGTAAATACTACCTTTGTGGCTTTTGCCCAGCTGAACTATTTACAAATACCCGTTCTGATTTAGGTAAGTCTGGAAGCTTTGTCCTTTTATTCACTTACATATCATTACAATTCAACTTTTGTTTGCAAACTAGGCTTTTATTGCCTAATGGGCTTCCAAAGCACTTTGAAAACAGGCTTTTTTAAAATGCTTTTTAAAAGATTGCAAGTAATGTAGTGCTTTAACAACAGTATTTATTCCAGATCCTATTAAAAGAATGTTTTTTTCCCCCTTGCTTACAGTGTAAGCTGAACTGTTGTGTGGGAGGTGGTTTTCTCTTCCTAGAGTGTTGGCTTCTAGTTTGGTCTATTCTGACTGGTCAGTATTTTAGCTTGGTGGTGTGTGAGCTTTGCAGCAGGGTCTCATTTGCTGTGACAGTTCCACTGAATGCCACTTCTAAATTACAAGTGGCCTTTGACTGATAGTGTGAGGAGAGATGACTGGGAGAGGGTACCTGGGAAAGCAGGCTCCTGGCCTTAGCCAGGACCAGTCCATCCAAGAGCTTGGAGTGGGGAAGGTGGGCAAATGAACAGGACTGCCCTCATGAACTCAGGCCGTGTACATCCTCATTTTACTCTGAAGGTCGATGTTGTAAGAAGCCAGTTTATTACAAAAAAACACTGGAGCTTAGAAAGTACTTCATGAAATGTAATTTTTCCTTTTATTTTTTTTTTTCTAAGGCCCCAGGTGTTTAAGGTATTATTTTGTTTGTACAGCTTTCCCAATTTAGAATGTCATCTGGGAATTCTATTCATTTTGAGACTCTACATGTTATTCAGACTCTCCTTTGGGTTCATAATTACTTAGCCATATTAACATTCCTTTTCTTTGATGTGTCTCTCAAACTCCAAGCAAAGGAAGCAGAAAAGCAGGCATACAAGCGACTGGGAAGTGTTTACAGCTCCATTCTGTCATGGTGCACAGGCAAATGCTGATGGAATAAGAATGCAGCCTTCAAGAATGAAAGCTTAAACTTTTTGTTTGGTCTTTTTAGGTCCTTGTGAAAAAATTCATGATGAAAATCTCCGTAAACAGTAAGTGTGCTGGGTGGTGTAGTGTGCTGGGTGGTGTGTCCATGCTGGGCGGTGTAGTGTGCTGGGTGGTGTGTCCATGGGGGCAGTGTAGTGTGCTGGGTGGTGTGTCCGTGCAAGCAATGTCTGCTGTGACTGTAACCTTAAAGTAACCTAGTCACTGGCTGCTTTTTGATATACCTAAACATTAATTGAAATGTGTAATATTCTCTTGCCTTGAGCAAGAGTTGGGCACATGGCAGATGATGTTATGAATTTTTCATACGTTAGGGGCTGACATGAGCTTTCCTTTCTAAAACACCTTGCCAGGTATGAGAAGAGCTCTCGTTTCATGAAGGTGGGCTACGAGAGAGACTTCTTACGCTACTTGCAAAGCTTGCTGGCAGAAGTGGAGCGCAGGATCAGAAGAGGCCATGCTCGCCTGGCACTCTCACAGAATCAGCAGTCTTCTGGGGTGAGTCTAGAGGAGGCATTGAGGCAATTTTTTCTCTGGACAGTGTCTTCATGTTCTCCTGAGGTGAAATGCATTGTTTGCCAGAGGATTCCCATTAGATAAGTCTCTTCATTGCTTAGCTGGCAGATGCACCTAGCCCTGATGGGCAAAGCAAGTGCTCCTTGGGCAGCAAGAATCCCTCTGTTCTCCCTGCTTGCTTCCTCAAAGTCAGGGCCTGTTCTTTGTCTGGGAGCACTGATCTTTGCACATGTCTTTTCCCTGTTGACCTCAGTTTACCTTCCCTCTCTTAGGTGCATCTCTCTGCTAGTGTGCTGTGTCATGCTGCTATTCCAGGAACAGGGATGTGCTTGGTCCTTCAGCAACTCAATCCCTGGAGCACAATCCCTGTCAGCTGCCACTCTGAGGCTTATAGCTTCTGTCCACTCCAGCACCGTTTTTGGCTGGTGATGGTGAAGTCAGGGAACTTTGAGAAAAGACAGGCTTCTGTGCCACTTGTCTCTGCTCCAAGCTGTAAGCCAGACAGCTCTTAGTGAAAGGCATCAACTGGCTGGGAGAAAAATTGTACCTCTTGCTTTTTCTTTTTTTTCATCCTGTGATGGATTTGAAGCAGTGAGTGTGGCCTGTGCCCTTAGAGTTTTGTGACTGCTAGAGCAGCCTTCCCTCTTTATCTTCCCCAGTTAATTGTTCTATGCCAAGACCAGTTGCTTTGGAAGGATCTGTGTTCATTATCTAGTCAGGAGAGCTTGGTGGCTGTGGAGCAGAGCAAAGGCTGGAGGGAGGGCAGGTGTCAGGCTGCTCTGTCAGTCTCCAGAGAGGACACTACTGGCAAGCAAAGTTTGGCTGATGTGAGATTCGTTTTGATTTGTGCTCAGAAGTTAAATTTCAGAGCCTGTGGAACTTCTGTTGTTCCTGAATGTCTGCAAAGATGGGCAATAGCTGCCTGCCAGTTGCACAGTTCAAATCCAGCACTTTGAGCTCAGATGTCTTGCTTTTCATGGACCAGAACCTTGAACATTGTTGCTGATTTAGGAGAAATTAGTGTGACTACAACTTGCTTCACTCAGCAGCAGAGGAGTGAGCTATGCTGAGGAGTGCTTTCTATTAGACTGCGCTCTTAGTGGTAGGCCCTCATGAGAGGAGAGGCAGGTGAAGATTGTTCCTGAATGTAAGAAGCCATACCTTTGTGTGTTTTAAAGCTGTTTGAACTAAACCCCAACCATTTGTTTGGCAGGGAGCAGGACCTACTGGTAAAAATGAAGAGAAGATTCAGGTGTTAACTGACAAAATTGATGTGCTTCTACAACAGGTGAGCTGCTTTTACCACCTGCAACACACACTCTGGCTTTTGATATTTGCTTCATTACAGCTAATTTTTTTTTTGTCCTTTAGATTGAAGAACTAGGTTCAGAAGGGAAGGTGGAGGAGGCACAAGGAATGATGAAACTTGTTGAACAGTTAAAAGAAGAGAGAGAACTGCTGAGGTCTACAACTTCAGTAAGTGATGTGCTTGGAGTTCTGTCAGACCTGGTTCTGAATGTGGTTTTTAATGACCCTGTCCACGCCCTGAAGGCAGGAGGGTGCTGGGCAGGGTTTATTAGACAATACCAAGACATCTAGTCCAGTGTGTTATCAGCTGCTGCCTTGAGAGTGGCTTTCTTGCAGACAGATAATGTAGCTGTTCGCTCTTCAATGCTGGAGGTGAACTTGCATCTAGTTTGAGGCCTGAGGTGAGGTGAGCTGTGCTGCACATTCTCCATGGTGCCCTTTCACTGAATGACCAACCTGCCCCTTGCAGGAAGCCCTGTGTGGGGCTGTGACTAGAGACAGGCATTTCTGACTGATGGCCAGAGTTGTTGTGTTCCTGTCAACAAAGAGGAGCTTATGTTTGAAGGTTGTGTTTTGGTGTTAGTAATGAACTGCGGCTGTGGTTGCTGTTACAGCTCAGAGAAATTGACTGTTTGCAGCAGGGTTTGTGTCCATGCTGTGATCTGTGGGCACTGAGCAGGAACCATTGTTTGGCTTTGTGCTGCAGATCTCATGGCTGTTGACACAGGGAGTTAATTTCATCACCATATTTTTAAACAGAAGCCTGCTATTCTTCTTCCTGTTTATTCATGGGGTATTCCAGCTTTCCATTCCTTGAGAAATATCCCATGACTGTTCTGCAGCTTCAGACATTTCAGTTGATGCCAAAGAAATAGTTTGAAAAGGGATTTTTATTTTCCTGAATTCTGAGATTGCAAGGAGGCTGCACATGGAGCTGTTCAAATTAGTCCTTTGCAGTGAGGAACAAGATTAGTTTTCTGTTTCCCAAGAGACTCTTCCTTGTGGCTTACGTGGAGTGGGCACCTGCCCTGATCAGCCTGGCAGGTGCAGTGCTCTGAAGAAAGCAGATGGGATTGCCAGCTCCCACTGCTGCCTAGAATTTGACAGCAGGAACAAGGACGTTTGAAACGTTTTCACTGGTTTTTGGCTAGAACTTTTATCTTGCTTTACAAAGCATTTTTCTTTTTCAGACGATTGAGAGCTTTGCAGCCCAGGAGAAGCAGATGGAAGTCTGTGAAGTTTGTGGAGCCTTTTTAATTGTGGGAGATGCGCAGTCCAGGGTAGATGACCACTTGATGGGAAAGCAGCACATGGGTTATGCCAAAATAAAAGCTACTGTAGAAGATCTAAAAGTAAGCATCTCCTTCAGTTACTGAACTTAAAAACATTGCTTAGAGGCATCCTGTGGTAAATAAAAGGCTGTCCGAGGACTTCCTTAAATGGGTGACTGTAGCAATCCCATGGACTTGCACTGCACGTTCAGCACCTGCTGGCGCTTCTGTTCTCTACCGTGTGCACACACAGCAGGGAAAAACAAAGCTCTGTGTGTGTGGGGAAGTGATTGGTGGCCTCTGTAGAGAGCTGTAGAGTGCCTCTCTTCTGTGGGAGTGACAAGGAAAGGAATCTCTGCAAGACAAAGGATCTGTATTTCCAAGAGTTTGGAAGGTGTTTCCTGTGGGGGAAAAAAAAAAAATCAACCCTGAGATCCCTTTAAAAGCTTAGGCTCTGCATCCTCAGAGTGCTAGGTGACAGCCAGGGGCTTCTCTTAGAATCTTCATCTCTGTGACCTTTTGTTTGAAGGAGAAGTTACGGAAAAGAACAGAAGAGCCTGACCGTGATGAGAGGTTAAAAAAAGAGAAACAAGAGCGGGAAGAGAGAGAGAAAGAGAGGGAGCGGGAAAGGGAGGAGCGGGAGAGGAAGAGACGGCGTGAGGAGGAGGAGAAGGAAAAGGAGAGGGCTCGTGACAGAGAGAGGCGCAAAAGGAGCCGCTCCCGGAGCAGGCACTCAAGCAGGACCTCTGACAGAAGGTGCAGCCGCTCACGAGACCACAAACGCTCAAGAAGCAGAGACAGAAGGCGCAGCAGGTACCTGTGTTTCTGTGTTTTGAGTACTAATAACTGGTTATGAATTATTAATAATATTTTAAAATTAACATTAATGTTTAAAATTATTAATATTGAAAAACTTGGGGAAATTCCCTGAGAATCTTTGGATGTTTGGTCGACAAGAAGCAATTACACAAAGGTTATTTATAAACACAGAATTAAAGAGTTTAAACAGTCAGAACTTGGAAAATAGGAACCTGGTAACGGGAAATTCTAACTATGTCTATAGGGTCTTAGCATATACTCACTCCCCGTAGAGGAGGAGGAAAGAGATGCCTTGCTGCTGGTGCAAACTGCACAACACGTGGTTGCCGTGAAAGAGATGCAAATAGATCTCAGCAGGAAAAAGGAACAAGGGTTCTAAATCACCACCTTAAATACACTATTTTGAAAGTGAAACTGGCAAATAGGCACTAGCACCCATTGTTTTGGCCAATGAATTCAGAGTCCTGTGCCTGGGTATTCACCCTGGCAGGCACTTGAGGGGCAACACAAGACACCTGACTTGGTGTTGCTAAGTACTTAGCCTGTGGGGCTTTATTGGGGCCAAACCTTCCATTGTTCTGCTCAAATCCATCAACTCCTGGACCTGCAACGGGAGGAGGAAGGAGAGTCGGGATTTTAACTAATCTGGCAGGATTTTATGCCCTACCAAGACAGTCTGAGTATCTTCATCTGGAGCAGTTTATGTCTGCAGATGCTCAGGGCATTGGGGGCATTACTGTGATACAGCTGCGAGTCAGGTGACAGAAGCTGACCCTGACCTTTTGCAATGTGCTTCCCGTGCAGGAGTCGTGACCGCAGGAGAAGCAGGAGCCATGACAGGTCAGAAAGAAAGCACAGGTCTCGCAGTAGGGACAGGAGGAGATCAAAAAGCCGGGACCGGAAATCCTACAAGCACAGAAGCAAAAGCAGAGAGAGAGACCAAGACAGGAAGTCAAAAGAAAAAGGTATGTGTGTGAAGACTGAGTTCATAGCAAGCTCTGAAACTAGCCCTTCCCTGAAGACTCAAAAGGTCTTTCAGTGAGCAGCTGAGGTTGTTGGCATCAGGCCAGTTCTGACTCTGAGTTGTGTTTGTTGCTGTTAAGCAGTTTGAAGCATTTTGTCTGTTCAGTCACTATTACTGCACCTGTGCACACCAGGGCCCACCTCTTACCTACTCCAGCAATTGTTAAAAGCTTGCTGCTCTCTCTGCAAATTAAAGAGGCAAGGATTTTGCTGTCATTTAAGACTCGTTTACTGTTTACCTTCAGACAAACATGAGCCTGTAATCAGATTTTCATGAGTGACTATCTTCTGTCCCTCCTGTCAGCAGGTTCTTCTGTGGTTGTCCTTTGATGCATGTGTTGTGGGAGGCTGGTAGCTGGTTTTTCACCTGTACTGCCTGTTGCTTCTCTATGCTATCATGTTTCCTCAATTTTCCCTTAACAGTGCTTTTAGGTTTGAGGGGGGGAGTTTGTTTGAGGTTTTGGCTGTTTGTGGTTTTTTGGGTGGGTTTCTTTTTTTTTTGGGGTCAGTGAATGTGGTCCAAGATAAATTTTGCAGATTTTCTGTAATGCTCTAAATTACAATTTTGTGCCCTCACCCTGATCTCCTGCTCTTTCCTGCCATTTCCTCTTGGTTTTATTTTGGCTCTTTTCGTTTTTTTGTTTTTTTTTAAAGAAGTGAGATTGGCTTTGTCAGTGTTCAGGTGAGTCTCACAGGGCTGCTGTGCTAGTCCTTGACAGCCTTTATAGTAGCACAGACCATGTGCAGCAGCACTGATGGTGACTCATGGCTTCATCAGAGGCTGCTGTTCTGAAGCTGTGCCTCTAGGTAGGATGCAAAAAACACTACAGATTCCCTCTCTGTGAAGAGAGATTAATTCACTGGCACTGCTGAATTTCCCCATGCCTCCCAAAGTCTTTTGAAGCTTGTGGAGGAGGGCAGTAGGAATTGCTGCCTCAAGCTGCTGGCTCTGGAGTGCTGACAGATGTCCACTCTGACACAGCCACACTGCTGCATTGCCAGAGCTGCCTGTTAGCAGTGGACCAAACTAGTCCCTTGTGTTTCTGAGGCACTTTGGAGGCTCTCTGGATCGAGAGGTGCTGTGTGCATGTTCCCAGAGGCATAGGCCTCTTTGCACTACCCTACCCATGCTTTTCCATGTCTATCCAGTGGATGGGTTCCTGGAATGTTGCTCATGTTTCCTGTCTTTCTTGCCAAATTTCTTGGACCCTTTTAGCTTCTCTGATTTATGCTATGGCGCATCTTCTGTCCTGCTTCTCCTCTTGCTTTGCTTTGCCCTCTATGACCTAGAGGGTTTAGTTGCTTGGCCTGGCAGAGGAACTGCTGGGTAGAGTTTAAACTCAGGGGCAGTGCTGTAGCTGTCCATTTGCCACTTTTTCACTACTTGATACTATGCTGTTTTGCCTGCTTTATCAACAGCTTTCTGGTACTTAGTCCAGAACGTTCTGCTCTGTATTCTTTGTGTGGCTATGCATAAAATTAACTTCTTATTTATTCCAATTTGGTCTGGTTTGGAGCTTGATAGCTTTTCAGCTTTTACTTAATCCTTCTGTAAATAGAGGAGCTGGTGAACTTTCTTCAGCATCTGAGTATTTTTAGTTCTAACTTTACTGATTTCCTTGCTGGCTGTTTTATTTGCTGCTTGCTACCTTCTTCCTCTAGAGATGTGAACCATGAGGTGATGTTATGAGCCATGATGAAAATTCCACTTGGGAAAATCAATTTCTCTTTTGACTACTTAATTATAACATTTGTAGAAACACAGATAAGCCTTAGAGCAGGACTGACACTAAAGAAGTCTGTGTTTGTTACTTTGTTGGGAATATCTTTAATTAAAAAAGAAGACAAAAAAGGAGAAAAACAAAGCAGTAGTACAGAGTTTGTGATGCAGCTGTAGGCAGCATTGCACCCTCTCGTCTGCAGTGTGGCACTAGATAGTTCAGGAGAAGCTGTAAAGGGTGGTGTGGCTGCCTGCCTGCTGTACTTGCTGCACAAGAGAGGGTCACATAGAGATGAAGACTCAGCCTAGGACAGGGACTGCTTATTGGGGTGCTGTCTGTGTCCATTCCTGGTCTGCAGCTGCAGCAGCAAGCAGCAGAGGCCTGGCTGTGACTGCTCAGAGTGCAGTGCCTGTCAGCTCAGAACTCAATCTGCCTTCTGAATATGGCCCTTAACAGGAGGGAGGGCACAGTGCCCTGAGCCTTGCCTGCTCTTACACACTGAGTTAGTGCCACACTTTTTGCTTATTAGAGCACGGTGGTGTACACAGACCTTTGAGAGTATAGGAAAGAAGTTCATGGAAACATGGAGACACGTCTGACTTGGGTTTTAGAAGCAAGGATCCAGTTGCTGAAGGAAGGAGCCATGAGCGATGAAATCAGCTGAGCATTAGCATAGCAGAACCCAGCAGCACACACCCAGCTGTTCAGTAAGCTGGCTTCAAAGGAACTGCAATAAATAGGTTTGGGTGTTTAAAGATGCAAAACTGTGCTGCAAGTGCCTTCATTTTGGAAATGTGCCTCCAGACCCTTTTACGTGGCTCTTTGCCTTCCTTGATCTGGATCCATATGGAGATAATGACATCTGTGGCTGTGTTCTCGTGTTAGCAAATGCTGTCAGAACACCCAAGCCCTCAGCAGTGCTGGATGCTGTATTGACTGCTCTTGCACCCTTTGAACAGTAAAACATTCTTGGTCTCTCAGTAAGAGTTGTCACCACCCAGGCCTTGGCTGCAGTCAGCAAGGTGTGCAGGTGTTGGAGTCAGGGCAGTGCCATGTGGTTGCAGCTGATGGGTCGAAGCTTCAGCAGCAGGCTGCTGGTGTGTGCTAGTACAGGCTGACAGTGGAGTGCAGGAGCTGCACTGCTTTACAGATGCTCCAGGAGCCAAAACCTCCAGTTTGCTGTGGTAAACCTGTTCTATGATTTAAGCTTTTAGCTGAGTTTCGTCTTTCGTGTCACAGTTTAATGGCAGTTTTTTAGCCTTAAATCAAGTTACCCTTCCTGACCAAACTGAAGAAACAAACAAGACAGAACAAACCCTGCACACTGCACATCCATAGGGCCATTAAGATCTACCATATCTACATAGGACAGAAGATAAGATTATGGGGCTGACTACTAGTCCTCTGCTGGGAAACAAGACTACTATTCCTCAGTGGATCCAGCTGTGCACCGGAGCTAAGGCAGAACGAAGACTTTGTGCCAAGGTTAGTTAGAGTGCCACCAGCTGCGGACTGCCAGCCCGAGGGCAGACAGGTACCAACCCCCTAGCTCTCCAGGTAGCTTCTGGCACCACTGCGTGCTTCCTGCAGGCTGCCTGCACCGGACGTGCTGCCGCAGGTGACACCTCCTAGGAATGTTCAGTAGGCAGCTGCCCTCCATTCTCTGAGGGGGCTGTACCCCTCCCCATGGTGGTCTGCTGTAAAACAAAGACGCTGGGGTCTTGCTTCTCTTCTAGAGTTTAATTTCTGCTTTTTCTTCTGGAACAAAGATGTATTCTGCCAGCCCAGGTGATCACCTTGTTTACAAAAGCCTCTGCAGAGTGTTCCATCTGTGTGCCCTGCTGTGGGGGATAGATCTGTGTGTTATTGGGAATGAATTAATGGCCTGGAGAGCAGGGAGGGAGCAGAGAAAAGAGCATGAATGTTGTTCTGTGTGACCACATCTGAGAGGTTGGTTTTTCAGATGCCTTTGTTTTGTTTTTTTTTCTCTCCAAAGTGTCTTTGCTGATGGAAGGTTGAATTTTCTGGTGTGAAATGATACCGAAAAAGGGGATATTTGCAAACTGAATGTACAGATGAGGCACGCAGCTCTGACACTGAATGCATTTCTTCCCATGGCAATGGTTTTACTTCTGGCTTCCTTCCTTCTTTGAAGACCCTTGAGGAAAAGATGAATTTTCCAACAGTGTAGCAAACCCTTCAGTCAACATTCCAACTCACGATCAAATTGTGGGGTCCTTCCCAACTGCTGCTTCCTTGCCCTGGGAAAATTTTAGTGCTTTTGATCTCTCTCCAAACTGTGCCCTCAAGCCTTTTTTACAAGTGGATTGCAAACAGCTGCCTTTTCATAACACGGAGAGCTAATAATGCAGCTGCTGTGGCATCCTGGGTAGGAAGGGAATTCTGACTAGCACTATGAGCCTTGCCTTCAGAACTCATGGGGCTTGATACTGTTGGTGTCCCAAATATTTGATGGGCTTTTAATTGGCAAGTATGGATTTATTTGCTACTGCAGTGGTGCACTGTCCGTCACTCTTTGCTAATGCTCTTTCCAGGAGCTGTGCTGAATGAGAATAGCACACCACATCAGCCATACAGGTCACAAAGCGCAGCCTGGGGACAAGAAGAGCCCCAATGATAAGTAAGGAAGCCAGGCATCACAGTTCCACATTTGCCTAACTTTTCGACTGTTCCTTTCCCCCCAACTCTGCATTCAGCAGACAGCTGAGCAGCTGCCTCTGTCAGGAGCCTGTCCCCTCCCCACCCTGTCCTGTCCCCCTGCCCTGTGGGGTACCCTCTCCAGTCTAGCGAGATGCCTGAGGTATCTGTAACCTTTTGAGTACTACTGTTACTGTTGTAGAAAGTAATGATTGCAGTTTGTATGCAATGTATATCTCACATGTGCAATGTTTGTTTTTACTTTGAAATCCATGGTCAATGTCTTCTTTCATGGCAGAAAAGAGGGGATCTGATGATAAAAAAAGTAGTGTGAAGTCCAGTAGTCGAGAAAAACAGAGTGAAGACACAAATACAGACTCGAAGGAGAGTGATACTAAGAATGAGGTCAATGGGACCAGTGAAGACATTAAATCTGAAGGTGACACTCAGTCCAATTAAAACTGATCTGATATGACCTCAGATCAGACAGAGGTAAGTGCATTATTGCAAACTTTGATTAGGGCTTTTTGTTACTGTTTAACAGTGCAGCGTAAGTATGCACAGATGAAGATGGAACTAAGCCAAGTAAGAAGACATACTAAAGCACCTTCTGAAGGAAAGGACAGTGTAGTCCTGCAAAACATTTTGAGGTACATTGTTTTGTCTCAGCTCTTTTGTAGCAGACTCGTGCCCCCATTAGTGTGCCTCTTTGGGACATATCTGTAATGTAGCCACCACTAGCACAATGAATGGTCCTTTTTTATTTGTAGGGATTTTGTTCTCTTTTTTTTTTTTTTCCTTTTTTTTTTTTTTTAAGTTGAACTGTTTTTGTATTTAAGTCCATATTGTGTTGGTACATAGGCAGAAACTTTTGCTTTAACTCTTAATATTTGAGGCACATGTTGGACTACTTTGTTTTCATATAAACTGCTGGTATTTCTTTGTCAAGGATGTTTCCAGTTTTTTTGCTTGATTGCCTTGCATTCTAATGCAGTTTGTTCTGTAACTCGAGAGCCAGTAGCATTGGATTGATGGAAGTGTAGGGTTTATGAATTATTGCAGCTGACTACCATACCTCACACAGCGTTGGTGTTGTGAGCGGCCCATGAAAAGCCAAATTAAAAATCAAGGATTCAGTCAAACTAAGCAGGTACTCATGCCAGGTACTCCTTTCTCTACCCACATCCATGTTTGAATGCTGTTGCCTGTACTCTTTAAGCTTACTGTTGTGTTTTTGATTTTCGAGATAGTGGGAAGGACTTTGTGTATTGTGTGACCTCTGTAACCCCGATGTTAACAGA
Source organism: Psilopogon haemacephalus (assembly GCA_013396835.1). Classification (NCBI taxonomy): domain Eukaryota; kingdom Metazoa; phylum Chordata; class Aves; order Piciformes; family Megalaimidae; genus Psilopogon; species Psilopogon haemacephalus. The sequence continues at coordinate 311,858 of VWZI01015955.1, read as the reverse complement.
CTGGATTTTCTTCCGACTGTGTGTAGGGACGCAGTGCTGCCCAGAATTAGATATCTTTAAGAGTTTAAAATGCAATAAACACTGCGTAATAACCGCCTTGTTACTTTCAATGCAATTCAAGTCTTTCAGAGGTATGTCTTTAATATTTCCTACTGTGTAGGAGCGTGCAGCCAGCCAGAGCACAGGGCAGTGAAACGGCTGGCGACAGCCTGCTCAGGCCAGCCTAGATATAGACAGATGCCAGCAGGTGTTGGCAGTGTCCGTGGCAGGAATGTGTGCTGAGAAACTGGCTGCTGGACGCAAAGCAGCCAAACCAAAGGAATGCAAATCCTGTATGAAAGGAAAACATCAAGCTTTTTCCCACTCCTGACAGAGCTTTCTTACTCTCACAGAAGGTCTTTAGCTGTATTCCTGAAGTAAGGCAGTAACAGTGGAGAGTGCAGCTGATAAATGAGCTTCTCGCAACCTGATCTGTTAGTTTCACGATTTATGTTAGGAACTCATAAAAATGATGAGTAAATCATTAATGCTGCGTTGTTGCTGCTAAAGCCAGGCCTGTTCAATGTTGCCATTTCTGTAGAGTTAAGGTGACAGCTAACAACTGGGCCAGTGTGTAGGAGTGGCAAACCAACTACTCCTGCTGCTGGCTAATTGTCTGTTTTCCCAACATTTTGCATTCTAGGACTGCTACGTGAGGAGTCTGTGAAGACGGCGGAAGACAGCTTAAGCTGAAGATCTGCTTTAAAATGAGGTGACAGAAAGCTGTAGTGGCGTAGAAAATTATAAAGTTGAGTTAGAAATTTTTATTTTTTTTATATCTAAAATTTAATGCAGGACTGGTGTTTTCCTCCCAGAGTCAGAAAGATGTGTTGCTAAATGGCACATATGCTACTGAGTATAAAAGTCCTGTATCTGGGGTTTTTTTTGTTTGTTTGTTTTTTTTCCTTTGAGACTTTTTAAAATAAGAAACCAACATAACCTGAACACATGGCTTGCTCAGTGTTTTAATTGCAAGTTTTCATTCTTGGACTTTAAGACACAGGAATAAATGTTTAGTATTTGTGTGAATCGAACTAAAATGAATTCCCATTTTTACAACTAAGCTATTCCTAGCCTCTTGATATACCAGAAATGGAAATAAAGTATCTGAATTTCTGTTACAAATGTGATTGTCTCTGTCATTGAACGTTTAATAGGACTTGAGTTTCTTTCCTAATAAATGACTCCTGTCTTCAAGCTCAGTCCATTCATCTGGATGCTTAGTTCTTCTGTGGTGTCTGTGGGCTGGGTTTGTGGTACCATCAGTACTTCAAGTTGACTTTCTCAGCAGTGAGGCAGATGTTGGATGGTGTCCTCTAAGGTGTAAGGTGCTGCAGCTGGGTGTGGAATTGTAGAGATCTCACGGGAACAGTGCAGGCCTTGGACCTTTGCAGGGCTTGGGCAGTCACTGCCTGGCAGTGTGGGACGTGAACTAACAGCTGGGGAGCAGGGGCAGCCCATGTGCTACATACAGGGGAGCTCACCTTGCACCTTTCATGGCACTGATCTGTCACACAGCTCCCTTACCTTGCAGAGAGACAGATTGTAAAATAAGGCAGCCTGTAGGAAGCTGGACAGGGATGCAAATTCTGACATGTCTGATTGTGGTACTTGGATGTGTCTTTGGTGTAGTGGAGGAGAACTTGAGTGTTTCAGAGCAACCCTGGTGCCTTTCTGGTAGCTACCTTCAGAGCTGACTGTAACAAGGATCTCCACAACTGAGCCAGTAGTGTGAAGTGTCCCCTTGCCAGCTCAAAGCCAAGGTAAGGATGATCTCGCCTGTAGGAGTGCTGAGGAGAAAGCAAGCAGCTTATGGCAGCACCTCCTCCATGCTTTCTCTGTAGTGGCTTTGAGAGCCTGGCAGTCTTATGTTAAAAATGTCTTGGCCCATGATTTGTCCAAGGTGCTGTGCATCATCCTGCCCCCAAGAGAGTAAGAGATCAGGCATTTGAAACAACAGATACTTTAATTCAGTTAAATGAGGAATAGCAGTGTCAGTTCAGTTCAAGTTTGTAGTGCAAACAAAAGTTGTCCTTGGAAGAACAGCAAGGTTTGTAAACATGTTAGTTGTTATGCCCTTGTTCAAGGCAAACACAAACCCAACAAAAAACCCAGCTACCATCACTGCTCTGCCTTAGAGTTTATCAAACTGCATAAAACATACAAAAATAGTTCTCTGAATGCATAGACTTAGTACAGTCAGCTTGAGAGTAACACTGAGTTGTGGAAATGAGCAAATAAAGCTTTTTAAACTTTGCACCCATTTCCTGAACAGGGAACTGACAGGATAGATCCTCTTCCTTGTGAGCCATGGAACTACTGCTTCTCAGTTATTGCACATCCTCTGGACTAGCCTCCAAGCTATGCTGAAAATATAAATGGAGTTGTTAAACTGGAAACTCTTTCCCTGTCCTACAAGAAAAACAAAGCAGGATCCCTAGTCAGGGGATTTTACTTCATACTGTCAAAGTCCTGAGCTGCCCAGGAGCAGTCACCAGGGCTGGGCCAGGATGGAGGCAAGTTAGCAGGGTCTGTTAGCACCTGGAGAGAAGCTCATCCTTGCTTCCAGGACAGTGAGCAGGAGCTTACAGCATGAATAATGTGGTGAAATGCTGGAGCCAAGTGTCTCCTGCTCTCAGAAGGGCTTCTGTCCTGACCTTGCTTCACAGAGCCCTTGGGATAGCCCTTCTGCTCTGGCTGTTGATAGGGACATGTCAGCATCAACAACAGCAACTCTGCACTGCTGATGCAAACTCTGCTCTGGTGCAGCCCAACAGGGACAGAAGGAAAAATCAGTGCTAATGGGGGAAAAAAGCAGCAGTTCACGTCCAGAAAAAACTCCTCCCTTGCCCCTCCACCCACCACAGTGCACAGGAAAGGTTGAGGCGCAAAGTGCTGTGAGCATTGCAGTGCTCTGTACAAAAGAAAACAGAGTCCCCCAAGGTGCAACCTTGCAGAGTGCCACAGGAAAAGCTCCTGGATCTCTCCTCCATGAGCCTGCTTTGGTCACAATGGGAGCACTCAACATGCTCTCCCTATCTGTGCTTGAGTCTTCTGCCCCTTGTTGCCAAACGCAACCAACGACCGTTGCTGGCAGACTGAGAGCACCGCAAGTTAGCAGGCAAGTGAGGTGTCCCTGGGCTGAGTACAGTACCAAGTTAAAAATAAAAAGCAGAGGGGCTATCAAGTACAAAAGATAAGCTATTAGTTAAGTGGCTGTTAGGATTACTATTTTAAGATTCAGCGACCGAGGGGCAGTCAGTAAGTCAGCCTGGATGCAGTGCTGCTGTAGCAGGCTCTGCTGGCCAAGGGAGATGCGGCACTCCTCAGCAGAACCAGCTCCAGCTCCTGGAAGTCCTGCAGCCTGGCCACGTCCTTGTCCTTTGAAAGACCAGACAGAACCCCGAGTTACTGCTAAATGCTCCTGGGTGCTATTTATAGTCATAGCTACAGGAAGTCAAACCAAATTCCTGGGAGGCCACAGCCAGTGACAGGCACAATTAATGAAAGAAAAACCCTGCCAGGATGTAGCCTCCTTCGAGGCACCTCTGGGCTTCTGCTATTGGAACCTTGCTGGGATGTGGCTGTGCATGTCACTGTACAGAGAGCTGTGTCCAAAGGCCTCCAGCACAGGCACTTTCACAGCACCTTTTTCTGCTATCAGTCTCTTTAAATCACTCATAAGCCAATTTGTGGGGACTCCCCTCTGACCATTTGTTCTTTTTAGACAAACAAACACTATGGTGGTACCTGGCAGTCACCTTAGCAATGCACTAATGAGCTGCTCCTGGTACTTTGGGGAGTGCAGCCGCAATGGTTCCCTGTGCTATAGGTGCTGCAGTGCTCTGCCTGTTCTCAGAGGAATGTTTTTGAGGTCAGATGAAGCTTTAAGCAAAGTCCAGCATCCTTTGGAATTTGTGAGCTGCACTCAGTTGTTTTGTAAGGAGAGAATCTGTTCACATGAATGCCTTCCCTGAGCCCTGTGAAGAGCCAAGCCAGGTTAATCTGCTCTCAACTCTTACCTTCCTCACCAGTGTATTGGGTAACTTCCTGATCTTCTCCACGTGCTCAGGCTTGATGCCCAGCTCACAGCAGCTCACTCGCAGCAGATCCTGGTAGGTCAGTTCTTGTCTGTCCAGCTCGATCTCAATGAAGTCGCTGTCTCTGAGGTTCTGGACTCTCACCTTAAGCACAAGTTCTGATTGGGAAAAAACACACAAAAAAACAATTAAAAGGGTTTTTTTTCCTCTCAAAAACTCCCAACCCAAACGTGCATTTACCATTGCCTTTTGACCTCAGGTGTTATAAGGCAACAGCCAGGATCTCACTGAGGAACCTGCACTCAGCAGAGGCCTCCACGTGAACAGCAGGAAACATCCTAAGGTCACCTGCAAGGACCCAGCCAGTCATGAGGCCAGCTGCTGCCAAGCTACCAGAGGTGTGCTTGCCAAATAATGCAGTGCAACACCTGAATTTTTGTGTTGCTCGAACTGCTCTTCCCACTGTTTTGCAAAGGATGTTTGCAAGATAAGGCCACAATCATTTTTTACTGGGCAGGGCAGAAACAGTTCTGGGTTCTTTTGGGCAAAGAACTCAACACCCCTGGCACTGTCCCACATCTGCCTTTTGCCCAGTAGCAAACCATGGCACAGAAGGTACCGGAAGGGTGGGAGATCCCACAGCATTACCTTGCACGTTATATGGGAATGTTCCCGTGAAGAAGAGGGGCTGGAATGCTGTGGCTGGAGCCGAGGGCGAGCTGTCGGGGTGCAGCGGTGCCGTCTGCCTGGTTGCAGCTTGTGAATGCAGGCTGGGCTCAAGGGGCGAGCTGGGCCGGCCAGCAGCGCTGGGAGGTGCTGTGACAGCTGCCACTGGCAGTGGCTCTGTGGCAGCAGCTGCTGGAAAATCTTCTGGGCTGCTGCACGATGTCGGGGTGCCAGCACCATCAGCCTGCAGGGCTGGGGAGCTGGGGCTGCACTCGCCTGGGGAAGCAGAGCAGAGGGAGCTGCTCTCCAGCTGGGCCTCTGCCAGGCTGGCCCCGATGCTCTCTTCAGTGCGAGCATAGGAGAAGGGCAGCTGGGACAAGTAGTTCACAACAAGTGGCAAATTCAGATCCTTCACTCTTTGACATTCTGTTTCTTCCTCTATTAATGGAGTTCAAGAATGAGGGATATGGGGTAGAGAGAGAAAAAAAGCCACTGTGTTACTGCCCAGAGCTGTCTCATTGTCAGCATCCTTAACTTCCCTACTGTGTCTTAAAACTTGCCCAAATGAAAACCAAAATGCTCATGCAAATGATGTGCCATCTTCAGCTGTGCCTGCCAGAACCTCAGCCCTGATTCACCTGCAGCTTCACTTAAGTGTGTGCTGTGCACTGCAGAGAGCAAGTGGAGTGCAGTTAGCAGCAGGCAGAGCATCACAGTTCAGAGGTAAAACAGTTTAAAATGGTCCTGTGGAGCACAGCACCCTGCTGCTGATGGCAGCAGGCACTGGCAATGCTCTGGAGTGTCACATACACCTTGCATACTTGCTCCAAGTGCAAACAGTGTAAGATGACAGAATATTAACTCTGCTGCAAGTCACAGTATAACAAAATGCTCAGAAGCCTGAAATTCTAAAGGCCTGCAGTGGTTTTGAGTGGCTTTGCTAGACTTCTAGTGGTCTGTCAAACTGTACAACCATGCAAGCCTCCACTTAAAGCCTGCATGCTGGCTCCTGCTCAGTGCGGGCAAAGAGTGCCATGGCAGCACCTTTCCCAAAGGACACAGCCCTTCAGCTCCTTGGTGCCACAGCTGAGAATGAGGCCTTCCCACTGAGACCCCCAGGTCTGCCCAAGAGCGGGCTGTAAAAACTGCAGCCGTCTGCTGAGACACAGCTGCGTGAGCCAAACTGACAACACTCGAGCCTTTGGAGCAGGAATTCAGGATGAGTCTGAGCAGGGGAAGGTACCTCCCAGCATCTTCCGGATGTCTGCTTTCGCCGTGAGCTCTGCAGCCAGCTCTCCTCGGGCCGTGAGGAGCTGCCTGTCGGCACCTGCAGCCAGCAGGAAGGACACCACCTGGGCATGGTTCCGCTTGCAGGCCCAGTGCAAGCAGGTCCTGCGGGGAAGGAAGCAGGCAGGGTTGTGCCGTCAGCCTCGGATCCATCCCGCGGCTCCTCCTCACATGCCCACCGCGGTTCAGCCGAGTCGCATGTGGAGTGGCAGCAACTGGGAATAAAGTTTTCTTCACGGCATCACTGCCTTTGAACTTATGAACCTATCTGAAGTCCCGCAGGGAAAGACCCTCCTTTGCCTGGCTACTGTGAAGGGCGACTCTGCACCGCTGTCCTAGAGAGGACAGGAGCAACTTCAGAAGGGGCTCTGGAGCCGACACGCAGGGACAGGTGGGAGGAAGGCAGCCTCTTTCCTCGGTGATCCTCTTTAGCAGTAAATCGTAAAGCCTCCCGAGATTAGTATTTCCGTTTGTGTGAACAGCAAAGCCAAGGCACAGGACGGGCGCGGCCCCGGGGCAGCTCGCCCCTGTCTAACGGGGAGCGCTCAGGCCATGCGGGGAGCCCCCGAGTCCCGCACACCTCCGCCCCGTGCACGGCGAAGGCAGCGCCAGGTGCGGCCCCGGCCCCGGCCCCGGCACCACCCAGCGCCAGGTGCGGCCCCGGCCCCGGCTCCGGCCCCACCCAGCGCCAGGTGCGGCCCCGGCTCC
>VWZI01015955.1:279227-304948 GCA_013396835.1 Psilopogon haemacephalus | reverse complement strand
CGCCGCGACGGGCCGCCGGAGCCCGTGACGAGGCGGTAGGGGCCGGGCGGGCTCCTTCAGCGCCGCACCGCCGAGCCCTCTCCGCCCCGCCGCTCGCCGCCCCGGGCCTGCGCTCCTGCCGCCGCCATCTTGTGCCCGGGGCGGGCCGCGCACGGGTAGCTGCGGCCCTGCCCCGAGGGCAAACCGGCCCGGAGGGGAACCGCCGCCCGGGCCCGCGGGTGCCGCAGGGTTTCGCCCGGGGACAGAACCCAACCTGCAGCCTTCCCGCGGAAGGTCCCTGCCCTTCCAGCCTCTGCTCACTGCTCCCTGCCATAGCACAAGGAGCACTGGATGGAAGCTGCAGCACAGGAGGTTGCAGCCCAACACAAGGGGAAACTTCTTGACTGTAGGGATCACAAAGCACTGGCACAGGCTGCCCAGAGAGGTTGTGGAGTCTCCTTCTCTGGAGCCTTTCCAGGCCTGTCTGGATGTGTTGCTGTGTGCCCTAAGCTAGATTGTCTGGTCCTGCTGTGGCAGGGAGGTTGGACTGGCTGAGCTCTTTGGGTCCTTTCCCTGACATGCTGTGAGCCTGTGCGGAGGCCCGCGGGGAGCCGGCACCTGGGCGCAGGGCAGCGCGGCGGTGCTCAGTACAGGCCGCTCCGCCCTGCCGTTCCTGCCTTCGGGCCGCTTTTAAGCCTCCCAGCCCTGAGCCGTGGTGGGCTAGGGCCGGCGAGGATGAGTTCAGCCTCCTGGGCTGGGAGCAAACCCAGCGGGGCTTTCCCCAGCTCTCCTCTCCATTGACTCACTGTGGCATGTGTCGAGGAGCTCTTTTTTAAAACCGGGGTTTCTATTTTGGCTCAGTGTCTGCCACCAGTGATGAAACTGGTGCTAAGATGCTCTGTTGATTTTTGTTTTTTTTCCTCCCCGTTGCCTCTTGTTTATTGCTTGCTTCCCTTATTAGCAGCACCCTCGTTAAACTTTGCCGTTTAATTTAGGACTGAGGAGTCGCTTCAAGTGGTGCTGTGCTCAGTTATTGGTAATAACAATAATAATAATAAACAGAAGAAGAAAACAAAAAACAGGACGCAAGGAAGGATTATCTTCGGCAGCATCTTGTGGTGGCTTCTCTGTCGGAGATAGAGAATATATATCTGTTTACAGGTGTGCTGTGCCGTGGCACTGCTGGCAGCTCCGTGCAGACCCTGCCTGCAGCCTTTCACCAAACAGGTACCAGATAGCAGCCTGAGGAGGTGGCAAAACACCACAGCTGTAGCCGCTGGGGAGAGGGCCCACAGGATGGACCTTTGTGTTTGTCCAGCAGCCCTGCAAACCACCCCAGGGCGGGCAGCAGGGAGCACACAAAGGGCAGTGACAAGGTGAGAAGGGTGGCAGGGTGGCTCTGGAGCTTTCTTCGCACCAGAGCACAGGCTGCTGATGGCATGCAACAGGCTGCAGCAGGCTGAGCAAAAGTTTTGCCCAGCTTCTACCAAAAGACCTAGCTTAGGAGAAACAATCTAGGGAGTGGTTTGCAAACAGATTTATCTAGGGACAGCTGCAAATCATAGAATCACAGAATGGTTTAGGTTGGAAGGGGCCTCAAATCTCATCCAGTTCCAACCCTCCTGTGCCATAGGCAGGGACACCTCCCACTGGAACAGGTCGCTCAAGGCCTTGAACACCTCCAGGGAGGGAGCATCCAAAACCTCTCTGGGCAACCTGTGCCAATGCTTCATCACCCTCACTGTAAAAAACTTCCTCCTAACATCCAGTTTAAATCTCCCCTCTGCCAGTTTAAACCTATTCCTCCTTGTCCTGTCATTACAATACCTTGTCAATAGTCCCTCCCCAGCCTTCCTGTAACTACGGAAAGACCACTCCAAGGTGTCCTGGAAGCCTTCTCCAGGCTGCAGAGCCCCAACTCTCTCAGCCTGTCCTCATAGCAGAGCTGCTGCAGCCCTCTCAGCATCTTGGTGGCCTCCTATGCACTGGCTCCAACAGTTCCGTGTCCTGCTTGTGCTGGGGGCTGCAGAGCTGCAGACAGTGCTGCAGGTGGGGTGTGAGGAGAGCAGAGCCAAGGGGCACAATCCCCTCCCTGCCCTGCTGCCCACAGCTGCTCTTGCTGCAGCCCAGCACACAGTTGCTGTCTGGGCTGCACTCACACTGCAGCCTTGTCTTGAGCTTTTCATTAACCCAGACCCCCAGGTCCTGTTCCTAAGGGCTCTCTCCAGCCATTCCTCACCCAGCCTGGAGTTGTGCTTGGGATTGCACCGACCCAGGTGCAGGACCTTACGTTTGGCCCCAGAGCCCTGGGTCACCAAGCTTTGCCTGCATCTTCCTATTCTGACTCGCTTCCTTCGGCAGTGAAAGCTCAACCCAGGGTCCCTTCCGCCTCTTTTCAGCACCTGTGGCACAAAGCTGTTAACAAAGACTCATCGCACAGCCCTGGCAACGTGTCCCAGGAAGCAGGACGCTCTCATACGCACTGTGAAAGCTTTCAACCCCAGCTTGCGAAACCTGGAGGAATCCCAGATTTCCCAATCCGAGTGGAAAAGCCTTTCCTAAAGCTCCGTGTGGAACCGGAGAGGCTGCTGAGGAGGCTGCTGGGGAGGCTGCTGAGGAGGCTGCTGAGGAGGCTGCAGGAGCGGCCCCGGCGAGGCCGCGCCGCGCCGCTAGAGGGCGCGGTGGGACAGGAGGAGGCTCCGGGCCCTGGCTCGGCAGCCGTCGGGGCGCACCCAGCGCCCCCAGGCAGCTCGGGCGCGGCGCGTCCCATGCGAGGGGACAGTGCAGTGCCGCAGGGAACCCGCGTAGCCAGCTGATTTCTTGGGGGTTGTGGAGCTTTTTGCGTCCCCCCCTAAGACTCTTAAGCACTCGAAGTCAGCAGGGGATGCCCTGGGCTGGTCTCTCTCGGGATGAGGGTTCCGCTCCGCCGTGCGGTGCCAAGCCCTGCTCACTGCAGCTTGGGCTCACCATTGCTTGGTTACACGATGTACTTCTCCCTGGAGTCATAAGATCTCCTCCTGCCGGAAAGGAGGTAGAAGAGGATTAGCAGCAAGTTCCCTGTTGCCACCATCAGCCTCTGGCACATGTGAAGCCTCAGACCTCTCTCACTTGCATTGCCCCCTCCCTGTTCGTGGGCTCTAGTGCTGCACCGAGAAGAGCCCCAGAAGTGCTCTGTCCCTGCTCTTCCCCTTCCCCGCTTGGCACAGGTTGGTGCGGGGCTTGGCAAGCTCCCAGGGAGCTTCTAGCTGTGCAGGGCACAGGTGTGCTCAGCTCCCTTCCTGCGGCTCTGGCTGAGGGCTGGCCACCACCTTTGGGAGCACTGGGACTGGTACCCAGTGCTGCGTGCCCGCCCGAAGACCAGCAGCCACTTTGCCTCCTCCAAACACGCTGCTGAATGTCCCTGGCCTTTAGCACGCTGAGCAATGAGCTCCAGCACGAGTGTCTGTGTGGCCCACAGCAATGACAGCCTGGGTTTGCCATCTACAGGTGCTCTGTGCTCCCTGTGACAGTCACCACCTGAAGGGCACCACAGACCCCAGCCGTGGCACAGCCCTGGCAGCCCATGGGCATGGCTTGGGAGCACTGAGGATGCCTGGCAGCACCGAGCCAGTGCTTAGCTGCTGCATGCTTGGACATTCTGCAGCTGCTTGGAGTAACCACAAGGCAGAGTTGGGCCACTCTTTGTCCTCTGAGCAAGCCTTGCAGATTTCACTGGGTTAGGTTCAATATCTCCCTTTTTTTTGTGAGCTTCTGACTGTGACTGAACCTCTGGATTGGTCCTTTTTCTCCTTTTTTGGAGAAACCATGCTGCCTGCTCTCTGCCCCAGGGTTTTTAGGGCTTGTGGAGCATTTCACTCCCTTTGCATTTCAGGTTTCCCTCCTTGACTCCTTTAACCAAGTTCTCAGTCATTTTAAATCATTGTTAAAACTTCTTTTTAAAGGCCTCTTTCCCAGTCACACACATCTACAGCAGTGTGGTCATATTTCAGACACCCAGTTCCCCACCCAGCCCACCAAAATAATGTTTCTGCCAGTTTTAACCAACCCTGCACTTGTGTAAAGGTTTAGACATTACACTTGATGTGTGTGCAGACACAGGGAGAGATTTAAGGTGCTTATGGCATGAAGGGTCAGGGGGATGGCAGGACTTGGTGGCCGGGGAAGATGAAGTGAATTAAAAGCCAAGCCAAAGATTCTCCTAGATTTGAGCTAATTTATGCTCCTTACCCTGGGCTTTCAGTGAGTGTTTGAGCGTGGAGGAAACAATTTCAGGGGAGGAAGTCAAGGTTCCATGGGAGACGCAGTTTATGTTACACCAAGGTTTGTGCTGGTCCCATGGAAGTCCCCGTGGGAGGGTTTGTGGGTTTAAATTCCAAACCCCAGGGTGTGAAGGCTGAGCCTGTGTCACCCAGTGCTTGGCTGGTGCCCGTGTGCCACCAAGGCTGAGTTGGCTCATCCTGGGGCAGGTGTCTAAGAGGAGCAAAGTCTGGAGAAGACTGAGAGGGGATTTAATAAATGTTTATAAATATCTGAGAGGTGAGTGTCAAGAGGGAAGGGAGACAGGCTCTGCTCCCGTGCTCCCTGGGATAGGACAAGGAGCAATGTGTGTAAGCTGCAGCACAGGGGGTTCCAGCTCCTGTGGAACTGGAACTTCTTGACTGGAAGGGTCCCAGAGCACTGGCACAGGCTGCCCAGAGAGGTTGTGGAGTCTCCTTCTCTGGAGCCTTTCCAGGCCTGTCTGGATGTGTTCCTGTGTGACCAAGCATCTCCTCCTGAGGGTTGTTGTTGCCTGTGCTGTGGGTCGTGGGTAGGGTCCCTCCCGAGGTGTGAGCCCAGGCCCCTTTGAGCCAGGAGATGTGCTAACCCAGAAAACTGAGCAGAAGAGGCTGTGTTATGGCCATCAAGTGCAAACCATAACCAATTACATGCAGGGGCTATGCCCTGTGCTCTCTCCACGCTTCTGAGATGTGGCCAGTGAGGAGCTGCCACTGACTTGAGTAGGCTTCCACCCAGACACCCAGCAATGCAAGGGAAGAATTAGCAGAGCTGTTACTGAAGAGGTCTCCATGGAGATGGACAGCATCACCTCCCAGCTGCTGCATTCTCTGCCTCCTATGCTAAATTTGCTCTCGCTGTCTTGCTGGCTCTGATCCAGGAGTTAGTTTAAATCTTCCAACATTTGTAATACATCGGCGGAGGGGAGAGAAGGACAAAGGCTGTTGGGAGGGGGGCAGAGGAAGAAACTCCCCCCCCAGTGCCTTGAGCAAAGCACCAGAAAGCATTCAGCTGTGCTGCCGGAGTTTGGTGACTGGGATTAGGCAGAGCAAGCAGCACCTCTGCCTGCCTGCCACTTGCAAATTCTTGCTAATACTTGAGGAGCTTATTGGAGGTCAGCACCAAACACCCAAACAGACTAATCTGTAGTTTAGACACATAATCAAAGTCACAAGGCTTTACATAATATATGTTGGTGACACAAGAAGCGTTTGTTCCACTAATTTTGTCATCAAGATTAGGGGCCCTGAAAGCCTCCACTGTGCATTAACCTGGTTTGCTAGGGCCTGGCAACCCCTGACTGCCCCAAGGCACAGAGCAGGGCCTGAGGAAGCACAGACCAAGGCTGTGTTTGGAACAGCTCTGGGGCTCTAGCCCTGGGCAAGCCAAAAGCAAGGGTGGGTGTGTGAGCGCGAGCTAGAAAGGCTTGTGCCAGGCTGCAGCCGAAGACACAAACGGCTGCAGGGACAATTTCTGCATTCTTCAGACAGCTTTGGGGTTGCAGCAGTCACACCTCATACCCACAGCTCACTTCCCAGGCAGTGGCCACAAGCAGGGGTTTAAAAGACAAACTGATGCCACTTGATCTGCTTGTGAGCTTTCCAGTCCCCTTCAGAGAGGTGGAAGCTGTGACTCAGAGGCAGTAGAATCATAGAATGGTTTAGGTTGGAAGAGACCTCAAAGGTCATCCAGTTCCAACCCCCCACCATAGGCAGGGACACCTCCCACTAGATCAGGTCTCTCAAGACCTCATCCAGCCTGGCCTTGAACAGAAGTAAGTGGCCTGGGCTCACGGAATACATCAGTGGCAGAGACAGGAACAGGCCCTGTTGACAGATCTGATTGGAAAAGGGCATTCATTTGTGGAAGTATATGGAGAAGTCTGATGTTCCACCCTGCACAGAGCTTTGTGGTGTAACAGAAACCCAAAAAAAAAAAAAAAAAAATTTAAAAAGGGTGTAAAATTACCAAAGAAGCAGCAGAAAAGAAAGATGAGCTCTGGACCCACTTCTCTTTGCTGGGGAGAGACAAAGCCACAGCTCCTGCCACCGGTCACAGCGAGGATGTGGAGGCTTCCCAGGCACACAGGCCAGCTCCTTCTCATGGCTGACATGGCAAAGCCAAAGGTTTTGTGAGGGTACCCCCAAAGCCTCCCTCCTCACAGCAGGAGCTCACTCCACTGAGCCAAAGTACCCCACGAGGAGCCCCTTTGCCCTCAGCTTCCCCACAGTGGCCAAGCAGAGAGCAAGAGCAGTGCCAGCAAGACATGGGAGGGCTGAATCCTGATCTAGGATTGTCACACTTCACAGGCTGTTGCCTGCTGAACCCAGGGCTGAAATCATTCCAGTGTCGTTGACAAGACTCCTGAAAGCTCCTGAGTGGAAGCAGAGCTGCCTGAGCTGGCCTCCAAGTCAAGACAAACCAAGTGCTGGGTGAGATTCCCAGGAGCATTTGGCTGTGACCTCTGCCTGCTGCCATGCAGTCAGCAGGACATTTGCCATCGACTCCGAGCTGTGAGGTGTTGGCAGTGCCACCTCTGGGATGCTGCTGTGCCTTCAGAGCTCCCTGCTCAGAGGCAGCTGCTGCAGCTGGCATTAGAGCACACTCCCAGCAGTGGAGCCCAACTCACCAGCCCTGCGGGCACGGGAGCCTGGTGACGATGGCACCAGATGAGCCTCTTCAGCCAGGCAGCTGGGGACAGGTGAGCTTCAAACCTGCCCTGGAAAGGAAAGTGCTGGACCTCAGTGAGCCTGGCTGTGATGTGGGCTGCAGGTGGGCTCTGTGCTGCAAATGATGAAGGATAAAAAAAAATCAAACCATGCAGTCAGCTGCAATCAGGAGGGGTGCCCACAGCAAAGAGGAGCCATCAGGTGCAGACACCAGCCGATGCCAGGACAGGCAGGCAGGCAGGGCTGCTCTAAGGGCGGATGGCAGTGGCTTGTTATTGCTCTGCAGACATCACCTGCACCCCCAGCCTGTGTGCAGGTCTGCTGCCAACAGGATGCCAGGAGAGCAGCAGCCTGCTTATGCCGGGCCTGCAGTCAGCCTCCTTCGGGCACTTTGAGTGATGGTGTCGGTGGCCCAGAAGAGCTTCGCTGTTTCTGATGGGTGAGGCAAAGCCGAGCAGATGACATCTTGCATCTGGTGGTAAAAGACTGCAAACTGCAACACAAGAGTTGACCTCTTGGAAAGGCTCTTACCAAACCCAGCTCACCAGGCAGGGGCCTGCTCCTGGCAGAGGAGAGCACCCTGAGCAGGGTGAGAGCACAGCAGCGCCAAGCAGCCAGCAAGGCCAAACCACAGCAAGAACTCTTCAGTCAAAAAGAATTTTGTCTTAATTTAGATTTAAATTCCAAGAAGACAGAATTGATGCTGAAAGGGTTCCATTATATTTGCAGGAATGGAAACAGTTCCATTTGGTGGCCGGTAGTTATTGTTTACAGCGCAGTTTTGGATACCAAACCCTCGGAGCAGCTCTTCCAGGTTGTCTGGAGAAGCCAATGCTCGTTGCCTTGATGAAAAGCCCAGCCTCTGGGAGCTGCTCTGCATCTCCTGGAGGGGCTCCCAGCCACAGGGAGGGCTTCCAAACCTCAGCAGATTCAGTGACTTGGTACAGTCCCTGGCAAAGTCTCACAGCAAAGCACAAGACCAGGCAAATCTGCAGCGTTTTTATCTCACCTCACAAACCCTCAGCTCAGATCTCATTCCCTGGAAGGTCCATAAACTTTCTGCAAGCACCAGCTCGGAGTGACCATGAGATGGTTCCTCCAGTTGAAGCTTACAGTACAAAGCAGGAGAAACTCTGGGTTTTCAGGGCAGAAAGAAGATATCTGGGGAGGGTTTGCATCACCTTAGCCTGGCAGGTTAAAAGCTGTGATGGGTTAGCATTTCCCTGCCCGCCCACACTTTGAAATAACCCAGGCTAGGACTCAGTCAGCTGGAAGTTAAGGAATGAAGCTTTATATTTACAGCAATGCACAATATACAAGCAGATATTTACAATCTATTACAGATATTTACAGATATATACAGTGGAAAGGTAATACAGAAACACCACAGCCCCTCCCAGAGATCAAAATCTCTAAGAGGGGTCTCTAACCACCCCTACCACCTTTCCCCCCTTCCCCAATCTTATCTCACCAGCTGTTGATGCAGCAGATAGGCAAAGGTAGATAGGCCAGGGGGGATTAGCAGCAGGAAAGAAGTTAGTAGAATTACTCAGATTCAGCTACAAAAGGCAGGGAGAAAGGAGCCACGCAAGAGCTACCACAGCCCAAAGCAGTCTGAAGCAGTCTGACTTATCTATATTTGGTTTACAGCTCTTAAAACAGTTTATTTTTTTTTCTTTCTCAGTAAAGCTTTGAGGGAAGTAGCATCATCTGTTTTCCTCTCTCAGCTTATAGTCTAATTTTTCATTCAAATCCTCCAATTAGTTCAAACCAGCACAATAGCTTACAGTTCACAAACAAAAGCAAGGAGACATTTCTACATTGAATTAGCTTTTTGACAAGCCAAATGGTGCCTGTTGGAAGCAGGGTCTAGGGCCTGCAGCCTCTCATGGCTGGTGCTGTGTGATACTCAGCAAGTGATTCCCTCTCAGCTTTAAGCTCCTAAAAGTAAATAAGGGAGGTTAAATTAGGCTCATTTGCAGGCTGGAGCGAATCTGTGCAATGGGTTTAATAATATGCATTAGGCCTCCTACACGTGGAACTAAATTAACTCATGTTCCTGGAGAAACATCACCAGCTTAGGTGCAAGATGTGCTGAGCACTCAGCCTGAGCATATGCCAGGTCTGCACCTTGCTTCTGCTCTGAGCTTTCACTCACACTGAGCCAGAACCCAGGCAGAAGAACTGAAAATCATCAAGTGTGCCAGTTCAGCTCTGAGGTCCTCATGCCATGGCTTATACACTCACAGCATCGCTGCCAGGTGTGAGAGCATCTCCACTTGCACACCATGGCTTTGGTGCCAGTTTCCTAAAGTGTTGTTATTGAAGTTAGCCACAAAACAAACCACTAAAGCCTGCAGTGAGGAAAAGTGCACAGGCCCCTGTGCTGCAGCCTCACATTTGAGTGGAACAGGTTTCTCCATGTCCAGCAGGTGACAGCCCACTTGTCCAGCCTGTGTCCCGTGCAGATGAGGCCCTGCAGTGATGCTGCTGAGGCTGTAATTGATGTGTCTTGGCTTTCTGGGTTGTATTATGGATCTCGAAGCTTAACTGATGGAGCTGGTCTCACTCAGCATTTGAGGGTGTTGGAGAAGGCCTGAAAAGGGATTTAGGAAGCAACTTGGACCCTCCTGCTCTAAGGCAACAATCTTGACAATCCAGAGATACCAACTCCACAGCCTCCTCGAATTATCTGTGGAATACCTAAGGTTTTACCTCTGAAAGAGAGGGAGAAAGAGATGGGCCAGTGGAAGGCAAACCTCTGAGCCCAGCCCTTACCCACATCTCACTGCTGAGCAGGCGATTCTCTTCCTCTGTCTCCTCTTTGTCTCTTGCTGTGCTGCTTCAGACCGAACAAACCTGGCAGTAAGCAACCATCATCAACCTGCAACTGCTTCCTGCCCAGCTTACGCCAGCAGAGCAGGAGAGCACAGCTGATGATCAGCCACAAGTCTGCACCGGCAGATAACGCCCTGGGCAGATGCCATCTGCTGAGCCACCCAAAGCAGCCTTCTGACACTGGCCTCGGCTGAGCACAACGCCAGCAGCACAGGCCCGCTGCTGCCTGCTAGCAGGTGGTCCACAGCCCATAATAAACTTCCTGACACGACTGATTTCCCCCAAACCCAGCCCCATCGCCTAACTGCACTGACTTCTGCTCACCGAGCAGCGGCGTGTCCGGTGGGGTGCGGAACAGGAGCGGTTCACGGCGGGCAGCAGCCACTGCTGCAGCTCTGCCCTGGCTGCCCCACAGGCTGCTGCAGCTCTGCCATGGCTGCCCCACAGGCTGCTGCAGCTCTGCCCTGGCTGCCCCACAAGCTGCTGCAGCTCTGCCCTGGCTGCCCCACAGGCTGCTGCAGCTCTGCCCCGGCTGCCTCACAGGCTGCTGCATCTCTGCCCTGGCTGCCCACACAGGCTGCTGCAGCTCTGCCCCGGTTGCCCCACAGGCTGCTGCATCTCTGCCCTGGCTGCCCACACAGGCTGCTGCAGCTCTGCCCCGGTTGCCCCACAGGCTGCTGCATCTCTGCCCTGGCTGCCCACACAGGCTGCTGCAGCTCTGCCCTGGCTGCCCACAGGCTGCTGCATCTCTGCCCCGGCTGCCCGCACAGGCTGCTGCCTGCTCCCATGGGCTGCTGCAGGAGCCAAACCCAGCACTTGTCAGGTGTGGGCACTTAGGGGGAACCCTGACAAAAAGCTGAAATGTGGTTCCACTGCTAATGATGCACCCGAAGGCCCCCAGAACAGAGCAGCCTGAGGCCATTTCTAACATTAAAGACTGAAAACAGCATAGTGCTTTACAAACAAGAGCAGAGGGACTATGCCCAGGGACCTGGCAAAGCTGGCGCTAGCTGGTGCTGTTCTGGACTACACAGCTGGATCCACTGAGGTCGGTGGAGTTACATTCATGTAACCTAGGAGAGAGCGAGGCCTCAGTGAAAGCTAGGAGTGCACTGGGAAGAGCTGGGTCCATGCTGGGACAGCCAGGGCCACACTGTCCCTGAGCAAACCTGCAGCAGCCTGTGTAGTTGTGTCCCCTCCTGGGTGTGCTTCTCAGGCTGGTTAACAGCATGCTTGAGATGTCCTGGCAGGGATGGGGCAGCTGTTGAGCATTACTCAGAGTCCTCAGTGCCTTCCCTGACCTCGGGAGCTGCCTGCCTGCATTCATGGGCAGATTTATGGTGCTGTTTTCCTCTCTCTCATGGCTGTGTTCAGGTGGCCAAGGGCCTGATCCTTCATGGAGCTGAGCACTCTCTGTTCCAGGAGCATAGCAGAGAGGCACAGCCTCTGTCCAGTTTCCTTTGGATTAGACCAGGATTTGGACCCGTGAGAGGCTGCCTCTGCAAAAGGTTTGCTGAAAGCAGCTTCTCACATTAACGTGTGCTTGCTGTGCCTCATTTGCACAGCACAGTGACCCAGCAAGGCCAGCCCTGGCACTCATCAGATTGCTTTGCCCTTTTACCCAAGCTCCTATGGGATGTCCTTGCTCCTCTCTGCTGTGCCAAGTGCTGGCCCAGTATTTGGGGTGGCAATACATCAAATGCAGCCATTCAAATGGCCTCTCCTTGACCAACCCCACTGACCTGCAACTGGGACACAGTTAAATCAGCTGAGTTACATGACCGGGGCAGCTGCTCCTTCAGCTAGGCTCATTAACCTCTTGAGCTCCACCATCCCAGCAACCACACACCAAATGGGACACCTGGGACCCAAAAGCAGAAACTGCAATGGGACTGACCTGTCACTGGGGAAGCAGCAGCCTGCTTCATCTGTCTGATGCACAACAGTGCCTGATTCTTCAGAGCCCAGTTCTGTTCCCCTGCAGCTGAAGCCTGCCTCTGAGCAAGGGATGCTCGGTCTGAGAGGAGAGGGGTGGGGGGTGGTGAAAGACAGCATTAGTTTTAGCTCCTTGGAAGGGAGTTTCACCTAGGGTGGGTCTGTCATTCAGCGTGGCCAAAGCTTGCAAGGGGATGGCTTTCTGGCACGGAGAGAGGAGATGGAGGCTGGAAGAACACCATGGACCCACCAGCTCCCCACCGCTGGGAAGGAGGTAGAACAGCTCCTCCAGCGCTCAGGTTGCCTGCTGTCTTCAGCCTCACACAGAGCTGCTTTCAAACCTTATCTGTAGTCAGTTTTACATGACAAAGTGAATTTGTTTAGTCAAGAGAAACGACTAATACATGCGGCTGTGTTGTGAAGAGAGCTGTAAGAATTTTTAAGCACCTCCTGGGAGCGTGTCATTTGGGGTTGGCTTCTCCAGGCATCGCAGGGGGCTGCGTTTGTAAACAAGCACTGCATAAAACGTCGTGCGAGGACCGTGCGGCTTTTGGAAGTTTCGGAGAGGAGAAATCAGCTGCGAAGCGCTGCCTGGCGTTGACTTTGCCCCTTGGAAATTGCGAACTTGGACAACACTCCCCGAAATTCAGGCGATGTGGCTCTGGCTAATGCGGGCACACACACCAGGGCTGCTGCAGCCTCTTCTCTAAGCCCAGGTTGGCACAGAGAAGCCATAGCCGAGGGCAGGGCAGCTCCAGGTTGCTCTCCTTTCCGTCCCAGAGGTGGTCCTTGGGAAGCAGCATCCAGACCCTGCACTCGCTGCCTTGCCCCAGGGCAGGAGCGGCAGCGCCGTGGCCTGGGGCACTGCCGGCCCAGTTTGCTGTTGGTTGTACTGGTTGGCAGCCGCTGTCGCTCAGGGAGGGCTTGGGCCCGTACTCGGCCGTGAGGAACAGCCCTGCCGTAACAAACCCGAGGGGAAAGCTGTCTTCAGCTAAGGGTCCGTCGGTTCTGCAGCGCTGGGCACAGCTCAGGGGCACAATTGTCCTCCCTGACTAGGCAGTGCTGCTGCCTCTGCCCTGCGGAGCCCCACCTGGGATGGACACTCCCCTGCTCCTCGCAGAGAGTGCACTGAGTACCGTGCAGGATGCGTCCAGGCTAGTCCAGAACTCAGCACAAAGGCTCTAATCCTGGAAGGTGCTGAGCAGGTCTGACTCCTGCCGCTCGGTTTTGGCACGTGTTCAGCACAAGCAGGATCAGCTCCTTGCTGTAATAAGCAGGGAACGAGGAGCTCAGCCTGGCTGCATTCCCCCCCGCCCCCCAATGCAGAAATGCTGTACATTCCTTTAGGCAGGTTTCCATAGAGTTGAACTTCTACTATTTTTTGTGTGTGTGTGTGTGTGTGTTGTTGTGGCTGTTAAAGGGGTCAGCAATGCACTGTACAATGGGATCTGGCTGTCAGGAAATGTGGAGGAATTCAGGGACACTTTTTAACATCTTGCTGGTGGAGCTGGAGGGAGCATTAAGCCAGCATCCTGGGAACCTCCCCACCAGAGAGGAGAATAAAGCCCGGAGGAGCCCGGGGAGGAGTTAGGAAGACAAACTGCTTTGTCAGTCCGAGTTTAAAGGAGTTATTTCTTCCCTGCTTCCTTTGTTAAAATATGATATTCCAGCTTTAATTGCCTCAATCCTATTACTCGTTCCTTTTAGCGGCGATTGTGCAGCCCCCTCGCCGTGGGGAAATCCCCTGCCCCGGGTCCCTGCTATTTAGACAAGCACCCTTTCAGCAGTAAATGCCATTCTTAGCACAGGGAAGTACTTTAGGTCTAAAGGGGTTAAGAAGGCCTCCCTGCATTCAGGAACATGCAGGGGTCCCACCGTGCCAGTTCCAGCCTTTTGAACTCTTTCCAGCTTTTTTTTTTTTTTTTTTTTTCCCTTCTTGCAACAAATCTGTCTGACTGCCACCAGGACATAGGAAGCGTGTGCCTGTCAAAGAAATCAAGTTTACTTTTTCTGACTTGTTAACAGAGGCAGGGTATAAATAGAGCTAACTCTGCTCAGACTCTTGGCGTTTCTCTTAAAATAAGGGGTAGCTTCCTTGGACCTTTCATCCAATGAGGTCCAGACCAAGCTGCTCTGTCAGCGGCGGCAGCGAAGGAGCTCGCTGAAGTCTTTACCGGGGTCAGGTGCCTTTGGGTTCCTCAGAAATTGAAGGCTCACCAAAAAGCAAAGCAGACAGGAACCGCCCGCAGCTCGGCCCCTGCCACTTGCCCTGGAGAAGGTCTGAGATGGTGTGGATGCCGCTCGCTCGGTGGATGTGGATCTTGCTGGGGAAGAGCAGTGTCCTCTTGCTTCTGGAGGTCTCTCTGAAAGGGGGAGCTCTGCCTCCCATCCGCTATTCCCACGCTGGGATATGCCCCAATGACATGAACCCCAACCTGTGGGTGGACGCGCAGAGCACCTGCAAGAGGGAGTGCGAGGCTGACCTGGTGAGTGGCTCCTTCTCCCCTGCGCCGCGGCGGCAGGGCAGGGCAGGGCAGGGCTGGGCTGCTCGGCTCCCCAGCCTGTTCTCTGGGGGACGGGAGGGTTGATGCAGGCAGCGCAGGGGTCGCATTGACCCCTGACCTATATAAAATAGCAAAGGTTCGGTGAGGCACCCGCGGCGTGGGGAGCTGTGCGCAGCTGGCCAACCGCTGCGGGCGCAGCCCTGGCTCCCCTCGATCCTTTCCCTTGCTTCCTTGTCAAAGGAAACGTCGGGATCGGCCGCTCCAGAGCTGGCGAGCCTCGGGGCCACGCTGTTGTGTGTGTTAGCGGGTGTCACCGTGGTTTTGGGCGGTTGGTGGCTCTGGGTATTTCCTGGGAGGAATCACGCAGGAGATGGCTCCATTTAGCATGCAAAGTGGCAGCCTTTGCCGCACTTGACACACAAAGCGTGCTTGGAGTGCAAAGCAGGGGCACGCTTGAAGCGACCGGGCAGATGTTCTCTGCGATGCTCCCAGCTCAAAGCGTGCTTCGCTCTTACAGCCCTGACACTCATTTTTCAACCTGTCAGCGCTGCCGGATGGCGCTGGCATCTGAAAATACCTGCTGGTCCTGCCCCTTACCTCGGGGCCAGCAGCACAGCTCCTGCAGCCCGCAGCAGGCTGGCAGCCGCTTGGGCCACGCTAAAAAAAGCCACTGGCTTGCGTTCTGTAGCCAGGTCGTTCCTGCAGGGCTAAAGGGGGTGGGTACGGAGGGAAAGGCCATCGAGTAAACAAGGAGATTTGCTCAGAGGGCTCCCATGTGCTAGGGATGAAGCCGCTGGTGCTGCTCCACCATTCCCACCTAAACCTCTTTAGTGCAACTGCCAGCTGCAGCAGGGAATGGCAAAACCCCTGCAGAACCCCAGCAGCAGAGGATGTTGTTCTAATAATTTGCTGGCCAAAACCTGAAAGCCAGGGGCCACTAGCTCAAAATGCTCTCACTCTTGCTTTGTGGCAGCAGTGGAGCAAGTGTTGTGCCAGCAGCAGAAGGCTCTGCCACCACCTTTGCCAGAGCTGCTCCTCAACCTCAGCCCAAGGCATTGCCCAGTCTGGATTCCAACTTTGCTTCTGAAACCCAGTAAAGTGCTGCTGGAAGTGAGAAAAGAGTTGTGGTATTATGTCATCTTCCCAAAAAGGAAAGGATGCTGGGCTCAGGGGCAGCTATTTGCTTTGTAGCTTAGAAAACATTTTGTTCTCACTTGCGGTGAGGCCTCTGGATTTTGGGGGGAGTCGTGGAGGTGGGAAGTGTCCCCCATTGGGTACATGGCAGCCATGCTCATGGCCCCTTAGCAGCACAGCAGCTGTGGTCACACCCAGCGAAGAACTTTTCTGCTCAGAAGATGAAAATTCTGCTAAAATTAACTGCAGCTCAGAGCTGACTGTAGCTGAGAGATGGGGTGTAATAAATCACTGGAAGAGTGATGCTGCATTTGAAAATAGGACTAAAATAGGCCAGAGGAAGCCATAAGGAGCTGTTTTGGGGCTGTTTTTCTAAATACCGCAGGAAAATTATTTTTGGAGCAAGAAGTTCCTTACTTTTGAGATTTTTTTTTTTTCTATTATTTCCTCTACAATGTGAACAATTACAAATCCTTGGCAGTTTCACCTCCAGGAGGAGGCTGTTAGGGAATTCAAATAATGCTTTACATACTTGTGTGGCAAATAAGGAGGATTACTGCTCCAGCCATAGGATAAGTCCTTCCAGCCACTCTTGTTTCTCAGGGGCTTGTCCTGAGGCATTTTGAGGAGTGCAGAAGGGGGAGTGGTTGGTTCAGTGGTCCAGCAACCCATATGATTCTAGGGAAGACATGGTGAGGTTAGTGTTTAAGAGACAGAAAGGTATTTTCCTTCTCCAGCATCCTCTCTTGAAGCCCCAGTGTGTTTAGACACCTCTCAGGAGCCAATGGAGGGATGGTTCTGCTTGTTGCCAGTGGGGACGTTGAGGTTCAGACCAGAGACATCTGTGGCAGACCAGGTCCCCTGAGCTGACACCTTTAAAGTTTCTGGGCTCCCCTCTTGCTGGGTCCCTAGAAAGGACTCTGCTCTGTCCTCAGTAACGATCAGGTCGTTTATCTTTGCCCACAGGAGTGTGAGACCTTCGAGAAGTGTTGCCCCAATGTCTGTGGAACAAAGAGCTGCGTGGCAGCTCGCTACATGGACGTCAAGGGCAAGAAGGGGCCGGTGGGAATGCCCAAGGAGGCCACCTGCGACCGCTTCATGTGCATCCAGCAAGGCTCTGAGTGTGACATCTGGGACGGGCAACCTGTCTGCAAGTGCAAGGACAGGTGTGAGAAGGAGCCCAGCTTCACCTGTGCCTCCGACGGCCTCACCTACTACAACAAGTGCTACATGGATGCGGAGGCTTGCATCAAAGGCATCACGCTGAACGTGGTCACCTGCAGGTACCACCTCACCTGGCCGAACACCAGCCCTATCCCGCCAGAAACCACAGCTCGCCCTACTACCACCTATTCTGAGACCACAGTGGTGGATGTCCTGCCACCTGTCCTGGTGAACAACCCCGTGCACCAGTCTGTCCACGTGGGAGAGACCGTCAGCTTCCTCTGCGACGTGACGGGGAGGCCCAAGCCAGAAATCACCTGGGAGAAGCAGGCCGAGGGGAAGGACAAGGTGGTTATGAAGCCCAACCACGTCAGAGGCAACGTCGTGGTTACCAACATCGCCCAGCTGGTTATCTACAACACCCAGCTCCAAGACACAGGCGTCTACACCTGCACCGCCAGGAACAGCGGGGGCCTCCTCAGGGCTGACTTCCCTTTGTCAGTCATCAAAGAAGAGCCCACGTCCAAAGAGGAGTCCCAAAACAAAACGCATTTCCCCACCGACGAGTGCCTGAAGCAGCCGGACAGTGAGGACTGTGGGGAAGAGCAGACCAGGTGGTACTACGACGCCAAGAAGAACAACTGCTTCACCTTCATCTATGGCAACTGCAACAGCAACCTCAACCACTTCGACACCTACGAGCAGTGCATGCTGACCTGCATGAACGGCCCCATCAACATCTGCAACCTGCCAGCCCTCCAGGGGCACTGCAAAGCCTACGAGCCCAGGTGGGCCTACAACAGCTTGAGCAAGCAGTGCCAGTCCTTCATTTACGGCGGCTGCGGAGGCAACGAGAACAACTTTGAGAGCCGGGAGGCCTGCGAGGAGATGTGCCCTTTCCCGAAGAACACCCACTGCAAGGCCTGCAAGCCCCGCCAGAAGCTGGTGACGAGCTTCTGCAAGAGTGACTTTGTCATCCTGGGCCGCATCACAGAGCTGACCGAAGACCAAGACTCGGGCCACGCCCTGGTGACGGTGGAGGAGATCCTCAAAGACGAAAAAATGGGATTAAAATTCCTGGGCAGGGAGCCCCTAGAAATCACGCTCCTGAACATGGACTGGAGCTGCCCGTGCCCCAACATGACCACGGTGGACGGGCAGCTCATCATCATGGGCGACGTCCACAACGGCATGGCTGTCCTGCAGCCGGACAGCTTCGTGGGGGCCTCCAGCGTCCGGCGCGTGAGGAAACTCCGTGAAGTCATCCACAAGAAAACCTGTGAGCTTCTGAAAGAGTTCCTGGGGCTGCATTAGCCCCCACCTCAAGGCGGGGCGGCCGGTGTGGTAGGTAGGGCTTAACAGCGCTAGGCTGGAGCCGCGGCTAAACCCAGCTGTAGGAACCGCGCAGAACCCGCAGTGTAACCCACGAGTGAAGCTTAGCAGCAGCAGCGTAGTGCGCTCCTTGGCGAGCGCCGTAGAGCAGCCGCAGGAGGCTGTTAGCCTGCACCCGAATCACTTTGCCCACGCTAGGAGGGACGCCCAGAGGCTGAGTCAGCGCAGCGCTCACAGGCTGGCTGCGCAGCTCCACACGATCCACAGCACTTGCCCAGCTGCTGGGCGCACGGCTGGACCCAGCTCACCCGGAGCAGGGCTGCGGCCAGTCAGTGCAAGCCACCGGCGTCCCCACAGCAGCAGCTCCTTCCTAGAGCACAGCCTGCAGGCCACCGTGCACATCACCCCAGCTATGCCTTAGGCTTTGCTTCTTCCAGCTGAGACTTTCCTAGCAGTTTTCTTCGGACCGTACCTCGTTTTTAAGTGACAACCGCTGCCTACCTTGCAATCCTTTTACTGGAGAAAGAGCTCCCTCCAGCCTCTGCCCAGGACAACAGGGCCCTGGAGAAGCTCACGGCACAGCCTCACCCCCAGAATGACTTCCCTGCCATCCCATTGTGCTCCCCTATTCTTGTTTTCACTAACAGATTGCCTATCCCAAAAAGGCAGAAGGATGCAGGGTGCTGCCAGCTGTCTTGCTATCCTTACACTTCCTTTACACCTAAGCCTGTGCCGCAGCTTAGTGCTCATTTCCTGCTTTTCTAAGGTGAGAGAGAGGAGGAAGAAGAGTCAGAACAAAATTTCCACCAGAGAAAGTGCAGCCTGCAGACTGCATTATGCAGGCACAAAACTTCCCGGCCACAGTCACACAGAGTGCAGCCTCTTTGGGCGCGTGGTCAGCCTGGCCCTCTTAGAGCCCTCTCCAAGCCACAGAAACCTCCTCCAGCCCACGACACCCAGGGATGGGAGCAAACAGCCTTAAGGATGAGGAGGGCAGCGCGGGCTGGGGCGTGAGCGTGTACACAGCATCAACCGCTTAGCATTTGTGTGTCCCAAATGTAACCTCTGCCTGTGCAAGACAAATCCTTAAATAAAGCAAAAGCTGATCCTGGAAGAACGCTGCCTGGCCGCGGGCTGTGCTTGCAGGGCAGGGGGGCGAGCGGCAGCCACGGCTGGGTGCTGGCTGGCTCAGGGCATCGCTGCGCTTCCCGAGCAAAGGGCCCAGGTAGGGCTGGTGCCGGAGCACATCTGGGGAGAGGAAGGCGCCAGGAGTGCTGCTCCGTGGTGCCACCTAGCGGCCAGGCTGCGGGCGGGAGGGGCCCGACGGGCTGTGCCCGGCAGAGGGCGCTCGCCTGCTCCTGTGGGCCTGTGTTGGGGCTGGGAAAGGACGGGCGAAGAGGCAGGTGCTGGGCAGCAGCTGGAGCGGCACCGCCCCGACCCCACAGAGCCTGCCCAGGGTGGGTGCTTTGCTCTAGGGAGGAAGGATAACAGCGAGGGGACTGCTGCTGACTATGGAGCCAGCTGTGGCTTTCTGTGCCCTGCACCAGCGGCTGAGCCCTGGGCAGAGGCCACAGCATGATGGAGAATTGGGCTCCTCTCCCAGTGGCCTGGCCTGGGGTTGTGCCTGCGATGCTCTGGCGGCAGGACATTGCAGGACAACTCTCCGGTTGTCTGTGCACTTTCAGAGGGGAGCCTGGAGCAGACTTGCTGGCCAATAAAATACCTGCTTGGCATTTTGTTGCACCTTTCCCAAGTGCTCGTGAGAAAAGCTTCAGTTAAAGGTCCACGATGTCTGTGCATGCTCCTGTGGAGACAGGAGATGCCAGCCCTGCTGCCCTCCTCTGCCAGCTCCTCCTTGGCTGTTTTGATGGCTCGGCTGTCATTTTTCAAGCAGGTTGTAGGCAGTGGCAGGCAGTGGCATGCTCTTCTAACACGGAGGAAGCCGAGGATGAAGGTTTATAAGGCTTTATATGGCTCTTGCAAGAGCTAAAGTCTTGTGCAAGTGTGGGGGTGCTGGAGTGACTCAGGAGGCCTGCATCCCGATGTTCCAGAGCAGCTGGGATGCAGACCTAGCTGAGAATAGCACAGGTGACTCGATGCTTCTCCAGTTCTTGGGGCTGAGGTCAGCCTGAATTCCTCCCAGCCAACCCCCTGGGAACAAAACCCTGCTGCCTCCCAGCCCCTCGGGCATGCAGTGCTGGTGTGCGAGGGCTGGCTCACAGGGGCCACCCTGGGGCATGCTTTGGGTCAGTTTTCCATCTGTGAGGGGGTACTGACCAGGACACTCCAGCTCCCAGACATGCTGCAGCCATGCTTGTGGAGCTCCTGCACAAACCAGACTCCTCCTGAGCCCTGTGCTGGGGGACAGCTCTGTGCCAGGCAGATGCAGTATTGGCAGCACAGGTGAGCATTAAAGCCAGCTGCTGGCCCCCACCAGCCTCGCACAGGGAAGCAGTCCCTGCTCCAGCATGGATCAGGCTGAGCTGCTTGGCTGTTTGGCACCATGCAGGTGTTGGGACCAGCTTGGTGCCGTTCATCAGCCCCACAGCGACAGCTCACTCAGAGAAGAAAAGTGTTGGCTGTGACCAGCCCCAGCAAGAGCTCCCCAGAGGCACACAAGGCTGTGTGCTTTGCTGCACTGAAACACCACAGCTGCACTGAAGCAGGAGGAGCAGTGCCACGGGCACCCTCTCGCCTGCTTTCTGGGGGGGAAAATCCACTCCAGCCATCCAAGAGCGCTGTGCCTGCCTGTGCCAGGGGACTGACCCAAACCCTGAGCCCCTCCACCTTCTGACCTTGAAGAATTTAGCTCTCCACTCAAAGCTAGTGCTTTAGTTCACCCTCCTATAAACCCTTAAGAAGCCTAAAATTCAAGCCTGACCAGTCAGCCTAAGAGCCTACACATAGGGCTGGGTGCTGAAGGAGCTTGTTAAAGCCTGTGCCAGGCTAATGGGCACTTACACATCTCCTGAGCACAGACTCCCTTGGGTGTTGCTCATGCACTGAGTTCTCTGTGCTGCATCTCTCCAGGCTGTCAGAAAGCTGGAAGAAAACACCAGCAGCTAGTTTGTAGTAAACCTGTGAGAGGAAAAAGAGGAGGAGAAAAGCCTCCTCGGCTCCTCTTCTTGCAGTGTGTAGCAGGCTGAAAAGACCTCGAGCACTTGTCTGAGGCCTCAGGGAAGAGCTGGCGGAAGGGAGCCACCTCCAAAGCCACGGAGCCCTGGTGAGCAGCTGTTGTCAGGCACAGCTGTGGACACCAGACAAGGAGCACCTCCTGCAGCCACCAGCCTGGAGAGCAGGGACACGTTAGCTGGCTCTGAGACCAGCAGGAGCTCCCCAGGGCTCTGGGATGGATCAGAGAAGCAGGAGGACAGTGCCAAGCTGCAGGCACCAGCAGAGCATTCCCACCTCCCAGCCTGCAGTGAAGAGGAAAAGTGCAACAGCTGCATCTGCAAACCCTGCAGCTGGAGCTCAGCGGAACCCAGCACAGAGATCTGAAAGTGAGCTGCAGGCTATTGTGGAAGCATCTCTGCAGCTCAGCTGTGTGAGAAGGGGACAGTGTACACGGGGGCTGCCAGGGCACCTCCAGATTGGCACAAGGTCTGCTGCTGTGTGCAGATGGTGGAGTGGGCACAAGGGCTCTGTGTGGGCACACACAAGGAACTGGCCAGATGAGTGCTCAGAGACAGGGTCCTGCATCCCACAGAGCCCAGAGCAGGAGCTCAGAGGGAAGAGGAAATGGAGCATGTCCTCCTGGCAGGGGCTTGAGGTGAGCTCAGGGTTTATGGCCAACCAGCTCACTGCAGAAGCAGGAGCAAATAGAGCAGTGACATCACTGGAACATGCCCCAAGCAGCAGAGGAATTTAAGAGCTTCATGCTCGGCTGTTTCAAAGGAAATTAGGGACCCCTGTGAGAGTCACCTGCTGGCCACAGGTCTCTGTTCCTGGGGGAGCTGGGTGTGACCAAGGTCATGCACCACTTCACCTAACGACTTCCTGCAGAAAGGAGGAGTAATTCAGCTGTCACCAAATTAGCTCCTTGCACCTTGCACCACCAGAACCACCACCTCCACCTCATGCCCTGCTTTGCTGTGACCCCTGCAGCAGGCACGTGCCACGGAATTCCCGTGGGGATAATCATAGAATCATAGAATGGTTTAGGTTGGAAGGGACCTCAAAGATCATCCAGTTCCAACCCTCCCTGTGCCATAGGCAGAGACACCTCCCACTAGATCAGGACGCTCAAGACCTCATCCAGCCTGACCTTGAACACATCCAGGGAGGGAGCAGCCACAACCTCCCTGGGCAACCTGTGCCTGTGTCTCGTCACCCTCACTGTGAAGAACTTTCTCCTAACATCCCATTTAAATCTCCCCTCTGCCAGTTTGAACCCATTCCCCCTCGTCTGCTCATCACAAGACCTTGTGAACAGTCCCTCCCCAGCCCTCCTGTAGCCCCCTTCAGATACTGGAAGGTATCCTCGAAGCCTTCTCTTCTCCAGGCTGCAGAGCCCCAACTCTCTCAGCCTGTCCTCATAGCAGAGCTGCTGCAGCCCTTTGAGCATCTTTGTGGCCCTCCTCTGGACTCTCTCCAGCAGTTCCATGTCCTTCCTGTGTTGGGGGCTCCAGAACTGCACACAGTGCTCCAGGTGGGGTCTGAGGAGAGCAGAACAAAGGGGCAGAATCCCCTCCCTTGCCCTGCTGGCAACGCTTCTCTTAATGCAGCCCAGGAGATCACAGCCTGCACGGATGGGGCCAGGCTGCTGGAGGCAAGGCTGTGAAAATGTCCACCCCGAGTGAGAACTCTGTGTGTAGAGCCTGTGCTTTGATACCAAACCTTCAGTGTTTCCTCTTCGCCGGCACAGGTTACTGATTGACTGCAGGTGACCTCCGGCTGCATTATTGATTTAGCTCAGCTGTCAAAGCAAGACAAATGAGCCCCGTGCCCAGGACCTGAGAAATACTCTAAATGGAGGTTGCACAAGTGAATAAATGTTCTGCCAGCTCTTTAAATCTTTAAAGAGAAAAAAAAAAAAAAATCCAACAAAAGCCAACCTGAGCTCCCAATCTGCAATGCAAACACCAGTGGGACATGGAGATAAGGCTGCAGTGCCAGGGACATGTCCATTATTAGCCAAGAAAGCAGCACAGCCTCTTTAATTCAAATCCCCTGCTCATGGCTGGGCAAGGGATGGGACATTCAGGCCTGCAAGCAAACAGAAAGTCTTCCAAGGGCTGCTTTGTGGTTTAGGTTTCAAAGTCAGGAAGCCCTGATTGTGGTGTCTTCCCCTCTGCACATCCCTATTGCCACCTTTCTTCTCGGCCAGTCCTCCCCAGCTGCCATACTGTGAGCCCAGCTGGCACAGCTTGGAGGGTGCCCTCCGAACCTCAGGCTGGTAATGGACATGGACCTGCACATGCTGTGGAAGTCCATGGCCACAGTAGCTCTGACAACAGCGAACAGAGCAAAAACTCAACAGTCATGAATGTCCCCACTTCAGGATTACAGCCAGTTTGGGGTTGGTGCAATTCTTCTCTCTCCCTGGAGGTGTTCTCCCCCTCTGGAGGTGTTCAAGGCTAGGCTGGATGAGGCCTCGAGCGACCTGTTCTATTGGGGGTTGGAACTGGATGAGCTTTGAGGTCCCTTCCAACTTAAACCATTCTATGATTCTCCAGGCCCCACCCTGGGGCATCTTGCATGATCTCCTGGGGTTGGGACACTGCTGCTTACAGGATGGGAAGGACCATGGCTCTTGCCCCACCTGGCAATTCCAACCCTCTCACCTCTCTCAGCAAAGGCCAAAAAGGCAGGAGGAGAGAAGGGTGGAGAAAAGAATGAGAGGAAAAGATTCAGCTGGAGGGAGGGGGGGAGGGCGCATATTTTTTGCCTATAA
This sequence comes from Psilopogon haemacephalus, assembly GCA_013396835.1. NCBI lineage: Eukaryota > Metazoa > Chordata > Aves > Piciformes > Megalaimidae > Psilopogon > Psilopogon haemacephalus. Next base: position 281,225 of record VWZI01015955.1, on the reverse strand, counting down.
CTGGCATGACAGTGTGGTAGCTGAGCTGGATTAAGGGGGCAGAAAAAAAGGCACTAGCCATAAAGTGCTTTCTCTGCCTCCTCACAGCTGTAGCACACTCGGACTCCAGGGTGCTACAAGGATGCAGCTTCCTCTGCTGCTCGAAATCAGCACAACAACAGTAGCAATGAATTCCAGGCGCCAGGAGGTGTTTGCCATGGGGTAAAAGTGCTCACCCTAGAACTGCCTAACCTCAGAGGGTAACCTTGGGTTCAGTTTGCAGCAGCACCAGAGGATGGAAGCTGACAAACACGGGGCTAATTTTAGGAAAGGGTTTCCAGGGACTGAGTGTCAAAACTCAGCAAGTCTGTTAGGAACAGCTCCCAGCTGCATAATATATGTGAAGGGGAAGAGGCTGTGGGCTCCCAGGGGGAGGTGATGCCCCAGACAACTTAGCTTCCTTTGCAGCAATTGTGAGGACAGAGGTGGTCCAGTTGACAGAGTTGACTTGGATCACGACCTTAGAGCAACTTCCTCACCCAAAGCTTTGAAAGACCTTTGGTTGTCATGTGCAGGAGAGGTGAAAATGTCTCTGGAGTCAATATCTGGTTGAAACACTAGAAAGGAGTGAGGCCCCAAGGGTCAGCCCTGCAGTTCTTACAGAGAAGGGAAGTCAGCAGTAGTTCTTACAGAGAAGGGAATTCAGCAGTAGCATCCTGGGGAACCTGTGGGTAGGTGATCTGCAAGAGGGATGGGAGATGTGAGTTACAAAGGTTGCTGTTGGGACCAAGTTATTTCAGGCTGCAAAACCACAAGTTGACCAGGAGGAGCTGCTGAAGGGCATCAAATGCCAAGTGACAGGATGATAAAATAGCAGATGAAATGCAATATTGATTAATGTACATGGGAGGGAAAGTGAGCCCTAGCTGGGCGTTTTTGTGGCAGCATCAAACATGCTGTTCCCATCTGAGAGCTGCATGATCCACACAGGGATCTGACCAGGGCAGCTTCTGGTGTGCAGCAGCCCAAAACCAGCACCAGCAGCTTGGTGACTTCCAACCCTCCCATGAAGCACAAAAGCCTGTGGACAGCCAGCAGCACTTGCACATTGTGCTCAGGCTGGGCTGGCTACAGCCTTGCTAAGGAAACTCTTCCTGCTGTTAGAAACTTGCTCCCAGGATCACCAGATAAATCTCAGCCACATCCCAGACCCAGAAAACAGAAACCTTGACCTCCAACTGCCCCCACAAGCACAGCATGCTGCAGGAGGGACAAGAGCCACAGTCACAGATGCTTCCAACTCTGGAACCCTGAAGCTCTTTAGAAGGTCATAGGATAACAGGATGTCAGGAGTTGGAAGGGACCCAAAGAGGTCATTGAGTCCAAACCTCCTGCCAGAGCAGAACCATACAATGCAGAACAGATCATAGAGACAAGCATTGAAAGTCTCCAGAGAAGGAGACTCCACAACCTCTCTGCGAAGCCTGTGCCAGTGCTCTGGGACCCTTACAGCAAAGAAGTTGCCCCTTGTGTTGAGCTGGAACCTCCTGTGCTGCAACTTACACCCATTGCTCCTTGTGCTATCCCAGGGAGCAAGTGAGCAGAGCCTGTCCCGTCCCCCTCATCCCCCCAATCCTGATCAGCCCTCAGATATTTATAGACATTTATCAAATCCCCTCTAAGTCTTCTCTTTTCCAGACTAAAAAGTCCCAGGTCCCTCAGCCTCTCCTCCTAAGTCCTGCCCTCCAGTCCCCAAATCATCCTCGTAGCCCTCCGCTGGACCCTCTCCAGCAGATCCCTGTCCCTTTTAAGCTGAACCGAGGTCTTCCTCGCACAGCCACATCTGCCTATTTCAGCGATATCTGAGGTGCAAAGGAAAAATCCCTCAGATCTGAATCGACGTCAGAACGCTGGGACCGGGGCAGGAGGGGCCAGAGTGGGCAGGAGCGGGCAGGAGAGGGCAGGAGCAGGCAGGAGCAGGCAGGAGCGGGCAGGAGGGGGCAGGAGAGGGCAGGAGCG
>VWZI01015955.1:261287-278315 GCA_013396835.1 Psilopogon haemacephalus | reverse complement strand
ACTCTTTCAGTCTGTCCTCATAGCAGAGTTGTTGCAGCCCTCTGAGCATCCTCCTGGCCCTTCTCTGGACACGCTCCAGCATATCCACATCCCTCTTTTACTAGGGGCTCCAGAAAGGGGCATGATGAAGGATCAAAGCCACCCGCAGAGCTGCGGGGAGCAAACACAACCTGGTGCTTTCCTGAGGCTTCTCCTCTCCCCCTGTGCAGATCCCCACTCTTTCTAAATACATTGGTCCAGCTATTCAAAATGATTCCTGAGTGTCTCTTCAGTGGATAATCCTTGGCCTGTGGCTCGTTGGAGCAGTGAATATTGCAACCAGAGTCCACATTTCCGCTGCCATTTACTGCAGCTAACAGATGCTCGCTGCTCAGGTGATTTAACCCAGGGTGGCGCTCAAATTGTGTATCGGACTCGAATATTTGCAATTCACAATTCCCCCCCACCCCGTGCTCTCTGGCTCCGAAAGCCATCTAATCAGGAGACGGGCAAGGGAATCTTATCTCTGGCAGAGCGCAACTGCTGCTCTTATCAGCTGGGGTGGCGCTGCGGGGAGGGAGCGGCGCTCACGGAGATGCGCGACCGCGGCGCGGTGCTGGGAGCGCTGAGGGCGGACACGGAGTCAGCAAAGAATAAACAGATTAAAAAGGGGGGGTGGGGGGAGGGGAAATCAATGGCTGTCTCATCTAACAGGGGGTGATAAGCAAGACTTACACCAGAATCTCCTTATCTCTTGGGTCTCTAATGGTGCTTTCCCCTTGAAAATACCAGGAGCAGGGTGGGGCGGGCATCATTCTCCTCGATTGCCCAGCGCATGTCTGTGCTCAGGATTATTTACAGGTTTGTAACACGGAGCAGCTGCAAGGGCCTGTGCTCTGTGGACAGGGATGGAGAGTCACAGCTCTGCTGTGGAGGGCTTAGAGTCCGCCCATCTGTGGGAATGAGTGGTCCCTGGATGCCACTGCCTGGTGGAGTGTCCTGGGCAGAGAGGCTGGAGGGGCTGAGCCACCTTCCTGCGGCTGACACTTGCTGGTGGGATTTCAGAAACATCCACGTCCTCTGGAAGCCCAGAGCATTTAGAAATCATGAGTCACAGCTCCCAGCGTCACAGGCTCGACTGTAAACCTTGTCTTTAAAATAAGGAAGTTCCTGGCTGCTTCAGTCGTTCTTCTCGTTTGCCTTCAGCTAGCAGAGCCCTCCAGCTTCAGGTTTACTTTTGCCACCCCCAGCATTAAACGTGCACTTTTAGTCGCGAACGGCAGTGTGAGACCTCCCCGTGTCACAGATCTTCAAAGCAGGAGCCTTGTCAAGCACAGGACTCGCAGGAGGAGCAGGGTTGCCACCTAGGGACCTTTGTGAGCTCTGGCAAGGTTGCCGCAGCATGGGATGCTCCGGTGCGTTCCACTCGGCCGCGGCTGTTGGGGATGCTGGGAGGGAAGCGGAGTTGATGGTGGCTCGGCGAATGATCAGTCCCTGGGACTCGGCACCGAGTGCCAGCCAGAAATTCAGCCCTGCAGCCGCCAGCTGCCACATACAGGCTATCACCCAGCCCCTCTGTCCTGAGCCCCAGGAATCATAGTGTCATAGTATGGTTTAGGTTGGAAGAGACCTCAGAGATCGTCCAGTTCCAACCCTCCCTGTGCCATAGGCAGGGACATCTCCCACTAGATCAGGACGCTCAAGACCTCATCCAGCCTGGCCTTGAACACCTCCAGGGAGGGAGCAGCCACAACCTCCCCGGGCAACCTGTGCCAGTGTCTCACCACCCTCACTATGAAGAACTTCCTCCTAACATCCCATTTAAATCTCCCCTCTGCCAGTTTGAACCCATTCCCCCTCGTCCTGTCATTACAAGACTTTGTGAATAGTCTCTCCCCAACCCTCCTGTAGGCCCCTTTCAGAGACTGGAATCCTACTCTAAGGTCTCCTCGAAGCCTTCTCTTCTCCAGGCTGCAGAGCCCCAACTCTCTCAGCCTGTCCTCATAGCAGAGCTGCTGCAGCCCTTTGAGCATCTTCGTGGCCCTCCTCTGGACTCTCTCCAGCAGTTCCATGTCCTTCTTGTGCTAAGGTCTCCAGAACTGCACACAGTACTCCAGGAGGGGTTTGAGGAGAGCAGAGTAAAGGGAATGTGTTCGTCCTGAGGTGCACCTCTACATCTGCTGCTTACTGAAGCAATTTTTCGTGTTTAACTCTAGAAGTTTTTCAGCAGACAAAGGCTGCAGGAGGATTTGCTGCTCCTGCCCTGGCAGGAAGATTTACACAGGAGCAAATTATTTGTAACAAACACTGGGTGAGATGGATGGAGCTGCTTCTCCTCTTTGCAAATTGTCCACAGGCTGTGGGCCTGAATTCTTTCCTTGCTTTGTGAAATGCACACATGTGTGATTTTTAATTATTATTTATTACTAGTTTCACTGTAAAAAAAAAAAAAAAACCCAAAAAAAAAACCAAAAAACCATGCTCCTGAGAGCCTCTCCTGCAGAATTAGTGCAGCTTAGAGATTCTTCAGTTGGAGAGAGGGCAGGTTTGGGGCATTTTCCCCTTTCTCCTTTCTTTAGCAATTGCCTTGGCCAGTGAGACTTTTGTCACGGGTCTGAGCCTCTGGGCATTACAAGGTCATAAACTTTAAGTTCCTGGCCCCCATTTTTCTCACCAGCTAGCTGCAAGGAGCACATGGCAGAAACAGCTCCTGGGCTTCACTGGGCAAAAGCACAGCTCCCTTCCTCCAGCTCCCGGGCAAAGCCTCTGACCAACCATTTGAGACTGCAAACATTGCAGAGCATGATGAAGGAAGTGCTGCATCTGGAAAGGCTGCTGGCAAGAAAGGATTTTTCTGGAGCCTCAGGTGCCCCACTGCATGAGGAGGCAGTGGGAGATGGACCCATAAATAGAAAAAGGGACCCTCAACACCCTGAATGGCTCAAGAAGATATTTCTGGTTAAGAGATCTGGAGTTCTGAGCCTACTTTCCATACAAGGGGCTAGTTTTCTTGTTCTGGACAAAGAGTCCTTTCCCCCCACTTCCACAGCTAGAATTAAAACATGTCTGGGTGTCTCTGGGAGTGTGCTGTGGGTGGGGGCAGATCCCTGACCCAGCTGGGCCACAGTCACAGGTGGTTTGGAGTTTTCCTTCTTGGCCAGCCAGGTAAGAGAGAGACAGCTCCAAGACTCACTTGGTGGTAGCTGATGAGGAGTCCCAGAGCCCTGAGAAGGGATCTCTGCTGCATAAGCTCTCACAGTTCTGTTAAAACCCCAGATCAAATATTGTATTTTTGCTGTGGAGATCCAGACGCTGCCAGGTGCTAGGTAGGTCACTGTTCAAACCCCCACCTTCAGGGTTGATGAGTCCCAGGTGTGAGCACGTGTGGCTGTGCCACAGATCGATTTGGGGGGGGGGTTCCTGTAACGTGCAAGCCCATTCGCCTGTGAGCTGAGCAAACACACAACTGGCCTGCAAACCCATTACTGGTAGGAGCAGATGGGTTGCTTGCTTAAATAAATGGATTTTGCAAACTCCTCGAGGTCTGCTTTCAAAAGCACCAGTTTGTTTATAGAGCATGGTGTAGCCAGGCTCCTACGCTCCCTGCTCACCAAACCTTCCCTGGCCTGGAATCCTAGAATCAGTCAGGGTTGGAAGGGACCACAAGGATCAGCCAGTTCCAACCCTCCTGCCATGCCCAGGGACACCCTACCCTAGAGCAGGCTGCCCACAGCCTCTGCCAGCCTGGCCCCAAACACCTCCAGGGAAGTGACCCCAAACACCCATCTGGACAACCCATTCCAGGCTCTCACAATTCTCATGCTGAACAACTTCCTCCTCACATCCAATCTGAATCTCCCCACCTCCAGCTTTGCTCCATTCCTCCTAGTCCTGTCACTCCCTGAGAGCCTAAAAAGTCCCTCCCAGCTTTTTTGTAGACCCCCTTCAGATCCTGGAAGGCCACAAGAAGGTCCCCTGGGAGCCTCCTCTTCTCCAGCCTGCACAGCCCCAACTCTTTCAGTCTGTGCTCACAGCAGAGGTGCTGCAGCCCTCTGAGCATCCTCGTGGCCGTGGAGTTCAGCTGCTTTCATTTTCATAAAGAAAATGTGAACAGAAAGATGTTTTCAGTTGTTAAGAGTTTTGGAAACGACACAAAACCCAAACCTCTCTGGATTCGTAATGTGTGAGTAAAGCATTGCTTACCTTCACACCCTGGGAACTGAAAGCACCATAACGTGTCAGCTCGGGGCAGAGGAAAATAGACACAGAATGAAAACATCTACAGTGACCTGGTGCTACAAATGCTGAGTAACTTTACGGTCTGGAGCAGCAGCTGCCTCAAACGAAATAGTTTAATTCCTTCCTTCTGGAGCTGCGCCCCGGGAATGGAGTTAGCAAGAGCAAGGGAGGGGAACCAGCTGCCTTTTCCTTATCCTGCCGCGGCATCCTCAGCTGCCAAGAGCCCACGGGCTGGGGAGAAGCAGCATTGTCTGAGTTCGGGCCGCTTGGGTGGGTGTTGCTCGTTCACCTGGGGGCGCCCAGCACTGCCCTTCTGCCCTGCCTCGACGTGGCCACGTAGCGCCTGCAGCCTCCCACCGGTCCCCGATGCCCTGGAGAGCTTCTTGCTGGAGAGGAGGAGGAGGAGGAGAAGCTGCTCACGTGGCTCCTCAGCTGCCTGCCCGAAGGAAGCTGTGCAGTCCAGCCCCGCTCCACAGCTCGCTGCCTGGCGGCTCTCAATGCCTACCTTTGTTGGCAGCCGCGGGCAGGAGCGTGCAGGCTGCTGACGTGGCACCGCCTCTGTCACCTTGCCCTGTCCCCTGCGCTGGGAGCAGAGCCCTTCAGCCACGAACGGAGGCTCCGATCACCTCCTTCCTAACGAACGTTTCATTTGCGTCAAGATAAACTTCACCAGAAGAGTCGGAAAGAAAAGAAGGGGTCTGAGTAGATTGGTGGCACTCGGCTGGAACGTGCTGTGGCCGTAACATTACAAAGGAAAAAAACAAGCAAGCTAACTGCTAATGGACACCCTGCCTAGACATAAATTAAAAAGATGAGGACCCTACAAATTCCTCTGCGAGGTCACGGGCAAAGGTGAAGGCTGTGCAGGCTCCTCAGCTGGATTCACTGAAAAGACATTTAAATTGTGGCTCTTTACTTCACCCAGAAGACCACCAGAGGGGTATAGAAGACCCCCAAGGACCAGTGTGAAATATATGTGTGTAACTCTGTTGGTGGAGTGGCAATTCCCCTGCACCCGGCGCTCTTTCGCTTGCTGTCACATAAAAAGAAATGAGCTTTTGAAACAGAATCTGTGGCTCATGTATTACAGTTATGTTTGTTTCTATGTCTTAAAAATAATAAAAGATGACAAAGAAAGCCCCGCAGAGGAGGGAGGAGGAGGAGGAGGCATTTCCTTCAGTTCCTTCTTTCTCCCCCCACCCCTTCCAGTCTCTTCCCCTGCCTGCTGAGTGGTGGTTACCAGCAGAGGATGATGGAAAAGTCGTGATTCTGATGTGTGAGGCTGCTACCGAATCCCCACAGAGGCAGGCAGTGTGTTCCCTGCTGCTGTGTCCCCCTTGCCCTGCCGCCCCGGAACATCCCAGTCCCAGTGCCCAAAGCCAATATTTACATTTGCCACAGGTATTTTTAGTGTATCCCAGACTGGGCCCGTGGGACAGCTGCCATGGTGAAAGGCACCTCCCAGCAAACGTTACCTCATTTCTGGAAGGAGAGAGGAAAAGCAAATCCCCAAGTGAATCTCCTGGCAGCAGCTGGCTGCAGGGTCCCCATCTCACCAGACCTTCAGGTTCTTCCAGTTCAGGAGGACAAAGTGCACAGCCAAGGCGTTTGTTTTGCAAGTGGCCTCCCCCAGTACCTGACCTCTGCAAGTGCAAACAGCTGTTACAGCAGCAAAGCTCCCAGCACAGATCCCTCTCCCTGGGCTGACTGCACTGTGGACAGACCATCAGGGTAAATTCGTTGGGATTTGGTGGTCCTAGATTCATTTCTAAGCAGACTACAGAGAGTTACAAGTGATAATGACCGATTTCCAGTTTTTCTTCATTTTGTCTCAACTGGCTTCTCCATGTACTGCTGGGACACCACTGAGTGTCACACACCCACTGGCACCTTCACTGTGGCACTGCACAGCCCAGGTCCTCTCCAGCTGGAAGGACTTGTGCTCCTGTCTGCCACTGGGCCACAGCTGCCGTCCCTTAGCTCCACTGAACGTCAGCTCCCCTGGAAACATCCCTATCAGGGAGCTGTTCCAGCCACACAGGACACTGGATGGATGGGAGCAGGCAATGCTGTCTGTCCCATGCACTTGACAGGAGGACAAGGCCACCCTTCTGGGTGCCAAGCCCACAGCTCGCCTTGCAGACGTGTCTCAGAGAGCACAGTGCAGGATGTAAGCGAGGCAAGGGCAGGCAGAGTGGACACCACTTATTGGGTCAGCTGGTGGTGTGCTGGAGAAGCTGCAGATGCTTTCAGGCACGCAAGGAAGGCTTCCTCAGGTCTGAAATAGAAGCAATAACCTTAGAGCTAAATACAGGCTGAGATTGATTGTTCCGAGTTAAACTTCATTACATTAAGGAACCAGGCAATTTGAGAGGAAGGATGATTGGTTCCTGTTGATCCAAGGGAGGCAGAGGACTAGGCTGATAACATCATTTATGGCACAAAGAGAGGGTGAGAAAGACAGGAATAATTACTGCCCAGGAATGGTTGGCGGTGGCAAAGATGACAATGCAATGTGTGACCAGTATCTGTGTGATCTTATATCCCAGAGCCAGGAACTGGAGTACTCAGATTCTCTTCTGAAGGCTGTTGGACACCTTCCTTGAAGGTCAGGAATAAGAGGTCAGATTGGGCTCTCACCAAGCATTTTCCCTCCTTTATCAGGCTGCACAAATTAATTGTAGCTGGTTGCCTGCAGTTGCCACCAGAGTGTCAGATCTCCCAGGCAAACCACACAGACGGGAGGCTGGTGCCAGGGCTGGGTCCTTCTGTATCTCTGGGCAATCTGGCTCCATTAAGCGGCCACGGCAAACTGCCAGCACTTCTGAGCTCATCACTGTTCCTTGGGTATTCAGCATCCTGTGAAGTGCCAGGCCCAGGGAACCTGCCATTTCCTGAGGATCTACATCTTCACCTAAAAATTGAGTTCTTCGTGGGCTTGCGGAGAAAAGCCAGGACGTTCTGAAAGCTCTCTAACTCTCTACCCAGAAGATAAATTAATATATGGTGTGAGGCTGATTATTATTTGCAATTACCTCATCATTCCCAAAATACCCTTGGAGGCCTGAATTGCAGTTTCTCGGGTGGTTTGGTTTGGCAGGACTGGGATGAGTCTTGCTCTGCCAGCTGAGAAGGCACAAACACAGAGCACCCTCATGTGCTTCCTGAAAGGGAGAGAGATACCAACTGTCCTCAGGTGAAATATTTGGCTCACAGAAGTTCATAAATATGAGATCCACAAAAAACCCCTGCAAAGCAGGTAACTGCCCTGGGAATTAACAGTTCCAGCAGCAGTCAGGAATTTTGCATTCTTCCCACCCTGTTTCCAAATGCAGGTGCTGCACCTGCCTGACTAACCCTGAGGGACAGATGGACCAGGAGCCCTTGGCTGCCAAATTACACTGCAGTTCTCTACAACACCTGAGACTCAGCAGGCAGTTAAAGGCTCAGGCATGGGCTCAAAACCTCCACAAATCCTCTTGCCAAGGCTGTTGAAGGCTGGGCACAGGTGATGGCAGGAGCCTTCTCTCTGTGCTGGCAACACAAGGTGCTTAGTCTAATGAAAATGAAAGGGGAATTTGTGTCAGTTTGTGAGATCTGTAAGCAACTCTCATTTTGACCAGCAGCAACTTCAGCGAGTAGGCTGGTGTAAAATCCTCACATGATTTGTACTGGAGGAATCCATCCCTCACATCCATACAACACCCACAGGAATTCTTCTGGAGAGCCACAATCAGCCCTGTGTGAGCTCGCTGCTCCGGAGGCCTCCTGCTCCACTGCTGGCCGAGCCAGGCTGTGTGCCACAGCCAGAGAGCAGCCAGTGCTTCCCTCTGCTTTGTGTGCCTTATGTCAGACTGTAGAGCTAACAGACTCCAAGTCACCTGCCCAAGGGCAGAGACTCTCAAAGGCCACCGAGACTAAAGGCAATAAAAAGGAGGGGAGGGTGGTCAGCCTCTGAAGGCATTCCTGTAGCACACAGAATGGATGAAGTCCCTTGCTGACAGCACAAGGGCAGCAACAGCCAGCTAATGCCTGATGCTTGCTAACAGCCAACTTCAGTGGAGACAAAGGAAGAAACCAAGAAGAAAAGGGCAGTGACTTGCCCAGAGTCTGATCCGGACCATGGGGTGCCTGAGTCACCACCTCCAATACTGCATTCTTCGCTAACCTGCCACCTCTTGCTTCTCTCAGCATGACTAAAGACTCCCAGGCTGTTGCATTGCTGGGCCAGGCTGCCCAAGCTGCAAATTCAGCCAGTTTTGTGAGACTGAGCATCCAGTACTACTCCTAACTGCATCCTGACATCCAGCAGTTCCTTACACTGTGTCTTTAGAGAGAAAGTCAAGCAAACCTTAGCTTGTGAGGGGCAGAGGGCACCTTTTGATGGCTAGAGCCTCACCTGTTGTGGTCTGCCTGGCATCAATCAGTTTAAGAGAGAAGTGGAGTCTGGGTGACAAGAGCAGCATGAAAGCCTGGTGCAGCAGCAGAGCAAGCAGCAAGAGGCAGTGACCATGAAAGCCTGGTGCAGCAGCAGAGCAAGCAGCAAGAGGCAGTGACCAAAAGGAGCAGCATAGCCTGGCCCTTCCGAGGATGCTGTGGCAGGCAGAAAAGCCAAGGGAAGGGGTTTTGGGTGCACCTACCTTCTGTCAAGGAAAAAGGGTCAGTTGCATTAGCCAGCCCTGTTGGCAGAACCTCCTTGGAGAAGCTTGCAGGGAACTGAACAAGGTGTGATAGCCCCAGAGTCTTCTCTTGGCCTGTGCAGCCAAGGCAGTGCAGCACAACAAGCTACTCACGGGCATGGAGCTGACTGTACTGCAAGGGTGTCCCAGCTCTTGGAGGTGAATCTCTGAGTGCAGGCCCCTGAAGTGCTAAATTCCCAAGGTGGGCTGCAGCAAGTTCTGCCAAAGCTCCACCAGTACTGCAGGTTCCTTGCAGCAGACCGAGGTTGGCAGACAAAGGATGAGGGCTGAGGGTGCCTACAGTGCACACCAAGGGGGCTCTATAAATACTGCCCACCTGCTATTGGCTCTGCAGTCTGCTCATGCTTTGTCTGTGAGGCACACAACTCTCTGTGCCAAAGGGAACGGGGGTCGTATTCCCTATGTGGGTTATATCCCCAAGTTTCAATGCCTTTTCCCTTCCATAAGGCAAAACTCCTCACTCGTGGCACCAAAGCCAGGGGGACAAAGCCCTCCACACACTGCGGTGGCGACAGGGTAACCGTTCCTGCCGCTGCTCTCTGGAAACAGCCCTTCAGCAGGATTCCACCGCCCTGGCACTTCCAGTTAGCAAACTTTTTATGCAGCTCACGAGAGAAACGCAGCCAACTCTGTGCACTCCATTGAAATCAACCTGCTGATGGCATCAAAAAAGAGTGCTGAACCACTGTTTGCTGCCTCTGCTCCAGAACCACCACACGCACTCCCAGGCATTGATTCCTGAAGCGCCAACAGAACAGTCTGGGCCATCAGATCCGTGCATGAACCCGGCCCCGATCCAATGCTGCTCCAAAGAGCTGATTTAACAACTCCTTGTTTGGCCACTTCATACTGCAGAAACACAACAGAGCTGTCTGCTCCCAGCTCTGAGCGTGGGAGGAGCAGGGCAATCATCTCCCACAGCTCTCTGGTAGCACAGGCAATGTCCAGCAGCTTTCTGATCTTGCATCCTCAAAGGAGGGGTGGCTTGTCCCGTGGCTCACACTCAGTCCCAGCTTAGCTGGAGAACTACAAAACCTGTACTCACCAAGATTCCAGTGCCAGGCCACAGCAGGGAGCTCTGAGGACAGCAAGTGGTGACAAGCATGAGGAGCTGGCTCTCCTGGCAAAAATAACCCAACCCAGGTCCATTTTGGTGACCTCTGATCAAGAGTTAGGTCTGCCATCTGCCCACAGAACAACTGCAGCACAAACTGTAGCTGTTCATCCAACCCTCTCTGCCCGGCCTTGCCAAGGGGCCTCTGAGCTCAGTTTCAAAGTTTTAAGAGGCATCAACTTGTGCTGAGCTGGTGAAGGTGCTTAGGTGGGGACTGTGAGGCAGGATGCACCAAGCAACACGAGGGGGACGCAGGCTTAGAGTTCTATCCTTTTCTTCACTGCAAATGAAAGACATCTTTGAAGTTTAACTTACCCCAGCATTTTTAAGGAAGAACATTGCAAATTCACAAGAGACAACACAGCAGACCTTGCACAACTGAGTCAATGCTTCCTTTTCCCCCTGCACTCCTTTGTGTCCCAGCAAAGGCAGCAGGGCTCAAGAGCAGGGCACAGGGGGCATGCAAACCGAGTCAGAGACTGACTGGGCACTCCCCAAGAACACAATGGAAATGTCTGCTCTAACAACTTCAGCAAAGCATAGATAAATGGGTGAAGCAGAGTGAACAGAAGCATGCCTCCTTAATTCCTCTGAAGAGAAAAACATTTTAAAATCTCCTCATTTGCTTTGAGGAAACTGGGAGCTCTCTCTGCAAAGTCTCCTTGCAAAGCACCACAAACCAACCCTGATTATTCTGATCTTCGTATTAAAATGTGCTGCAAATCCCCACCTTTTCCCAGAGATTCCTCCTTCCTGCAAACCACTGCCAGTTACAGGCAATTCTGGCTACACTGGAAGTGACCCCATCAGCGTGGCAAGAGGATAAGATCCATCACCTTTAGGAGGAATTACCTCAGTCAGAATCAGAGGTACAAAAACATTACAGAAGGTGCAGAGTGGTCACCGCTGTCAGAGCTGCTCCTGGCCAGACCAAGTACTGGTGTTGTAAACAATCAAGCTGTAGGAAGTGTTAAAGTTAGGCACACAGACAGCAAGGACAAACATTCTCCATCTCCCAGTAACTGAGCTAGGATTTTTTCCTAAGCTCTTTAGCAGTTCCTTGGGAAGCTAAGTCACCTACTTGGAATTAGAGCCCTGTCATGGCTTGAGCCGAATCTGCTGCTGCTGCAGCTTCACAGTGGAGTGCTGGCTGGAGCAAAGGACCATGGGGCTTGCAGTTCACATTAGAACCGGAGAGGCTTCCTGTGCTGGTTGCTGCTTCCAGTTTCGGGGTGCTCATCTTTTCTGCTGGGCTGACTGTGGGTCGGGACGGGGGTGTTTGCTGCTGCTGTCTCTGTATTTTGCTGTGCTTTACTGCAAACAGGCTCAGGTCATCACGCATTAGGTCACAGCCAGTAAAACTCTTTATCAACTCTTCATCTCAAACCTAGGTGGTTTTTCCCTGTTAAAACCTTCCCTCTGGTGTGTGTGGGAAGGGAGAGGGGCTTGTGAGAGCAGGCTGTGCTAGCCCAGGGCAATCTCAAATGCTGCACTTTCAGTAGGGTGCTGTCCACTGCCATGCTGTGAGCACAAAGATAAAGCAGATGGCAAACTCCATAAAAACAAGGACAGATGAATGCCTAAAAAAGCCTCCACTCCAGGACTGCTTTTGAGCTGGTTGTCATGGCACTGGAAACTGATACCACTGCCAGCCTCCCATCCCCACCCCAGCCCTTCTTTCACGGCCTCTGTCCAAAGCAAAGAGCTCAAGCTGGTGTTGAAACCCACCCCAGTCCTCACAGCACTGGGATCTTCCACCAAAGCCCTGCTGGCACCAACCAGGGGGAGCTTCACATGAGTAAAATTTACACCTGAAGTGCCAGGAAAAGACTGATCTTCAACCTCAAATTCCAGTTGCAGCACACAAAAGGTCAGATTATTTTAGTCCTGTACCCCTTAAAATCACCACCAAAGGACTAATCTGCTCAGCACCTGCCTGCTCTGTGTGCAGCTGGAGCTGCCATGGAAGCTGACATTTGCTACATTCGGGTATTAAAGTAAATTTCTCATTCCCTGACGATGTGCATCAGCAGTGAACACTTTTTGCCCAACAGACTGAACAGAGCAAGGGATGCAACTTCAAAACAGCCCTGGGAAAGCTGAGTGCTTTTGCCAGCTCCTGAATTCTTTTTCCTCCCACTCACATTCTGAAGCTCTAAAAGTTAAAATTGGTAGAATCCACTCAAATGAAGCCCTTAGAACATGACACTACCACTGCATCACAGCTCTTTTTAATGGGGCATATAAAATGGAAGTTTACAGGGAGTGAACTGTACATCAGCACTTTCTTTTCAGCCCAGTTGTGATTAATCCCCAGTACACAGAATGCTGATGCTGGTCTAGGACCTACCCAGAGCACAGTTCAAACCCGTCCTGAACTTGACTGCATCTCCTGTGTCCCTTCCAGACACACTGGACAGCACAGACTCAGCACTCACACAGCAGGACAGAAAATTACCTTCTGAGTCCAGAGAGCTGGCTCCAGAAAACCAGTGGAGGCTGTCCAAGGGCAGGGCAGTGAGCACTCAAGCAGGCCATGTGGTCCAGTGGGCACTGCCAGCCACACCTGAGGTACTGCAGCACTGCAGCCCCTGCCCCAGCTGCAGCTCTGCCACTTGGCAGAGGAGTGAAAACACCACCACAGGCAAGTTCATTTTAAAGAATTTTAATACAAACTTAATATAAACTATTTCAGTCCCTCTTAACATGTAAGACACTGACTCAAAATACTTTTATACCTTTTTTTTTGTTTTTCAAGTATTGCACAATGTAGGTACAAAATTAATATTTACGATTACATTTTCTTCCATAATATATAGCAAAAATCTTTAAACTCTTAACAGAAAATACAATTTGTGTTTCTTTTGAAAAAAAGCAAGTAGTAGTTCGTACGTTTGGATTCCACCACCAAGGAATATTCTGTACACAACCTTTTTTTTTTTTTATTTATTCTTTTTTTTCCTGTTTGTTTTTTAGAATCGATGTCTTTTCCAGATGGATTATCTTACAATTTCCGTAAAAAAAATACAACATGAAGCTGCTGCAGCTGTCACAGATCACCGTAGTAAAAAGATATAAATGCAATACCATGTTGTAGAAACAATATATATACTCTGATATCTTACAAACTCTGTACTAAATTAAATTATACAATTAGAAAAAAGACCAAGAAACCCACCCACGTTGGGGCCAGGGTTCTGGAGGTGGAGCTGCACGCGTGGCCCTTGCACACGCACGCACACACACCTGCAGAAAAGCTGGCCACGTTCCTTGCTGTATCTTAAATACTGTAAGAGGCCATCTCTGGAGAGTATATTTTGTAATGTACAGTCAGTAGAAAATAATTTTGTGCTTGGTTGGCAAAGGAAAAAAAAAGAAAAAAAAAAAAGAAAAAAGAAAAAAATGCATGTCTTATTTATCTAACCAAGCTCGAATGTGTTTGTACTACAAGCCTTTTTTAAAAAAAAAAAAATCCCAAAGGGGGGATAAAAAAAAAAAAAAAAGATACACCCTTGGGTACGTGCATTGGAACTGGCACAACAGCATCTACTGGTGTTTTGCTTCTGCTTTCAGTTAGCCATGACCGGCTGGAATTGCTGGTTAGAATACTGCATGTTGTTTAAACTAAAATTCAAGCCATCCACAAAAGACTTCTCATTGAGACCTCCATAGGCTGCAAACATATCAAAGGCATTACTGTACTGGAGAGGACTGAGGTTAAGGGGGTTGTCCCCGGGAAAGATGCTACTGGTACCACCTTGACCCTGCATGTTGGGGAAAATGAACTCCTTTGCGTTAGGAGAAAGGGCAGAAGTCTTCTGCTGCTGCTGCTGCTGCTGACTGCCTAGGCCAAGCCCGTAGAGCGAGTGCATGGAGGAGGAAAGGGCCTTCTGCTTCAACAGGTCATTGACATTCAAGCCGAGGTTGGTGGGGGAGGTGCGGGCAACCTTGTTGCTGCGGCCGCTGTTCTTCATTTTGGTCGAGCCAAACTTGGTGGCAGCAAATGTGGCAGTGGTGAAGGTCAAAGGCTGAGTGGAGCGGGGCATGAAAGTCGGGCTCACAGCAGCAGAGTGACCAAAGGGAGGAGAAGGAGAACTAGACACTGAAGATGCTGGGTCACTAATTGGCATGAACACCTGGGCCTCTGGGTTAAAGCTGTTCTTGATCTCCTTATCCAACTCACATCCATTTTCATTATCATCCACATAAAGCACTTTCACTGGTCCCTTCTCACCGATTTGGTACGAAACCTCAAATGGGTCGATCCAAACACTGAGATCCTGAGGCAAGTTGCCACGAACATCATCAATGTCCAAACCACTCTCTTTGGATGCTTGTTCTATGACCGGGTCCACTTTCTCCCCTATGTGTATACATCTAAACCCTGATCCTTTGTATGGCTTTTCTGGATACCAGTGCCCTTCATACTTCTTCTTCAGAAGTCTTTCAAGCTCTTCACCAAAAATGTTGACACGTCGTCTGGGAAGCTTATTGTACAAATATGAAATAATAAAATTGAGTGCTACTTGGATTTCAAGCTGCATAGCTGCTATGCCACAAGGTTAAAAGTCTGTTTCAAAACCCGAAGAAAGCGTTCAAGATGTCACAGGGAAACAGAATTTCATTCAAAGTGCTGATTCTAGTTGATTATTTTATCCTTCACCTCGAGAGCTCTTGTCCCTTTAAGAAAAAAAAACAAAAGCAAACACATCCAAATAAGGAAAGCATCAGACCAAGCTGCAAGGCCTATTCTTTTACCTCCACTTTCTGCATAAAACGGGTTACTTTTCACACCAAGAAGTGTGCCTCAGATTTCTTCTGTTTGTGCCTGTAAAAGGCGAGGATGTCAACCACGTTTGGTCTGCTGCAGGAGATGCACTGGGCATGTTTACAGACAGAGCTCGGGGCACTTCCGAATCACATGAGCCTGCCCTTAGCTATCCACAGAGCAGCCAGGATCATTTTTAAGACACCACAGAAGTGCCAGGCCTGTCAAGGGTTCTGTTACCAACCCGTGTTTGGATGATTTGCAGCACTCAGCTGCAAAATTTAGCACCGGTCTATTAGTTTAGCTGGAAGGGTCTTAGTCCAAGGGTCATTTCTCATGCCAAAGTTTGCAAACATGCTGGTTGCAACTGTAAGCTCCAGAACTGCTGAGATGTTAACAGTTGCTTTAGAGGATTTCACAGAATTCTGCAAAATTTTAAAGCAAAACAATTCCCATAAACGGTGCTGGAGCGACCCGAGTAGAAAATGTCTGCTGTGCACACACGGAGCTGTGCCGGGGCACATCCAGGGCACACAACACAGCACAGCCCTACACCTGCTGTCGCCAGGGCAGCAGCCACCACCGAGTCCTTACAATGAAGTGGCACCATTTTGTCCCTTTCTACAAATGGTTCTGCATCATGGGATGCCATCTATTAATATGCACTACATTCACGGTTCTGTCTATAGCTCAGGTTTCACAAAGTTACCGGAGGGCTTCTGACAGCCTCAAAACCAACTGCTCCTCTTCTTCTCCGTGCCTCCATTTTATATTGGCTATAAAACATGGTTGCTTTCGAAAGGACAAAGAGGAGCTGGCCACCTAAAGTCACAGGAGGGACAAGGGCCAGGTCTCAGCACACAGACTGCTAAGGAAAACGCTGCGGCACCACAGCATCGAGGTGCTCCACAGGAGACACCTTCCTTCACAAAAGTTGCAGTGACACAAAACATCCATTTCTTGGCCCAAGTTAAACCCCCTAACAAGAATTTCAGCTAACTGTTTTTTCTGCACTGCATCACCAGGAACAAAATCCAGTTGCAGCTGTCACTGAAGATTAGAGAAACCAACTCGGTATCGAAGTCCTTTAGCAGTGTGAACACAATGTTGGTTTTTTTTTTTTAATAATCTCCTTTTAAAGGCTAGGGCTCTATTTCCAAGCCACTCGTGTTTGCCCCAACATGGCATGGGAACAGTTTGAAAGCCTGCATGATAAGGCGACCTTTAAACGTTTGCTGGATCAGCACTGGGTGGGGATAAGGAAAAGATCAAGGGCAAACAGAAGATATTTACAAAAGGGACACAATCAGTACAGGAAAGCTGATTGGGTGGTTAAAAGGGTAATTTTAAAAATGATTTATGAATCCATCTGGTTTGTTTCCCTTCCTCCGTGTCCTTTAGGAATGAAATGATCCTTTCAAGGAACACCGGGCGGGCAGGATGCGTTTTATTCTAAGCCCCAAAACTGATGCACGGTACAAGCAGCTGATCAAACAAATCTGCCTGATCATTTCTAATTTCTTTTCCTTCGATTATCATTCAAAGAGGGGCAGCGCTCGCCGGGAGCCGAGCCCGCGGCCGCCGGGGCGGAGGGCAGCAGCCGGGAGCGGGGCGCAGTTACATAACCAGGCAGTCGGCTCTCATTATGTTTCTGCTCACAGCCCCGGAGCTCCGGCAGCAGGGGAGGAGGGCGAGCGTTGTCTGCGCCCGTAAGAAAGACAACGAAGCACAGGATAGGAGATGTCTGGAATAAGGGGAGGAGGGATGCTGCAAGGCCCCTCTCTCCCCAGCACCCAGCCCCGCAACCCGGGCCCGGCCAACCCAGTCTCCTCCCGCAGAGCAGGGTGCCGCAGGAGCCGCCAGCGTTGCCGGGAGAGGCCCGGCGAGCAGCCGCGCTTAGTCAGCCGGCAACGATCACTCCTCCCAGACCGCCTTGGGAGGGACCCTCTCGCGGCTCGGCTCCCTGGGCCGTGCCCTCGCCGAGAGGCGCTGCCAGCAGCCCCATGTCCTCCTTCCCACCGGTTCCTGCGCCGCTCCCATGCCCCTCAACGACACCCCAGACCTCCCCAAGGGGCTGTGCCCGCTTTGGTCCCCGCCGCCACGGGGCCGCGATCGCTTCGGCACCCCCATTTCAGGAGCCGGGTCGCCTCAGCGGCTAGGCCCGGGAGATGGCTGCCTGGGCGGCCGGGGGCGGGCGGTTGGCTGCCTCAAGCCCCTCACCATAATGG
>VWZI01015955.1:235376-258564 GCA_013396835.1 Psilopogon haemacephalus | reverse complement strand
CCCTTTAAAAAAAAAAAAAAAAAAAAAAAAAAAAAAAAAAAAAAAAAAAGGTTGTAAAAGCAGAGGCTTGCTTTTAAATGGGCTTAGCAGTACATGAGAGGCATTAGGAGCTGCATTAAATATCCAGAGCTAATACATTTATAATCAAGGCGGCTGCGGGATACCTTCAGAGCTGGGGAAGTGGGGATGTGCTTTCTCGGGCTTATGTAAAAGAAGCGTCTGAGGCAGTGCTGGAGTGCAGACCTGGTGTGAGGTGTTAGAGAATGGGGGTGCCCTAAAAATGGCTTCTTTGGGTCAGTGGAACCAAGCCCACCTCCCGCGGCCCCAGGGAGAGTTGCAGCTGATCTCTGGAGCAAACCCAGCTGACCTTTAATCGGCTGCGATGGTTGTGTCATCCACCTAGAACACATCAGAAGCAGGTGGCCAAACTGTAGCAACATTAAATTGTTAGCACTTAAACCCCGGGCCTGATCCAGGATCACTTGCTTCTTAAAAACCCCAGCTGGCTTTTTTGATCCACAAAGAGGTCAGAACCTGCAGCCTTTTTTAGTCCTTGTGATTAATACACGGCAATAACCAAATGTCTGCCTCGCCCTGCTAGAAAAATCTTTAACAATGCAATCAATATGAAGTAACAACTCCAGCGGCACAATTTTACTCATGTTGCCAATTCAAGTCAGCTGAAAGATTAATCTTAAAAGAAGAAAAAAAGAGAAAAACCCAAAACATTCTCATCTTTGCTGACAAACCCTGACGATTCTTCTCCCCAGCAGAGCAAATTGACAGAAGTATTTTAGAGCGTGGCAGGGAGGCAGGAGGGGATTAGAAGCAAGAAGACTTTCTTAATCTCTGGTAAAGGAGAACGGGTTTGATCTCTTCCCCTGTTGGTAGCCACGTTCTGTGCTGCTGGCCAGCCGGCTGCCACCAGCCACACAGCTGCACTTCTGACAGGCTGGGGCTATGCAGCCTCATCTCCCCAGAGACAAGATTTCTGCACTGGCAAAGATCATAGAAGGGTTTAGGATGGAAGAGACCTCAAAAATCATCCAGTTCCAACCCGCCTGTGCCATAGGCAGGGACACCTCCCACTAGATCAGGTCACTCAAGACCTCATCCAGTCTGGCCTTGAACACCTCCAGGGAGGGAGCAGCCACAACCTTCCTGGGCAACCTGTTCCAGTGCCTCGCCACCCTTACTGTGAAGATCTACTCTTCCACCAGACCTTGCAGAGGCTATCTTGGCTCTAAAAAGGGACCACCTTTTTTCCACTAAAGCACTGAATTTTGCTTCCTAAAAATACTTCACAGCACTCATAAACAATCTAGATCAGTGTGATGCACTGATCAATACAAAGGCCAAAATACAGTTTATTTAAGAGGTTGTTTAAACAAAAGTACCTAAGAAAAAATGTCCTAGCCTGTATCAACATGGAGGAGAATTTAAGAGCCGTAGAAAGCAAGGCTCAGTATTTCCACCACTGTCTTGGACCTTTTCTTCCTCTCTCCCCGATGAATGTTGCTGTTCCTTACAGGTTTATCCTGACAGTGGCCATGCAGCTCTGTAAAGCACATTCCTGGATATAGCACAGGCTCTTTTTTAACATTTTGCTATTTAGGGAACAGTTCTAGTGTGGGAGCCTGGGCTTTGATTCTGAAAAAAATAAAATAAAGCTTTTTCCCATCGTGTTCATCCTTCTCTAGCCCAGTTTTACCTGTTTGCTGATTTTAAGGCAGGTTCCTTTTCCACATCATCTATCAGACCGAACAACCAAGCCTGGCTGCCCTCCAGCATGTACCTTAGCAGTGATTTTAACATGTGGATTCTCTCTGACTGTACCAGCCTAAGCCCTGCTTTTTCCATAAATGAGGCTGTACCTATTGGATATTCCCCACTTCCAGGTGCTCTGATCACAAAGGCATTGTTTTAGATAGGAACCACAGAATATGTTGGAAAGATTTTGATGCAGGAAGGAATAACAGAACAGAATTCAGCCAGAGCAGAGAAGTGGTGAGAGGCCTGGAGCACAACCCCATGAGGAGTGGCTGAGGGAGCTGGGGTTGTTTAGCCTAGAGAGGAGGAGGCTCAGGGGTGACCTCATTGCTGTTTACAACTACCTAAAGGGAGGTTGTAGCCAGCTGGGGTTGGTCTCTACTCCCAGGCAACCAGCAACAGAATGAGGGGACACAGCCTCAAGTTGTGCCAGGGGAGGTATAGGCTGGATGTTAGGAAGAAGTTCTTCTCAGCGAGTGATTGGCATTGGAATGGGCTGCTCAGGGAGGTGGTGCAGTCCCCATCCCTGGAGGTGTTCAAGAAAAGCCTGGATGGAGCACATAGTGCCATTGGCTAGGGCTGGGTGCTAGGTTGGAGTGGATGAGCTTGGAGGTCTCTTCCAACCTGGCTTTATTCTATTCTATTCTATTCTATTCTATTCTATTCTAATTCTAATTCTTGGGGCATTGTCCCATCCAGTTCACCTTCCAGGAGAGCCCTGAGCCCATCTCTGCTAACACCAAGGGGCAGTGGTTGGCTCCCTCCATCCGAGAGCCCCTGGCCGGGGCAGGTGCATGCAGCTCGGTGTGCAGGAGCCGTGCAGCCCAGGCAGGATGTGTGCCAGGCTTCTGGGCACAGACCCCATCCCAGGGCAGCAGCCACAGCCAGCACCTGGCTGACCACTGCCCACTGGCTCCACAGAGCCCAGGCTCTGCCCAGGCTTGTTTCTCTGCAGGAGCTGAAGAATTCCAAGGCATGGGATTAGAGTCTTGGTGGTGTGGGAGCATGCAGGGACAGGATGGGGGAAGGAGGACCTGGATAAAGCTCAGTGGGTCTGGGCAGAGGTGCAGCTGGTGTTGGCACAGAGTGGGAGCAGTAGGCTGTGAAGGGAGGGCAGTACTGTGGTAAAAGGGGAAAAGGAAGTGCTGCAATGGGGGTGAGTACAGCCCAGCACTCTGCATCCTGCCCATAGAGCCCAGTTCCTGCTGCCTCTCAGGAGCTGTGCTGGGGCTGGCCTGTCCTGCACAGCTCAGCTGGGCAGGCAAAGCAGAGACTAGCAGCACCCCTTCCTCTGCTCTGTGGTGGAAGGTGGTGATAGCTCCAGTGATGCCAAGAGCATGGAAACCTGGCTGTCAGGAGCTGGAGCTTGGCTGCCAAGCCTCAGGAAGCAGCTTCCAGATCTGGGTATCTCCAGCTTTGTGCAGCCTCTGTATACTCAGCTTTGGTTAGGCAGCACCTTGAGTACTGTGTCCAGTTCTGGGCACCTCAATTTAAGAAAGATGTTGAAGTGCTTGAATGTGACCAGAGAAGGGCAACAAGGCTGGTGAGAGGGGTGGAGCACAGCCCTATGAGGAGAGGCTGAGGGAGCTGGGGGTGTGCAGCCTGGAGAAGAGGAGACTCAGGGCAGACCTCATTGCTCTCTACAACTGCCTGAAAGAAGATCATAGCCAGGTGGGGATGGGCTCTTTTCCCAGGCAGCCAGGGACAGAACAAGAGGACAAATCCTCAAACTGCACCGGGGCAGGAAGAAGTTCTACACAGCAAGAGAGATTGTCCATTGGAATGGGCTGCCCAGGGAGGTGGTGGAGTCCCCATCCCTGGAGGTGTTTAGAAGGAGATTGGATGAGGCACTTAGTGCGTGAGTTAGTTAATTACAAGGTGTTAGATGAGAGGTTGGACTTGATCCTAGAGGTCTTTTCCAACCTGGTTAATTCTGTGATACTCTGACAAAAAAAAAACCTTTTGAGCTGCTACTTCCTTAAGTATTAGTGACTCAAGTGTGAGAAAAGAAAGGGGGGGAAAGGGTTTATTTTCCTGTACCCATGAAGGAGAGTGATCTGCAGGGGCTCAGAGCATGCAGGAACACCATTCTCTCCCAAGTGACATGCTCATAGCTTACTTGGTAAAAGCTACTGGAGTCCTGAGTGAGACATACAAGGCAGCTACTGGGTGAGAAAGAAGAATAAAAGTAGGAAAAACCTGACACACTTTACTCAAGACTTTCCATCAAAGCTCTGCTCTTCCCAAAATTTCAGCCACCTCCAAAGATTGAATAAAAAGGATTTCCTTCCTGCCCCCCACCCCAGCCCTGAAGCTGATATGAGGCAGGATCTGTTCTTGAAGAGGAGCTTGACAAGAGATGGGGTTACAAGTCCTGAGAAGGTCAGGTGAAAAAGATTGACATGAGGGATGAGGAATCAGAGTAAAACCACTGAGAAAAATAACAGCAGCAGGTAGGCAGATATTGTATTGGGGAGGGGGGGGGGAATAAAAGTGAGAAGTACTTGATGAAGATCAGAACTTTCTATAGCTGTGAATAGATGGGCCAAAGGAGGAAGAAAAAAAGATTGATTTTATACCTTGGAGAGTTTGACCTTTCAGGAAAGTTTCATTAAAATCCAATACCATTTTCCCCTCGAGCTCCCCTTTTGGCCAGGATCCTGCCAGGTTAACATTGGGTGGTTGTGCAGTACCTAGTGGGTGAAATGATGGGGTCAGGACTGTCTTAGCTGATAATCAGCCCCAAATGCCTTACTGTGCTCATTCCAAACCATGATTCACAAAGCTGCTGTGAAAGTGTAAGGACTGCTCCCCTTAATCATTACATGAGGATCAAACCCAGTCACTGAAGGTGAGGATCTGATCATTTGCCCTTTCAATTTACAATAGATGAAGGCAGCTCGAAAAGTTTCACTAAGAACTCGAGAATTTGGTGTACTTAGCATTTCCTGGAAAATGAGTAAATGCCTTTCCTGAGAAGCAAAACCCAGAAAAGCTGTTCAATAGATACTGAATGGGAAATAAGAGACACTAGAGGTGAAAAAAACCCAAAGCATAATGAAGTAACTTTGCCTTGGGCTGCCTCAAGCTGCTTAAACTGTAAGAAGAAGGAGCAATGGAGGGGCATCTATTTACCAAAAACACATTACAAACACAGAAGTCCTGCTGATTTTTTTTGGCACCCTAATTATCTTCACTTAGGATATAAAAAGATGATCTGAAAATTACCAGCAGGGCCCCTTTGAAGTAAATGCAAGCTCAACATTCCTTAGACAAAGATCCAACCAACGTTACTTTTGCTTGCCAGCCATGATGTCCTCTAAGTCACTGCTCCGGAGCTGCACCATTTGGCTCTCCCATCAATGTCTATTTCCATGCAGTAAGGATTGGATGAAGCCCACACTCTTCTCTAGACCTTCAGGAGAAGAGGGTAGACACGTCTTGAATGAGAGGGTGGAGGAAGGATGTTCCTCACCTTGTCAGTCTGTCCTAAAGCAGCAGCTGGAAGATGGCTCCAGTCCTTTCTCAAGACCTGGTTTCCTGTGCCTGCTGCTATCAGTTCCAGTGTTCCGTGCAGAGCCCAGCACTCAGGCTTAGTTAGTGACTCCTGGCTGACATGCAGAGTATCACAGTTGGGGAAGAGAAAGGTTGCAGTTATTGATACTGGGTCAGAGAGCGCTCATTTGAGAAGCACCAAGTGAGCCTGTTGTGCTGACAAGCTGTGCCAACATGAGTGATGGTGACTTCAGTGAGTTCAGGTGTCAGTGTCTTGACAAATCCAGTCTGAAAATCATTCTCATGCGAGGAAGAGCATTGAAGACTACCTTCATATTGAGAAAACCCCAAGGGTGCCTCTTTTTAAATGACCAGAGATATAGTCACACTGCATTTCTGCAGACATGAAGAGCTGGGTGAGTGGAACAATGCCAGCTGGTGACAGCTGAAGGTTTGAACCTGAATCTTTAAGAGATTATCCATGGGGGGAAAAATCCCCACCAAACCAATGGAAATCTCTCTTTGAGTTGGCTGTGCCCCAGATCTGGCCCTTACTCAACTCTAGTATACTAAAGTCCATTGAGCCATGGCCACAGAAGTAAAGGTGGAGAACAAAGATTGAAGCTGTGTGCTTGCTCCTGAGACCCCCAAGCTGGATTGCTGCACAGTCTGTGCAGCCTGCTCATGGGCCCTGGGCACCTGTGGAAGGCTGAACCTGGAACTGGCACTGAAATTGTCGCTCAGTTTAAGCCCTTGATCCAAAGTACAGTAAATCACTCTTTTCCTCTCTGGCTACTGAATCCTAAATGTGTTAATTGCTCCAAAGATGCAGCGGCAGGTCAGATTAGCACAACAGCTTTCCTGGCTGATGGTGAGAGCCTGGAGCCACACCTTGAGCAGGCCAGGAGTCTTGGGACTGGGCAGTAAAGCAGCAGGGACAGGACACAGACTCTTCCTCAGGTCGCAGTTCTTGGCCATGGGATGGAGAGACTGAGCAGCCCTCCCACATCTATGTGGACACAGCCCACTCTGCTCTAGCAGCGTTCTCTCTGCAAGCCACTCAGCAGCAGGAGCTGGGATCTCCTGCACCCTCAGTACTGCTCAGGACTTCAGAGAGTGGCCTGCACACAGCAGTGCCTCTGTCTGCTCTCAAGAGCCATCACAGCCAGCAGCTCTAGGAGAAGGCATAAAGCAGCCATGTGGCACAGCTGCTCCGGGTTTGGAATTGGAAGAAGAGAGCTCTTCTTGGTCCCAGCTGATGATTGTCTCAGACGCTGGCACAGGAGCACTGGCAGTGACACGCTTTGTGTTGCAGCTGATGCAGCTCAGATGTGTGAGGAGGTGATGCTGCTGCACGGCCACATCAGCTAAATTGCCTCCTCGCCAACGCTCGACAAACCGAATATCAAATTGCCTGAGCACAATTGAGTGCTGACTCACCCTCCCATCAGGGTAAATGGTGCAGCTTCCAGGGCATCTTGGAGCTTTCTATTGTCTCACAAGCCTATGGGAACTCTTCTGACTGATTTTTTTTCTCCCCTCCAAGCAAACTTATGTTTCGTGCTCCTATTTGAGGCTGGATGCCACAAATCCAGCTACTGTCACAAGACCTCTTCCCCCTGCTTCATTATCTTGGTAATTTTCTGCTGAAACTCTCATCTTTCATCCTGGCTGGTGCAGTTGCTTCCCTTGTGACTATTGCAGCTCTGGGCTCCCCATACTCACAGCCCCTATCCGAGCTCCAGCTCTCACCCTCTGGTGTCTGAGCCTGCATAGCTGTGAGTGTCACAAACACATCCCCACAAATTCCCATAGTTTCAGGCCTGAGGCTGCACTCATCCGAGGCTGCTCTGAGCAGGCTCTTGCACCTGCAAACACCAGCAGGAAAACACAACCCCCAGGTATTTTAAAAGGGAACCCTTTTTTTTTTTTTTTTCCCCCCCAAAATTGGCCTCATCCCACCAAACTCCCCTTGGAGGTGTAGCTATGTGACTGTCCTTCAACACCGAGCAAGTCTCCGTTTCCGAAGTGCAACTGGAGGAAGGACAATTTTAAGCAGCAGTGCCAGGGGCCCGAGGTGAACTCACCCATGGGTGCTGGGCAGAGAGCTCAAATTTAGCTGAGTGTGGCAAGAAGACAAACCAGCAGTTGTGCCTTTGGGTGATCTCTGCTTTCTGTCACTCAGGTGGTGGCAAGAAGGAGCAGAAGAAGGGCCATGGCCTCGGTAATGGGGAGAAGAGCAATTATTAACCAGCAGGTCCACCCACAGGGATGTGCAGAAGATAGCAGCCCTGAGTTGGAAGGTCTGGAAGTGAAGCCAGTGACAGAAGTGGTGGCACTTGGTTTGATTTTCAGCTAGCTATGAACATCTCCTTTCTTGCTGAGGGAAACCAGCTGCTCAGGCAGGAACATTGATTCCCCTCCAGACTGCTCTTGCTGAGGGTGTGACTGCAGCCTGTCCAAGCGATGCCCAAATGGGGACAGCAGAAACGTCCCAGGTGCAGATGAATCAGGGCAGTGCCTGGGTGAAGAGCATCACCAGGCCAACCCGAGGGGCTAGGGCTTTGTGGGCTGAGGGATGCACCCCAAGATCTGCATGGCAGCAGTGACCCCAGCACTCAGACTCTGGCTCATAGCACCGCTGCTATTCACCAGCAGGCTGCTGGCAGGAGTGCAGGCAGAGCAGGGAGGCAGCACACCCTCGAATGAAAGCCTCAGCTGGTTCCACAGGGAAGAGAAGCCCTCAGACAGAAATCCTTCAAAGGCAGACTATCACCATGGGGGTCTGGAAGCAGGCAGGTAGAATCATAGAATCAGTGAGGGTTGGAAGGGACCACAAGGATCAGGCAGTTCCAACCCCCCTGCCATGCCCAGGGACACCCTACCCTAGAGCAGGCTGCCCACAGCCTCTGCCAGCCTGGCCAAAAACACCTCCAGGG
Source organism: Psilopogon haemacephalus (assembly GCA_013396835.1). Lineage (NCBI taxonomy): Eukaryota > Metazoa > Chordata > Aves > Piciformes > Megalaimidae > Psilopogon > Psilopogon haemacephalus. The sequence goes on along the minus strand of VWZI01015955.1, from coordinate 250,360 downwards.
ATCTGGCCCCAAACACCTCCCTGCAGGGGCAACCCATTCCAGCCTCTCACCACTCTCATGCTCAACAACTTCCTCCTCACATCCAATCTGAATCTCCCCACCTCCAGCTTTGCTCCATTCCCCCTAGTCCTGTCACTCCCTGATAGCCTCAAAAGTGTCCCCCCCAGCTTTTTTGTAGCCCCCTTTAGATCCTAGAAGGCCACAAGGTCCCCTGGGAGCCTCCTCTTCTGCAGCCTGCACAGCCCCAACTCTTTCAGGCTGTGCTCACAGCAGAGCTGCTGCAGCCCTCTGAGCATCCTCGGGGCCCTTCTCTGCACACCTCCAGCATCTCCACATCCCTCTTGTCCCAGGGGCTCCAGCACTGGATGCACTACTCCAGGTGGGCTCTCAGCAGAGCACAGCAGAGGGGCAGAATCACCTCCCTGGCCCTGCTGCCCACACTGCTCCTGCTGCAGCCCAGCCTCTGCTTCCCTTTCTGCCCTGCAAGTGCACACTGCTGCCTCATCTTCAGCTTCTCATCCCCCAGCCCCCCCAAGTCCCTCTCTGCAGGGCTGCTCCCCAGCCACTCCCTGCCCAGCCTGGATTTGTTCTTGGCATTGCCTCTACCCTGATGCAGGTAGTCCCCTCTTCAACAAACAGTAAGCTAGAAGATGGTCAGGGAAGGACACTTCTTAAACGTGCTGGAGGAGCAAGGCTGAAGCACCTCTCGTTACCCATCCACAAGGCAGCAGAGGTTTCTGAAGCAGCAGCACCCACCTAATCAAAGAAGAGAAACTGTGCTGGTCCTGCCCCCAAGGCTTGTGCTCTAAACTGTAACTAATGAGTGCAGAGACAGTGGTTTGGAAAAAAAAAAAAAAAAAAAAGGCTTCCACAGAATCCCTTTTCTAAGGCCTTTGATTTTACTGGAACATGCACAAGCAGTAAAATTCACACAGGGAATGGGAAAGCCATGTCCTGACCTGACCTGCCACAGAAAACAGCAAAAGAAAGGGGCAGGGATTTGGGGTCACGTTTGGGGAGGATCCATGATTCAGCAGGTCACTTTGCTAAATCTCCTCTCATCCCTCATGTAACGAGGCAAACTCTTGCAGCTCCAGGCTGTTGCTGCTGCTGCTTCATTGCAGAAAGGTAGGGCCCAGCCCGTGAGGAGCTTCTCCAGAAGAAGCGACTCTCAATTAGGACAGTAGGTCAGAAAGAGCAGGATGATTCATACCCAGGACACTCTCCAAGCAGCCACACTAACGCTCGGCAGATCTGTACAGCTTTACATCCTCAAAGCGCCCACACTGTGCTCTCACTGCTGCTGGCAGGTGACAGCCAGCAGGGCTTGACATGTGCCCTGCTAATTCTTGGAGTGCTTGAGAAGGGGCTTCCACTGCCCCTCGGCAGCAGCAAGTGAGGCAGCCCTGTCCTGGGCACAGCACGCCACTGTCGGTCTAGAAATCAGAGGACATGGAGCTTCACAGCCCGCAGCGAATAAATAAGGTGCCCAGAGTGAACAGCCTCTAACCAGAGAGCTGGAGCTGCAGTTTTCCCAGGAGTAAGCAACAGGTTGTGACAGATGGGGTTTGGGAGTGCTTGGCTCCTAGGTTAGTGCCCTGACAATGCCTCCGCTCAGCTGTGCAAATCGCATTTTGCTTGCTTGGCTGTGAGTTGCTGGGCAGTGGGATGTAATTTTCCACGCTTGCGGTTGGCACAGGGCTTTACCTTGACTTGTAGCTGCCAGCACCAGCTCTGCCAGCGTTGGTTCAACCTCTGAGAAAACAGTAATTAAGAAGCCTGGGCAGGTGGTAGCACCCAAGGACTCGGTGGCCAGCTCTAACCCAGTCACCGCCGTTTGCCGCTCTGCAGCAAAATGCCTTTTCCAGATTCACCCGGTGCCAGACAAGCCCAGGGATGCCAGGCATGCACTTTGATCTCTCCAAAGACAAATCTTTTAAACTTCAGATCAAGGAATCTTCTAACAAAGCAAAGAAATGGTGCCACTTGTATCACTTCCAGATAGACATAAATCAGCTGGGCAATCAACAGGAGCAGGGGAAGGTGAAGGAGACAGCGGCGCTCTGCAGCGTCACCCAGAGTGACTGCCTGATGGATGAGGATGTGGCTGGCTGGGGAAAAAGAAAAAAAAAGCCACTTGCAGAGTCTCTCTGCCAGCCATCTGGCAAATCTTCCACGGTGGATTGCAGTACAACCTGACGGAACTCTGCCTTTTCTTGCACCTCCTGCTATCACCACAGGCGATTTGTTTTGCAGGTGCAGTGAAGATTTTGAAGTCTCTGCTAGGACTCTCCTTCATGGCTCCTTACAGCCATGACCAATTCATGTTCCTCCCCTGCACCAGTCTGCCCTGTCTGTGTAGTTTCTCAAATAAAGGTGCTCTGGGACATTTTAGTGGGGGGGGTGTCACTAAAAGACTGAGCACACTTGCCCCTGCTCAAGCTGCTGCAGGCACTGTCTGCTGCTGATTCACACAGCCCTTCCCTTGCCCCACCCCAGGGAGGCAAGAATCCAGCATCCACCCTCTTGCCCCAGGAGCATCCTTACTCCATGTTTGCCACTGACAAGCAGCAGTTTGTAGCCCTAACCAGTACAGGGTTTGTTCTCATCACTGAGCAGTTTGGATGCTGTACCCCAGTGAGCATTGCCCCTCACCACTCCTAACCACTTGCAGCAACACCAGGCGGTAGGAATTTACTTAAAAGAAAAGAATCCTTCTCCATGCCATGCCAGCATCCATCTCTTCCTCAAGCAGGCTGCTCTGCCCAGCCTTAACGAACCTGTTCCATCAGCCTCTGCCATAGTCTCTCAGCACCTCTAATGGAGGCCACCACCCTCCCAAGCTGTGGCCATGGTACCGAGAGCAGAGGCACGCAGCTGACCCTGCGGCGCGACGGTGAGGGGCAGCTGCAGCTCCTGCCTGCTGAGCAGACGCTCCTGGGCTGTGACAGGGACTCATTAAAAGCTATTTTCGGCTTAAATGATCTTTGATACCGAAACTAGAGTTAAGCTGGGTGCTGAGTGGTGATCATCTGCTCTGAGAAGTAAACCAAGGCAGAAGGGGGAGGGAGAAAAGCAGGAAGGCAGCAGAGGAGAGAGGCTCTTTAGGAAGGGGAATTAAATTTAAAGTGTGCATTGATGGGGGGAAAAAAAAAAAAAAATACCATGTTGCATCTCCCCATCACCGCTGATCAGGTCCCCGTCCCCACTCAGCTGCCAGCCACGCTCATCCTCTGTAGTTCTCAACCTTCTTAGATAGATGGGGCTAAGCAACAAAAGCTGTCTGCTAGCAGCCTCACGCTGGCCTCACCTTTCTGGCAGCCACTTTGAGGCATTTCGAGTCAAATTCCTCTGGCCGTTAATGCGAGCTCGGTTTTAATTGCACCATCTACAGCGGTAACTTGTTAACAAGGTGCTCCAAGAGCTCTTTACAGGACGGTGGGAGCAAGGGCAGGAAATAATTACAGCATTTCCACCTACAGCTGTCTGCTTGGGGCAGGTATAAATAGAACCAGGAGTGTTTGTTCATTTAAAAGCTAGTTCAGCCCAGCTGCTTTCTCTCTGCCAGCAGCAGGACCNAAAAAAAAGAACATCACCTTCCCTTCCTCCAGACCACAAGCAGCCACAGCAACGTTTTGGGTTTCTTACCAGATGCAGACACTGGATGTACAAAAGCATGGGCAAGTTCTCCAAGGCACTCAATTTGTCTGGGGGGCAAGAGGGCTGATTCGATTAGAAACCTCAGCTCAGCTGCAGAGGAGATGGGAGAGGGAGGGACCGAAGCAGGAGCAAGTCACATCGTGTTACACTTGGGGCATCCAAGCAGCTCTGCAGGGATTCATGCAAACAGCAGCTCCCTTTGGAGTCCCACCACACGTTTGGAGAAAGCACTCGCTAAAATGTCTGAAAATACCCTGTTTGGTGTCTGTAGGCAGCTGAGGAGCAGAGTGGACACCATGTAGCACCCTGCGGTCTCTGCAGGGCACTGGGGATCAATCCACAAGCAGGGCAGCAGGGCTCTTGCTCCCAGCTTGGGCATCAGCAGTACCCTTCCTTAGTCAGCAAACCTGCCTCTCCTTGGGGCCCAGCACACCCTGGTTTGAGAGGAAGTGGAGCCCAGTGTGGGTGACCCATCTGGGGTGCACTGAACCTCTCCTGGAGCAGCACTCCCACAGCTCCATCCACTGTCCTATGGTTCCCAAGCCCAGAGCCCTGCCAACATCCACCTTTCCTGTACAAAAACGCTTCAATAACCTTCCCTGGGTGGCAATGGCCTGAGAAAGGCTTTTGGGGGCAGATCTGCTGTGCCCTGCCCTTGAGCTCAGCTCAGTGCCAGCCTTTTGACGTGCCCAGCCCCGCTCTGCCGTGCAGGTACCGCACTGCACTCAGTGACAGCTGATAAACAGCAGACATTTAAAGTGGTTTGTGGTGTCTGCTGAGCACCAGCTGCCCTTTTGTATTGTACCTTGTCTGCAGTCCTGATGCTCAGGTCCCCCGGGTTCCATCCATCTGCAAAAGCTCAGAGCTACAGCAAAAGGAAGAAACTAATCTGCCAGGGAAATAAAACAATGGAAGCAAAAGGGGGGCAGATATTTGAAGCAGAGGAAAGCAGGACAGGCTCAGATGTAATTGGGAGTCCTGCCGCAGGAGCTGTGAGTTCCTCCACGCTCTCTTCCCCTTGTGCCCCAAGCCAGCCAGCTTCACGGCTGCCAAGGCTCCCACCTGCCATCCCAGGCAGCATTAATGAGGTTTAGATCTGAATTAAAGGCCTCTTCTGCATGCCCAAGGATCTGATTCACACCTCCCCTCCTGTGGCGTGCAGCAGCTTTGGCTGCTTCAGGCAGGGTTCAGCATCTGGAGATGCACATCTGCGGGTTCCAGCCCAAAGCAGAGGGACAGGACCTGTGTGGAGCCAAAGGGGGCGAGGGCTGCTGGAGCCTGCAGACAGCCTGAGGGAGGGCAGGAGCTGCTCCCAGACTGCCCATGGGGAACTGACTCCAAAATCAACTGTTCTCAGGGCAATGACAGCACAGGAGCTGTGCATGGCTCTGGGAGGGGAGGGCAGGGGGCTGAGCCCACTCACTCTCTGCGTGTCCCATCTGCAGGGCTTGCTGCTGTCACCGCCCAAGTGCCACCTCTCTCCTCAGGGCAGCCTAACGAGGCCAGTGGAAATCTGCAGCAGAGCTTCGCTGTGCTCAAGGGCTCCTGGTCAAAGTTGCAGCCATGGGCAGGTTCTTCTCTACTCCTGCCCTGGGTGGGAGGAAGCTGAGGGGTGCCTGAGGTGTTTATAGAGCTCAGGCACCAAAGCTCGATCCTAACTCCCAACACAGAGGCAACCATCAGAGCCCCTTGTGTCCACATTGCCTTCTAATTCTGGCTGCTTCTGAATACAGAGTGTGTTGTGTTGGACCATTTATCTCTGTCGGAGCCTTCTGGGTGGCTGCAGAGGTCCAGGCAGCATTTGCAGCAGGCAGAGGACTCCAGGGCAGGCTGCTTCGGTGCTTTGGGATCACTCACATTTCTGAGCATCCGAGGAGCTGCTCATGCTTACAGGACTTCACAAGCAAGATCTGCTCCTCCCCCCCGCCCCAGCCTGAGAAGCAGCTCCTGTTTTCCACAGACACTTTAGATATTGATAATTTTCTCATTTTCTGATATGACAGGGCTCGGGGAATTTTCTCCCCGCCGAGACGAGCTGACTGACAGCAGGAGATGAGTGTTCCTCATCAAGAGGAGCCATGCACTGTCGCACAGCCGAGGCTGGGAGAAAGCAAGAACTGTCCCAGCAAGCAGGCAGGGCTCTCCAGAAGGGCTGGTCATTTATTTCAGGATTGCCCAGCCACATCTTCCCAAGCCAGGATGTGAGCTGAGCTTGGTTTGAAGGAGCCCTCTGCCTGCCTGCTGTGTGAAGGCATCGTGGCCACTCTGGGGCTGGTGTGGTGCCAGCCTGGGAGACCTCATCCATGGGATCAGCAGAACATCTCCAAAAGCTCTGCCACGATGGCTCCGACCTGCTGCCACAGAGGTGGCACTCAGCACATTCTTAGCTCCACTCTAGGGCTGTTGTCAGCAGATGCTGGGGTGCTCAGAGGCCCCAGGCAGAAGTTAGAGTTGCTGCTGCTGAACCCATCTGGGCTCTGCCTTACAAAACCAGAGAAGCTGCCTGCAGTGCTTGGGCCAGCATGGAGCCTGGGAGGAGCAGGGCTGCTTTCTACACAGCTCCTCTGTAGCCAGCAGACTTTTCCCCGTGCCTGGCCTATGGCTGTAGCTGTTGTACTGGTGCACAGAAGCCAAAGCATAGCCCTTTCCACCTGCCTTCCTCACAGCCTCCTCTTCCAGCTGTTCTCTTTCCTCTCACTGTCTGCACCTCATGTTCTGCCATTCCTGTCTATGCCAAGTCCCATCCTACTCATCTCTCATCACGGCCCAGACCTTTCAGAGAGCTGTTTTGCTCCCAGCCAGCCTTTGGCTCCTTGACATCCACATTCCCTTTGTTTCTATTTTTCTCTCTGGACCCGGGAACACTTTTGCTTCTATTGATGTTGCCAGATCCAGGCCCATTTATTTTATCAGACTCCTCAGAGTAAGGGTTTTGGCTTTCAAGGGATAAATATGCAGCTGCTTTGCAAATATAGAATCATACAATCAGTCAAGGTTGGAAGGGACCACAAAGATCAGCCAGTTCCAACCCCCCTGCCATGCCCAGGGACACCCTACCCTACAGCAGGCTGCCCACAGCCTCTGCCAGCCTGGCGCAAACATCTCCAGGGATGTGGACCCAACCACCCACCCTGGGCAACCCATTCAAGCCTCTCACCACTCTCATGCTCAACAACTTCCTCCTCACATCCAATCTGAATCTCCCCACCTCCAGCTTTGCTCCATTCCCCCTAGTCCTGTCACTCCCTGATAGCCTATAAAGTCCCTCCCCAGCTTTTCTGTAAGCCCCTTTCAGATCCTGGAAGGCCACAATAAGGTTACCTGGGAGCCTCCTCTTCTCCAAACTGCACAGCCCCAACTCTTTCAGGCTGTGCTCATAGCAGAGGTGCTGCAGCCCTCTGAGCATCCTCCTGGCCCTTCTCTGGTCACACTCCAGCATGTCCACATCCCTCTTGTCCCAGGGGCTCCAGAACTGGACGCATTTGGTGATGGTGGCTAGGACTGGTCCCTGCACCAACAATATCCAGGGTGTAGCAAGAACTCCAGGAGGCTGAAGTGCACCACAAACAGTAGAAATCTTGTCCAGTGCTAGATGCTAGCCCGAGAAAGACCTTATCCCTGACAGATACCAGCTCCAGAGGGATATTTTCTGTGACAGCTCTGCCCGGGAATAGATCCTGACTTCATCTAAGAGAGGAGCAGGAGCTGGCTGTACAGGGCTGTGCTACTCACTGGAGAGACAGAGCAAATGGAGCAAGGTGGCCTGTGCTACACCCGTGGTGTCTCTGCCTTCTCCTGCCCACCTGGCACCTCCTGTTCTCCTGTGCTCTCCCATCAGTGTCTCCACAGAGCGCTGTGGGTCTGAGCAGGCTCTGCCAGCAGACAGGAGGGGTCTGGGCGCACATCTTGTGTCTGGAAAGCTGGAGAGAGCTCAGCTCAGAGGCAGGTAAGGCCAGGTGGAAATGAGCGAAGGTGCTGAGCTCAAGGCACAGCCCTGGAGGTCTGCAGCCCCAGCGGCGGGCAGCAGCGAGCAGGCAGCTCGGCTTTTTGGGTTGCCCTCCTACCGCTTGAGTCCGGCAGCATTTCAAAGGACGCTTTCTCCTGTTTCGTGGGACTAAAACCCTGTGCTCGATAGCCGAGATCTGCTGCCTGGCATCAGGGCAATACAAATAACAATAAAAGAAGCAAACTAGCGGTGACTCAGGCTGCTTTCAAGCCGGGGAAAACATCAGCGACCGATTGCTCACCAGCGCTGGCATCTCCTCTGGGGGACTCTGCTGGCCACCGGCGAGTCTGCAGGCTAAGAGAGGCTGTTTTAAGCTCAGGCCCTCCCAGAAATGGTTTTCTCCGGGGATCGACAGCTGCAGACTCACATCAGAGTGTCTGGGGGGGATCTGTGAGCAGGGCAAGAAGTAATTTGCCCAGTGGGAGCAAGGGGCTGAAGACCCAGCATGGCACGGAGGTTTCACAGTCCAAGAGGGGTTGAACAATCCTTGAAGCCCATATCTTAACCTGGGTGGGACAATCAGGAGAAGTAGCTTGGGGGGGGGGGACGACCACTCCTGTCCCTGGATACTGGCTGTGGCCACCCATGGACTGATGAGCACGCTCCAAGCCATGGCTCTGTCGTGCCCTGCAGAGCATCACAAAGACAGCCCAACACATCCCAAACATGCTCGAGGGGCTAAGTCCAGCTGGAAGTTTTGGGGTGGTTTGTTTTTTTTTTTTTGCCATCAAGATTTGTATTTATTAATTTCCAGCCCTTTTACTTTCTTCTGGCACCGTTTTTCTCTGCAAGTGAAAAAAAAAAAAAAAAAGATTTACCCTGAATCACAGAGTGTTATTTCCACTTGTCAAGATAAAGGTTAATGAAATACCAGTAACTGCATCACGGATCCTGCGCTCCAGCTAGCAGAGATTTCGTGTGCCACGTCCTGCTGCACAGCCTGTGCTTGGAAAAAAGGCTGGGACTGAGACCCCCTCCCCCGAACTGCCAGAGGTCAAGGAGTTTACAGCTGGAGCAGCTGAGCCCCTGCCCTTTGCTCCTCACCCCCTTGCCCGCAGGACAAGGAATGAGCCCTCCCGCGATGGGCACACACCAAGGTGGAGCAAGACTGAGCCCAGCGCAGGAGATCCTGCACGGCCTCGGTGTCTGAGCAGCACTTTGCCCTGCAAACATTGCCTGCCTCTGGGCAGTGGCCACCTGGATATTTATACACCCTGTAACTCACACACAAGTGACGTGTACCAGAGAATGTACTGAGCTGGAAGGGGCCCAGTAAGGATCATCAAGTCCTATAAATAGCGCTCGGGCTGAGAAGCAGCATCGTGTGCTGCGTTTGGCATGGAGCTGTCTTCAAAGAGGTTTGCACCAGAGGTGCAAAGAGAATTTTCCATGCTGGCTGCAAAGAACTCCTCAAGCCCTGAAGGTGACAGTAGGGCTGGCAGGAGGACACCACGAACTGCTCAGAGACCTGCGTTGGGGAGTGGAGATGAATCACAGAGGGACTAAATCCCTTCCCCAGAGCAGCCCTTGAGCAGCACCAGAGGTGCAAAGAGAATTTTCCATGCTGGCTGCAAAGAACTCCTCAAGCCCTGAAAGTGACAGTGAGGTTGGCAGGAGGACACCACGAGCTGCTCAGGGACCTAGGTTGTGAGTGGAGATGGATCACGGAGGGACAAAACCCCTGCCCCAGAGCAGCCCCCGAGAGCCCCTGAGCAGCACCAGAGGTGCAAGAAGAATTTTCCATGCTGGCTGCAAAGAACTCCTCAAGCCTTGAAGGTGACAGTGAGGCTGGCAGGAGGACACCAGGTTGAGGAATGGAGATGAATCACAGAGGGACAAACTCCCTGCCCCAGAGTAGCCCCAGATCAGCCCCCATGTCAGACACTTGGAGATGCAGCAGGTCGAGCACTTGAGCCTTCAGGAAGGAAGGGAGGAGCTGCTGTGTTTTCTTCCCAGGGAAGGCCGGGAGGGATGGGATGAGTGTCAGAAGCTGCCGTTTGGGATGAGTCAGAGGACTGGCATGGGGCGGTTTTCGTTAACGCCGGCTTGAATGCACGCCAAGGAGGATTTCCAAAATTCACGGCCAGTTTTTTCTTGTCAGAAGGTTTTAAAAAAACCCTTCCACTCCAAGGTATGCAATCAAAAGCCTGCAGAGATTATTTGGGGAGGTTTGTTTGGCCTGTAAATATGCTTTTCTGTATTAAAAAAAAAAAAAAAATCTTGAATACAGATGATTAAATTGAGAAAAAAAAAAAATTTAAAAAAATCAGCCACCCCAAAAAAAAACCCAACTTCTGACAGAGCAAACTCCCTCCCAGGGGATCTTCTCCCTCCTCCGAGGCAGATTAAAAAGCATTGTTATGAAATCCCGGCGCAGATTTTATTATGAGCTGAATCAAAGTGCTTCGGAGCTTCTGGCATTCAGATCTGCAGTTCATCATCGCAGCCCATGTGCTTCCTTGCAGCAGTAAGATAACGAAGGGGAGGTACTTTCCACCCCACTCCCCCTTTTGATATGCAAAGATCTGGAGGAAATGCTTTGCTGCCCCATTTGCTCTTTCCCTGCAATCCACTGCAGAACATGAAACACCCTGTGAAAGCCTGAGGGGCTGTGGAACCCATGGGTGACACCAACAGCCAAAGGAATATCAGCAAAGCATCTGAAGAAAGAGATCCTTAATCACTCTGTGAAGCCTGTTGATTTGTTGGGGTCTACTTAACTTTCACAGCATCATAGAATAAGCCATGGTTGGAAGGGACCACAAGGATCAGCCACTTCCAAGCCCCCTGCCATGCCCAGGGACACCCTACCCTAGAGCAGGCTGCCCACAGCCTCTGCCAGCCTGGCTGCAAACACTTCCAGGGAAGTGACCCCAAACACCTCCCTGGGCAACCCATTCCAGGTTCTCACCACTCTCATGCTCAACAACTTCCTCTTTACCTCCAATCTGAATCTCCCTACCTCCAGCTTTGCTCCATCCTCCCTAGCCCTGATAGCCTCAAAAGTCCCTCCCCAGCTATTCTGTAGGCTCCCTTCAGATCCTGAAAGGCCACAAGAAGGTCAGCTGGGAGCCTTCTTTTCTCCAAGCTGCACAGCCCCAACTCTTTCAGTCTGTCCTTATAGCAGAGGTGCTGCAGCCCTCTGAGCCTCCTCCTGGCCCTTCTCTGGACACCTCCAGCATGTCCACATCCCTCTTGTAATAGTGGCTCCAAAACTGGAAGCCAGCACCATTTCAAAGGCTAAATTGGGAATCAATTTTTCATTGTTGGAAGAAATATTTTGTGTTATGCTGATAGGAGTGAGCAAGGAGTCAGAACCCTTGTAAAAGCTTCTTTCTCATGGCGTGCCACTGACTGCAAGCAGATGGTGGCTGCTGCTGTGTCACAAAGCTGCAGCAGATCTGAGGGGCGAGGGCCTGGAAGGCAGGATTGAGCATCTCCCACGTCCCAGATTCAGCAGAGGAGCTGATGTGAAAAAGCAGCAGGATCTGCTGGAAGGAGAGCTCAAGCACACAGCACAGAGGATTCAAAGTCCCTGCTGTTGGCATGGGCTCCAGTCCAAAGGGTGTCTCTGCATAGTGTCCTTGCACAGTGGCTGCAGTTCTCCAGGAGCTCCACCTGAAGAGAACAGCCACCTCAGGCTCAGATGCAGAGCAAGATGTTCCTGGTACGGCTAGCGAGCAGGATCCCAGAGCTGCCTGAATACAAACATCTTTAGAGGGGCTGACAGCTCTTGACTACCAGACACTGGGGAAAGGAATCATCTCTCTTCTCTCATTCCAAGTCAAATGCAGGTTTTAAGCAGTGTGCAGAAACCTTTGTAGAATCACAAAACTGTTTGGGTTGGAAGAAACCTTCAAACCCATCAAGTCCAACCATTAACCCAGCACTGCCACATCACCCACCACCAAGCCATGTCCCTCAGCACCTCGTCTACTCCCAGCACCTCTCCACCAACCGTGAGCCTGTATGGATCCAGCGAGGCACAACTGCAGCCCCTCACACTGTGCATGCTTCTCCGAGCGGCTTCGCAGCGCCTGTGTCCTTCAGCTTTAAGGGATGAGGGGTTTGCCTCCCAGTGCACCTCCCAGAACAGGCACCTCTGGCAAAGGAGGTTCTGCGATAAGATTTGGTTTAGGAGAAGTTCAGGGCTGCTGGAGTGCGCCAGTGTAACAGCAGTCAAGGAGATAATTCCCCTTTATTGCTCCCTCTTGCAGAAATACCACATCAAAGTGCTTGGAGGGTGCAGCTGCAGCCTCATCAGTGTGTCCTCTGCTTTAACTGTGGCTCTTTCCAGCTCACTGTCATCATGCACTCTCTTTTCTGCGGGCACTAAGGGGTCCTCAGCAGGGCACAAGTCTCATGCACCACAGGTGGCTCAGCCTGGCTCTGGGCACGCCTCGGTCCCTGCCTCACCAGAGAGCAGCACCAGGTGTTGTCCTCTGCCCCACCTCTGCCCCAGCTGCCTTGTGGTGGGTGTGTGGGTCAGGTTTGTCTTCTGCCCTTCCTGGTGCCTGCAAATCCAGGCTGCCTGGTATTTAATCAGCTTCATCTCTCTGCTGGCTGAACACCTTACAAGGTGATGCTAATCGAGCAAGAACAATGACCCTTCACATTCACCTAAGTCCTAAGTCAGGGCAGAGTGCTCAGGTGAAACAGATCTCACTTTGAAACTGGGCCTGGGTTCTACAGTTTAAATCTACAAAAGAGGATAAGGCATTTTTTATCCTGTAGGTGTGCTGGTTTGAGGCTAATTGGAATATTTTAATGAGAAAAAATTAGATTCTAGGGCTGTGCAAAGAAAGCAAGGGTGATGTCTACTTCAAACCAGCACAGTAGAAGAGCTCTTTGAGAATAGTGGATGACTTCTTAGGCTATCAGGTAGTGACAGGACTAGGGGGAATGGAGCAAAGCTGGAGGTGGGGAGATTCAGATTGGAGGTGAGGAGGAAGTTCTTCAGCATGAGAGTGGTGAGAGGCTGGAATGGGTTGCCCCTGCAGGGAGGTGTTTGGGGCCAGATCCCTGGAGGTGTTTTTGGCCAGGCTGGCAGAGGCTGTGGGCAGCCTGCTCTAGGGTAGGGTGTCCCTGGGCATGGCAGGGGGGTTGGAACTGACTGATCCTTGTGGTCCCTTCCAACCCTGACTGATTCTATGATTCTAAAAGAGGTAGGCACCACCTAGGAAGGTGGAAATCTTTCTTACCCTCTCATCCCTTTCCTTTAAAAATAATTCCCTCCGTCATCTTTGGAAACAATCTGGATAAGTCCCTAAAACTCAAGACACCTCTTGAGATCCTCTGACTTGCTGACTTCTCTATCTTCCTGTGCCTGCAGTGAACCTTGCTGAAAGGGTTCAACTAGCATAACCTCCATGCAAGCATTCTGCAGATAGATCCACCCCAGGCCCTGTACCTGGCACCCTGCTAGGAGCCCACTGAACAAATGTCTTTGCCATGACACTGACCAGAGTTGCAGGCAGCATCACAGCTGTAGAAATCTGAAATCGAGTAATTCTGAGGGTAGAGTTTGCAGTCCTGTAACAGCAGCAGTGTAAAAGGCCCTGCTACTGAGAGCTGGGAAGGGCAAGTGGAGGGTCAGCATCCACACAAGAGCTGTTTGCCCTTGGAGCCTAACTGAAGAGTATCTGGAGCAGACTGCAATAGGCTACTTGAGGCTCCTAATAAACTGTGATGGAGCTGTAGATGCTTTGTGTTTCCTGGTGCTCACCTGGGAGAGGTTTTAGGCTGTGCCCACAAAACCCCAAGTATACAAAACTGCAAAATCATCTCAGTAGCAGAAGCTCTCTTGCAGAAAGGACGCAGCTGGTTCAAGGCCACAGCACCCATCCTGCAGGTAACAAAGCTCTATCCCAGCTCCGCATCGTCCTGGGGCAACACAACCTCCTGCCAGCTTCTCAAAGCAAACCGCATACCGCAGGGGCTTGCTGTGTAAACAACGAATCACCTCTGCCAGATACAGCACTGGAAAGAAACAGAGAAAAAGCCCCAGTGGTGCTTCCTCACCTGGTGTCACCAGCCGCGGGAGGATGCTCGAGTGCTTGGGAGGGCGACGCACACGAGAGCCTAACTAGGATGTATGGGACTGCACCAGGGAGCTGTCTGCGCTGTGACAGAGACATTAGCTAGGAGGCAGGGCGCCGGGGAAGCCGTGAGTGAGAGCTGCGAGCAGCAGGCTGTGCCCGAGGGCTGGGAGCAGCAGACTGTGCCCGCCGGCTGCTCGCGTGTCCAGGCTGAGGGCTCGGGCACGTTGGCTCCTGGTCTGGAGCCAAGGTCCCCACAGCCTGTGGCGAGGCTCCAGCTGGTGTCCCCGGGCGCCGGAGGGGCCCGGGGCTGGTCACACCTTCCAAAAAAGGGACCTCGGTCCCCTCCATTCATCTGATCTGGGGGCTGCTCCGAAACACAGCGTTCGGTGAGCCCCAACAAACCCACGAGGGAGCGCTTTGCAGGCTCCCCTTTGGCTCGTACCATTTCCAACGCTTCTGGCAAAAAATCCCCCAAAACCTACATTTCCTCTGCCTGTTTCCCTTCTAGAAGCAGCCTCTCGCAGAGGGAGCTGCTCCGCCGCGGTGTAGACAGGAGGCTATTTAAAACCCGGAGGTGGAACATCAGCAAAACGCTCGTCTGATGCCAAGGCAGGCAGGGGAGGGTGCGCATCGCCGGGGTGCAACCTTGCTTGTCCCTGGGAGGTTTTGTGCCTGCGTCACACCGATTTGTGCTGAATTTAAGGCTTCTGGAGACGGAGCCTGTGACAAAATGTGACAAGATTTTTAAAGAAGCTGCTAGCTCCCAGCCTGGAGGATTTATGATTTCTGGCTGCCGGCGCTCGCTTGCTCTGTGGTCAGCACTTTAATTATTTACCAGGCTGCATTCAGCACGGTCCCAGCAGCAGCAGCAGCAGCCGCCATCAAACCCGACACCCTGATAACGCCGGGGTAATTGGGTTATGGGCTGGGTTTTGTTGGTTTTGGGAGTTTGTTTTGTTTTGGTTTTTTTTCCCCCTCCCACCGGTTCAACCCTTCCTGTTCTGCTGGGAGATGCAGAGTCATAGCTCCGCCGGCTTGGCTTCCTGCCACCTCGCTGCTCCTTTAAAAACCCCACGGCTCCCATTGAAGGAACTCGGTGTCCTGTTCGCCAGGAGGACGTCAATGTTTCCATGGAAACCCTTCCCAAAGATTCTCGCTGGCGCTGCCGCCGCTGCGTATTGTATGACCGCCTTTGTGCACGGCAATTCATTATCGGGGCTCTGACGAAAAGGGAGCAGCTTTCTGCCCAGAGGGAAAAAGCATTAAAAAAAAAAAAA